>ML681964.1:78822528-78909839 GCA_007922195.1 Podocnemis expansa
GGCTTTAAAGCCCCTGGGGTGAAGTGCTCCGCTGCCCTCTCCTGGCGGGTGCTTGCAGGGGGCTGCATGCACCCGCCAGGTGAGGCGCAGTGCCTGCAGTCCCTTGCAGGCACCGGCAGCGTGCGGCGCAGCCCCGCGCCCCTCCCCACAGCCCGTGTACACCCCTCAGCACCCTGGCCAGGGTGCTGAGGGGTCAGCCCTTCCTCCCAGGGTGCTTAGCACCCTGGGAGGAGGGGCACATGTTGTCTCGGAACACTTTGTTCCGAAACAACATGTCCGAACAGGGCTGTTTCGAAACAACTCTGTTTCGAGAGGTAACGAGGTTTAAGTTATTTCGCAAAGACCACGGCCATTTCGAAAGAAGCGGTTTGCTTCTTTCGAAATGGCCGTGCGTCGTGTGGCCATGGCACTCCTTATTTCGAAACAACCTCTGTTGTTTCGAAATAAGGAGTGTGTGTGGACATACCCAACATGAAAGGGACTTTGCAGATTTTCGAGCTTTTTCAAATATTTCTTTTGCTTCAAACCACATTTTGGATTTTGGTTTCTCACTGACAAAACTGGCTGATGCTGAATCATGACATTGCTCCATAAATTGGGTCTGAAGCCATTGTTTTAAATCTGATAAATATGGCTCCTCATCATGTAATGAGGTAAATGTAAAAGAAACAACAAAGTCAAGCCTAGGGTCCAGTCGTATTTTATCGAGTTCACTCTGGGAGGACACCACATCTACACTGCTTAGGGCAATGAGGCAGGAATTCACATAATTTATCTCTCGCTCTTTTGTATCCAAGAATTCATTGAGTCTCAGAGTATTGAATGGTGACTGGTTCTTAACTGATAAAATCTTCACCAGGGCCCCTTCCTCTTCTCCACCTCCACGGATGGAAGGTAAGAGTCCTGCAAGTTTTTTCTGGAAGGTCTGTCTGTGTTGCTTACACAGATCTTTGAATTGATGGATTTTCTTCTTGATTTCAGGGAAGGCTGTAGCAACTCGATTCTTCAGCATGTCATTGCATCGCATATCTAGCTGTGCCAGCTCCTCCATGGCTGTCTGAGCGTCAGAAATCAGTGTTAAGCTGATCTCACGCACCATGTGAGCAGCTTTGGAATCCAGCTTGGTCAGTGGGTACAGCCAGACTCTCACTGGTACGGCCTTCTCCCCATTGTCACCCAGCAGCTTTGGGAGGGTGCAATAAATTTTTATGGCATCTTGGTAAGTAGCTGGGTTGTTCTCAAGAGCAAAGTCGCCATAAAACTTGCAGCTAAATTTTTCAGCATTTAATTTTTCCTTGTCATCCATTTTGAGAGATCCTTCTCCTTCTATGGAAATCTGGGGTAACTTTTTAATCGAAACCTGGAGGCTTCCTTCTATCTCTTGTACATTCTCAGATATGGAAACTTCCCGATCAAACACAAAGAAAGCCTGCGCCCCATACAGCACACCTGTGACCACATGGGTGGCTGTGCCTTGGTCAAATACTTCAGGATAAGAGACATTCTCTGCTCCTAAATGGTCCATACTTAGCTGCTCAAACCTTGTTGTGGCAGAGTACTTGAGAGTAATTCGGGCCTGTTGCTTGGATTTTTTGGTGTCTTTTAAGTATTTAGCAGATCCACCTACTTCAACCAACCCTCCCAGGAAACTGGCCTTCAGTGATGCTGTGACACTGAGGGCATTGGCTTTGTCTTCAATGGTGTCAGATGCGATGACCTCAGATTCAGTCCAAGGCTGTGGTTTTATGTTTACCTCGGCACGAAGTTCTTCCAGGTCCCACAGTGTGATCCCTGGAACATTAGAGACAAACACATGGTGATGTAACTGACAGCCACACAGGACAGCGAGCCAATCCATGATTTCACTGGCTGTCATTTCTGAGACTGAAAATAACCAAGGGACACACGTCAAATAAGCAGGCTGGTCTGACAACATACAAATATGCCAAGCCCAGGCTGAACCAACAGCCTTCCCTTACCTCTGGCTTCTTAGTAGACTTTGGAAGATATTTTTTTGATTGTTGTTATTATTTTTTTTAAATAAAGCCCTCTCCAAAATGATTGGTTTCACCACCATTCAGGCATACACTGCTCCAGGGAGAAAGTGCTATTGCTGTGGTTGAAATGTCACTTCCATTTTAAACACCCAGAGTTTTTTATTTAAGGAGATAGGAACTGTCATTCTGCAGCTGATGTGAGGTCCATCTTGCACAGTTTTCTCCCTCTGAGAGTAGCTAGCAACAGCCTTCACAGGATGGCACAAGAAACCTACAATAAGCAATTAGAGAACAATCTGCCTTCGGCCCTTCATAAAGGTCTCATTGATCCCTAATAGAATCATAGAATCATAGGGTTGGAAGGGACCTCATAGGTCATCTAGTCCAACCCCCTGCCAGAGGCAGGACCACTCCCACTAAACCATCCCAATCATGGTTTTGTCCAGCTGGGCCTTAAACACCTCCAAAGATGGAGACTTCACCACCTCCCTCGGCAGCTCATTCCAATGCTTCACCACTCGCCTAGTAAAAAAGTTTTTTCTAATATCCAGCCTCGACCTCCCTAACCGGAATTTGAGACCATTGCTCCTCGTTCTGTCCTCTGTTACTACCGAGAACAGTCGAGCTCCATCTTCCTTGGCGCATCCCTTCAAGTAGTTGAAGTTTGCTATCAAATCCCCCCTCAATCTTCTCTTCTGCAGACTAAATAAGCCTAATGCTTTCAGTCTTTCCTCACAGGGCTTGTGCTTCAGCCCTTTAATCATTTTGGTCGCCCTCCACTGGACTCTCTCTAGCATGTCCCTGTCCTTTTTGTAGTGGGGAGCCCAAAACTGAACACAGTATTCTAGATGTGGCCTCACCAGTGCAGAATAGAGGGGAATGATCACATCCCTCGATCTGTAGGTAATACTTATGTTGATGCAGCCCAGTATGCCATTGGCCTTTTTGGCAGCAAGAGCACACTGCTGACTCATATCTAGCTTCCCATCCACCATGACCCCCAGGTCCTTTTCTACACTGCTGCTACTTAGCTGAATGTTTCCCAGCCTGTAGTGGTACATGGGGTTTTTCCGTCCCACATGCAGGATTTTACACTTGTCCTTATTGAACTTCATAAGATTTTTACTGGCCCACTGTTCCAATTTATCTAGGTCTCCCTGAATCCTGTCCTTGCCCTCCAACGTGTCTACCGGTCCCCCCAGCTTGGTGTCATCCACAAACTTACTGAGAGTGCAGTCTATTCCATCATCCAGATCATTGAAGAAAATGAACAGAACCGGCCCCAGGACCGACCCCTGGGGCACCCCACTCGTGACTGGCTGCCAGCTAGACATGGAACCATTGATTCCTACACTCTGAAACCGTTGATCAAGCCAGTTTTCTACCCACCTTATAGTCCACCTATCCAACCCATACTTCCTTAATTTGCCAATGAGAATGCTGTGGGAAACTGTATCAAAAGCCTTGCTAAAATCAAGGTATATCACATCAACGGTTCTTCCTGCATCCAGAAAACCAGTCATCTGATCATAGAAGGAAACAAGATTGGTCAGGCATGATTTACCCTTGGTAAATCCATGCTGACTGTTCCTGATCACTTTATTTTCCTCTAAGTGTTTGAGGATGGATTCTTTGAGAACCTGCTCCATAATTTTTCCAGGGATTGAGGTGAGGCTGACTGGTCTGTAATTCCCCGGATCCTCCTTTTTCCCTTTCTTAAAAATAGGCACTACATTTGCTTTTTTCCAATCCTCTGGCACCTCCCCCATTCTTCATGAGTTTTGAAAGATACTGGCCAGCGGTGCTGCTATCTCATCGGCCAATTCCCTTAGCACCCTTGGATGCAGTTCGTCCGGCTCCATGGACTTGTGCACATCCACCTTCTTTAAGCAGTCCCTAACCTGACCTTCCGTCACCAAGGGCCTCTCTTCTTCTCTCCAATCTGCCATACCCATGGTAGTGGGCTGGGAGCTGACCCCGCCTGTGAAAACTGAAGCAAAAAAGCATTGAGCACTTCAGCTTTTTCCTTATCCTCTGTCACTAGGATACCTGCCTCATTCAGTAAGGGACCTACACCATCCCTGATCCTCTTCTTGTTATTGATGTACTTGTAGAACCCCTTCTTGTTATCCTTTACATCCCTCTCTAGCCGCAACTCCATTTGTCCTTCGGCCTTTCTGATTTTATCCCTGCAGTCCCGAGCAATATCTTTATATGCTTCCTTGGTCATCTGACCAAGCTTCCACTTCCTGTAAGCTTCCTTTTTATGTTTAAGCTCAGAGCAGAGTTCTCGGCTAAGCCATTCTGGCTGCCTCACATGTTTGTTCTTTCTCCTAATTGGAATGGCAACTTCCTGTGCCCTTAGCAGGGTTTCTTTAAAATATAACCAACTCTCCTGGACTCCTTTCCCCTTCAGATTAGCTTCCCAAGGGATCCTGCCCATCAGTTCCCTGAGGGAGCCAAAATCTGCTTTTTTGAAGTCCTGGGTTTGTGTTTTGCTTCTTTCCTTCCTTCCTTTAATCAGGATCCTGAACTCAACCATGGCATGGTTGCTACTGCCTAGCTTGCCATTTACCTCTACGTCCCTGATCAATTCTTCCCTGTTTGTGAGCAGCAGGTCGAGAGGTGCAAGGCCCCTAGTTGGTTCCTCCAGCATTTGTACTAGAAAGTTGTCCCCAACACTCTCTAAAAACTTCCTGGATTGCCCATGCACTGCTGTATTGGCCTCCCAGCAAATGTCAGGGTAATTGAAGTCCCCCATGAGCACCAGGGCCTGTGATCTAGAAGCTTCCGCTAGTTGTCCATAGAACACCTCATCCACCTCCTGCTTCTGGTTTGGTGGTCTATAGCAGACCCCCACCACAACATCCCCCTTGTTGCTTTCCCCTCTCAATGTAACCCACAGACTTTCTGCTGGCACACTTCCACTTCCATAATGGAGCTCTGAGCAGTCATAGAGCTCTTTTACATATAACGCTACTCCTCCCCCTCTTCTTCCCTGCCTGTCTTTCCTGAACAGTTTATACCCATCCATGGCAGAGCTCCAGTCGTGCAGACTATCCCACCACGTTTCTGTTATTCCAATGATATCATAGTTCCTTGTCTGTGCTAGTACTACCAATTCTTCCTGCTTATTTCCCAGACTCCTCGCATTAGTATATAGGCACCTAAGATACCCGGCCGATTGCCCTACTTTGTCATTTTGGTTTTCAATTCTATTACATATACCTCCTTGCATTTTTTCTTGGAGTTGTCCTTCCCCACTCTCCTCACGTATTGGGGCTTCAGTGGAACATTTAAGACAATTATTTGATCCCCCCCCCATGTTCCAACTACCTTCTCTTTTATTCCTGGTGCTACAGTCCCAGCACCCCCCAAGTTCCATCCCTTCCCCCAGATCTCCCACATTGTCACTTACCTGTGGGAGATTGGCTTAAATCTTTAACCTCAGGTTTTATATCCCTCCCAAAACTTTCTTTTCATTAACTGTTATAATCTTTGTATTATTATTTTCCATATAAACTTCCTGTCTCCTAAATGTCTAATCCTGGTCTCAGGACATATGGTTGGTGTGATGAGGACAGCTGTTAAACTAAGGGAGTTAGCCACAGGCTGTTTCCAGTGGCAGAAGGCATGGGGCTAGGCCTTTTTCCCCTCTAATTTACAGGCACTACACATGGAAGGACGTGCAATGGGAGGAAACTGGTGCATTGCCAACACCACCACTGGCTCTTAATCTGCCTGCATGTGTGGGGGACCTGGCCAGACAGACCTCCTGACGCTGCTGGCTTCCACCCAGGTCCTCACCATGACCTGCTGGGAATGCAGCCTGCATCTTCCTGCTGAAAAAGCCAGACAGGGGAACCAGTCAGTGTAAGAGGTGCCTGTTGGTGGGGTCACTCAGGAACAGGGCCAGTCCTATCATAGAGACTACCTAGTCGGTTGCCTAGGGCACCAAGCACTAGCGGACGCCACTCTGCTGTGCACAGGCACGTAGCCCAGGGTGCAGCAAGGCAGGCAGTTTTTTTGGCTTGCTCTGCTCCCCACTGAAGAAAAGGTAAGTGCTGGGGGGGCTAGGAGGACTGGGAGGGAGGGCAGGGCCCCTCTGGTATCCTGTGGCTCGGCCAGGCCCTGCATTCAGCCAGAGTGGCTCACAGCTCTCCACTTAGCCCGGCACACCACTTGGCCCAGTGCGCCAGCCGGTGTGCCGTGTGGCCAGTGGCACTGCAGACCTCTGCTAGGCTCAAGGCAATCCACTACTCAGCCTGCAGCCCTGGTTGGCCCCCACTTGGCAAGGCTTGGGTGGGGTGAGGAGGAGTGGGAGGGAGGCCCACCACCCACCGAGTCTGTGCAGCCTGAACCACCACCCAGGGGGGTGGGAGAGGGGTGCCAAAATCACAGGCACATAGGGTGCCAAAAAACCTTGGGCTGGTCCTGCATAGGAAGCAGGTAAAAGAGCTGCAGGAGGGGGTGACTCATATGCACAGTACCCAGGAGCATGATGACTCCAGCAACAGGATGCACATGAAACCAGCCGGGATGGAGAATGCTAGCTGACCATGGTTGACTACAGCAACACCAGGACAGGAGGGCGACCTTACTACTCCACAGAAAGGAGACTTGCTTCTGGCCACCTTAGACAGTAGACTGTGCTCCCACTCTTTGCCCTCCACCCAGGTCCCCCGCCCATCAAAGTCAAGAATGGGGATGCCGTACTGGGAACGAGAGGAGAGGAGCAGGCCCCAGTGGATGAGGAAGAAGCACCAGCTGCTCCCAAGCCTGAGAGACTCATAACCACCACATCCAAGGGTAGGGGACACAGGGTGGTGGTGGTGGTGGTGGTTGGGGTTCCCTAATGAGAGGGATGGAACCGTCTATCTGCTGACTTGAGAGGATGCAACAGGAGGTGAGCTACCAGCCTGCAGCCCACATCTGTGTTCCTGTAGAAAGACTACCAAGACTCATCCATCTCTCTATGCACTACCCCAAACTATTCATCAGTGTGGGTAATTATGGTGCTGCCACTTTGACCTTAAGGAGATCAGCAATGACTATGGGGATATGGGAGTCATGCTTATCAGCCCCCTGAGTTTGTGTTCTTGTCCATTGTGCTGTTCAGGGTAAGGAGCCAGGCAGTGGTATGCACATCCTGGTGGTGAATACAATGCTGTGTGGATGGGGTCAAAAGGGGACTTTGGCTTCCCAAGCCATTGGGTGCCGTGGCAGGAAAGAGTTCTTCTGGTAAAAAGATGGGTCCCCCTTACCAAGAATGGAAGAGTATCTTACTGACCTACCAGCCTAGAAAGGATGGCTTTCAACTAGCTTCAAAGGGGGCAGGTGATGAAAGCCCACAGGTAAGTGTAAAAAAGGTGAGAGTCAGAGAGGGTTAGATGTTGCCAGGGCAGGGGGTAAGGGTAGGAGTGGAATGGAAAATTTACAGTAGAGTTATATGACCAAGAGAAATAGCAGTGGGGAAATCTGCTCAACATCTTAGATCTCTGCATATAAATTCAAGGAGTATGGGGAATAAATAGGAAGAATTGGAAGACTTAGTAAACAAACAATTCTGACAATATGAAATTTGGTGAGACTAGAATATTGGTATGGACTGGTATAGAAAATTATATAAGATATAACTGCATTTGCTCTGATCCCTCAGATAGACAGACTCTGATGCTTTCTGACTTAGAGACTCATTCATTACTATTTTTCATATGAATATTTCATATTTGCAAAAGAAGTAAAGAGTCCTGTGGCATTTAAAGACTAACAAATTTATTTATCACATGAGCTTTTGTAGGAGAAAAATCCTGCTTCGTCAGAAGCTTTGAAGCATCTTCTGACTAAGTGGGAATTTCTCCTGTAAAAGCTCATGTGATAATACATCTGTTAGTCTTTAGGTGCCACAGGACTCTTTGCTCGTTTTGCTGAACTAGACTAACACAGGTACCATTTTGGAATGTCATATTTGCAATAATACATATGTGATATGCCACGTTTGGTACCAATACAAAGGCTGTAATCAGCTAGGATTAATTCTATGGTTTATATGTAGGTGTCATATCTGTATTAGAGGTTAGGAATATGTTTGTTCTATTTGTCTTCCAAGTTATTTGATTCCGAGACACTCCCAGAATGGATGCCTGCAACCATCCCACTGTTTCCTTAATGGCCCATTAAGAAAGTTCCCTGGTATAGTGGGCCCAGGGAGAAACATGTCGAAACACTAGGGCTTGCCTATGTGAATCGACTCCATTTTGACTTGCAAAGACTCTGCACAGGATGGGGAAGAACACAGGTGATAAAAGGCAACAGCCCCATCTCCACAGATGGGCTGGGCAGTGTCTGTGCAAGAAACAGGGAAGAGAAAGAGAATGCCCCTCAGACACAGCTTGCTGAAGTGGGGTTGGATAGTCCTGATGTTGCTCTGGGTTTAGGTGAAATCCAGAGAGAGTTTGTCAGGGCCCAATAGGAGGATGCTTCTTTGGAGGGTGTCAGAATGGCTGCCCGAGGCTTAGCCCCAGCAGAGTAGGCTTTTCATGTAGGAGGATCTGCTGTACAGACAACCCTTTAAAGGGAAGAAGCAGTTGTGCAATGAGAATTGCAAGCAGCTTGCGGTGCCAGAGAGGTACAGAGGTGACCTGTTGAAGATGGCTCATTATGGTCCCTTTGCAGGACATCTGGGCACAAAAAAGACTTATGAGAGGCTGAAGTGAAACTTCTTTTGGCCTTACATGCATAATTTAGTGAGAGATTATTGCAGAAGCTGTGATTTGTGTCAAAAGCGCAAGAGTTTGAAAGGTCCCAAGAAAGCACTCCTATAGCCTCTGCCCATCACTGGGAAGGCATTTGCCAGGCTTTCTGTGGCCACTGTGTGGCCACTGCCTAAGCTGTCCAGGAAAGGGCAGAAATATATTCTGGTGCTGGTAGATTTTGCCACCAGATACTCAGAGGCGGTGGCCTTATCTAATGTGGAGGCTAAGATGATGGCTACAGCCCTATGTACCATGTTTAGCAGAGTGGATTTTCCCAAAGAAATCTTGTCAGACCGGGGTGCCAATTTTATGTCCACTGTATTTAAACAGCTTTGGGAAATGTGTGGGGTGGGGATGCTGAAGGCTGCTGCATATCATCCTGAGACCAGTGGTTTGGTAGAAAGATTGAATGGGCATTGAAATCCATCCTGAGCATGTATGTAGACAGACGCCAGAATGACTAGGATGTCTTGTTGCCAGAGGAGTGTATCTCAGGAGTCTACAGGGATCATTCCCTTCAAGCTGCTCTGTGGAGGGCAGGTGAGGGGACCCCAGGTCTAATCTGGGATTCCTGGGAATGGAATACAGAAGTGGCAAAGCACCCAGTGGGGGAATATATATCACAATTTAAAGAAAGATTGCAGGACATGATGGAACTTGTTCAGCAAAATGTTAAGAGAGGCCAGGAAGCTCAAAGAGACTGGTATGATGAGCAGGATGAGGAAAGGTCATTCAAAACTGGAGAGATGGTGCTGATGGTGGACCCTGTGAGGAGGAATAAGATGCAAGCTATGTAGAACGGACCTTATGAGATAGCGGAGAGAGTTAAGGAAGTTACCTATATTGTCAAAAGGCCCAGGGCAGGGCGGATTTGCAGATGGTGGATATAAATAGGCTGAAGGCCTACCAAGAGCAAGAGGTGGCCATAAACACAATTTGCTGTGCTGAAGAAGTGGGTTGGTTTATGCCTTTGACAGACATAATTGCAGAGAATAGAGAGGAATCCCAGGTAGAGAGCATTGACATGGGGGAAGTTTAACACCCATCCAGAGAAATTAAATGCTAGCTTTAGTAAGATATCATCAACCAACAGTCTCCAACCAGGTGGACTGACTAACATTCCAACTCACTCCATCCAAACCTTGGGGCCTTGCCCTGCACCCTGCAGGGCATACAGGGCAAAGGGAGAGTTACAGAAGCAAATACATAAGGAGGTGAAAAGTATGCTAGCCATGCAAGTGACTACTAGGTCTAAAAGCCATTGGGCATCCCCTATTGTTATGGTGCCCAAAAAGGATAAGCTCATGAGGTTTTGCATGTATTATAGGAATAGGAGGCTGAATGCCATCACACAACCTAATCCGAATCCTATGCCCAGAGTAGATGATCTGCTGGATGCCCTTGGGGTGGGGGCAAAGTTCATAAGCTTGATGGATCTGACATGAGTGTACTGGCAGATCCCATTGGATGCAGATGGCCAAGAAAAATCTGCTTTCATAATAGAAGCTGGCCTGTATGAATTTAAAATCCTACCTTTTGGGCTGAGGAATTCAGGAGCCGCATTTTTGAGACTTATAAATGAAGTCTTAAGAGTCCTAGAATCTTTTGCCAAGGCTTATATAGACCCAGGGTAGGCAACCCCCAGCACGTGTGCTGACAGTGGCATGAGAGCCAATTCAGAGCAGCATGCAGCACCCTCTGCAATGCCATAGAAATTGTGGCTCCTGCCACTGAAAGCTACTCTGGGCAGCTTCTTTCAGGGGCAGCTGGGGCACAGAGGGTCCCCACCATGCCCATGTTCCAGGCATGGTGTGGAAAGCAGATTCCTGGAACGGCTTCTTTCCATGGTGTGCAGCCGCCAAGGAGCCACTCTGGGAAGGTTCTTTCCTCATCATGCTTGGGGACCCCCCAAGAGGAGCTGCTTAGGCAGCTTCTTTCCATGGCATCTGTGGGGACCTCTGTCCCCAGGCATGCTGCCAAGAGATGCCACAGTCAAGGAGGAGGGGCCAGTACAGGGGTCAGAAAAAGTTGCTGACCCCTGATATAGACTATCCGACCATCTTCAGTGGCTCTTGGCAGGACCATATAAACCACTTGGGAGTGGTATTTCAAAGACTTACAGAAGTGAATCTGACTGTCAAGGTTTCCAGACGTAAGATGGTGGCCTCTGAGGTGTCCTATTTGGAGCACAGAGTGGGCAAAGGAGTAATTTGCCCTGAGCTTTCAAAAATAGAGGTCATAAAGTGCTGGCCTGCTCCAAGAATGAAGAAACAGGCCCAATCATTTACTGGTCTGGCCAACTACTGCAGATAGTTTATAAAAAGATTTAGTGATATTATTGCTCTGATAACTGACTTTACAAAGAAAGGGAAGCCAGACAAGGTAATATGGATGGAGCCTGCAAAAGAGGTTTCCAGAGCATTAAAGAGCCCCTGTCTAGAGCACCTTCCTAGCTTTTTGGCATTGAGGAGACCTCAGCTGCAATTGAGAGGAAAGCAACAAAACTGATAAAAGGTCTAGAAAACCTGACCTACAGAAGAGAGGTTAGAAAATGGGTATGTTTTATAGAATCATAGGGTTGGAAGGGACCTCATGAGGTCATCTAGTCCAACCCCCTGCCAGAGGCAGGACCACTCCCACTAAACTGTTCCAGTCATGGGTTTGTCCAGTTGGGCCTTAAACACCTCCAAAGATGGAGACTCCACCACCTCCCTCGGCAGCTCATTCCAATGCTTTACCACTCGCCTAGTAACAAAGTTTTTCCTAATATACAGCCTTGACCTCCCTAACTGTAACTTGAGACCATTGCTCCTCATTCTGTCCTCTGTTACTACCAAGAATAGTCGAGCTCCATCCTCCTTGGAGCATCCCTTCAAGTAGTTGAAGGTTGCTATCAAATGCCCCCTCAACTAAATAAGCCTAATGCTTTCAGTCTTTCCTCAAGAGGGACTTGATAATAGTTTTCACATATATTAATGACGGTTAGACAGAGGATGATGATCAGTTGTTCCCCATGTTCACTGAAGGTAGGCTTAATCCACAGTTAAATATTCTGAAAACTTTCTAACTTTAAGGATATTTAAACTCTGGACCAGGCTTCTGAGGAAGACTGTGGAATCTCCCTCTTTGGAGGTTTTTAAAACCAGGTAAGAGGTTAAAACTCTGAGAGATGGTCCTGGTGTACTTGTTTCTGCCTTGGTGCAGGTAACTGGACTAGATGTCCTCTCAAGTAATTTACGGTCCTAAATTTCTATGATTCAGTGATATCTAGTGGCATGAATTCCTTATTCTAATTATGTTGCCTTAAAATGTATTTCTTTTCATAAGTTTAAACTAAATTTTACATTTCATTGAGTGTCCCCTTGTTCTTGTACTATGAAAGAGTTAATAGGTACTTCTTGTTTATCTTTTTCCAGAGGGGTATCTGTGTTAGTCTGTGTACAGCAAAAACAATGAGAGTCCTATGGCACTTTATAGATTAACAGATTTCTTCAGGCATAAGCTTTTGTGGGCCATGGGCTCTGCACTGACTTTGCTAACACTTGCCCTACTCTACCCTGGCATGTTTATATACACCTCTCAACTGTGGTTTCCACTTCATGTATCTGATGAAATGGGTTGGAGCTCACAAAAGCTTTTGCCGGAAGAAATCTGTTAATCTATCAGGTGCGACAGGACTCTCGTTGTTCTTATTTGCCTTCTTTATCCCATTCACTTTTCTGTATCCCTGTGTCATCTCCTTCTTATTCTTCATTTTAAATGAAATGTTCTGTCTTGTTGTCTCTTCCTGTGAAATTCTCCCCAGGCCTTTAGTGATTCTCATCATCACTGTCTGAACCCCCTCTATTTCTGTTATACCTTCTTTATGATGGGATGACCAGCACAGAACACAACTTCCTAGGAGAGGGTGTCCCATTGAATTATATAATGCCATTAGAATATTTTGGTGGGATTTTCCATCCCATTCCTCATGAACCCTAGCACCTTGTTTAATTTTCGGCCTACCACTGGACATGGAATAGATGTTTCTAATAAGCTGTCCACAGTGATGCCCTGGCCTGTTCCTGGGAGGTCACAGTAAATGTAAGACACAGGGTTGTGTGTGAGTACCTGAAGTTATTCTTTCTAAGGAGTTCCATCATGACCTGAATGTGTGTGTGTGTGTGTAGAAAAAGCCCTTCTTGCTAGGACCTCACTCCTCCCATATGGAAATGGGGGAGATGAAACACCTCAATGGCACTGTCTCCTCTTTCCTAGGTCAAGTATGGAGTAAGTGGTGGTACAGAAATCTTGCAGTGGCAGGAGAGTAGATGGAAAGTTTTTTGTTTGTTCTAGTGCAGCCAGTGCTGCAAGAATGGTCAGCAGTAGCTGTGTAGGTTTGGATGCCCTTTATTTTTTTCCCCTCAGTCAAATCCCAACCCAAATGCATCAAAGTGGGCCCTGTGCTGTCCTGGGGCCACCGTTACCTGGGATGAGGGAGTCACTGCGGCAGTCATACAGCATCCCCAGCTGGAAAGGGCGGCCCAGAGCTGGCATCTGAACTGCATCATCTGGCCTGGCCATCGTTTAACACTCAGATGCTCTCTCCTTTGCCTGATCTGCAAGAAATAGTTGAGGTTACATTTCAGTATCAGGGGAGTCGATTTAGAATTGAATCACTAACTTCAGACATCAAAGGTTTTTGATACCGTTGCCCTGGAAAATAAATATGTGATCAGGAGCCTGTATAATCTCTGTTCTACATGATCAAGTGCAATGTATTTGGGGCCCAGAACTTGCTTCCATATGTTGGGGTTGTATCAACCCCTCCTGCCAGGGAAAGAGTCCTCAGCTTCCTCAGTGGCCTGAAAGACCCATCCCTGACTTGCAGGCTGCACACTCTCTGCAGGAAGCAAGAGTTAAAAGACTAGCAAAGGCCACAGCAGAAGTTGAAACAACAGAGGAGAGAGGTCTGTTCCCAGATCCCACCAGGAGGATTGCAGTGGTAAGAGGTAAAGTGGCTTAGAAGGAGATAACAAACCCTGGGGAGGTGGGGTTGGGACTACAGGGCTGCAGTAAGTCCTGTGTAGCTCAACCAGGCCCAGAATGGCTTTCAGACAGCACTGCAGCAACATCACTGGTTGGGGACCTGCTGGCGTGGAGGTTCTCCAGGACTACGCAAAAGCTCAGCATTGTTGTAAGGCGGGATCCTGCCTTCTCAGAGGGGCTGTAGGACTTCACTGTGACCCAGTGCAGCTGTGGGTTGGGCCCCGCTACTTTCATCGAGGCTACTCGGAGTGTGTTACTGCCCATGATGATGTCTTAGGGCCTGCACAGACTGGGAGGGGATCAAAACACCCCTTCTTGGGGAAAGCCTGTCACACATGGTGGAGAATGCGGGCATAGCTCAGTCCAGGCCTGATACAAAGCAGAAGAAGAAAATTGAAGGAGATAAACACCTGCAGTGGATGACCAAGAATCAGTGGCAGCAGGCAGAACACCAAGAATGACAACCACTGTTCCAACAGATGGTGTTGCATCAGCAAAGTGCCCAACAAGAATAGCTGATTCAGGAGTTGGTGGCCCAGCAAAATGAGCAGAACAACATCTCACCCAGCAGATGGCAGCAGCGCTCCAGTCCCCATGAATTCATGCCAGCTGCTGAGTGACCTCCAAGTGGCAGACCAGGAAACAGGTCACTGAGCAAGTTTTCTTGGAACAATTCATGCAGGTTTTCCCTGCCCAGTCCTGAGAATGGGTATTGAGAAAGTTTCCCTAGACCTTGGCAGATGCTGTATACCTGACAGAAAACACTCTGGTGGTGGAAGGGGTGATCAGCTTGACTGCCTACTTGACTGTACAGAAGGCACCCTTGGAACGTTGGCCATCCGGATGCCACCAAGTCTTGGAGAAGGGCCCAGTGTCCAGCCTGTGACTTGACTGGCTGTCCAAGGAAGCCTGGCATTACGACATTCACACTGAGGGATCAGGAATGTCCCTATGATTCTGGGGAGATTCATGGGAACTACCTACCCATGTCTGGTCTTGGGGTGACAAGATTCGAGGGGACACAATGCTTCTTGTGTGGGCTGTCTGGGCATTTCTGGAGGGACTGCCTGCAGATGGATTGATCCTATGGCTACATATGAACAGCTGCCATCTGAGCCCAGGTGAAGGAGCCCCCTAAGCTCAACACGGAAGTCTTGGTGAATGGGGTGATCACTCTGACTCTGCTTGACACTGGGTGCAGACAGTCCATGGTGTGATGCCAGCTGTTCCTGGAAGTGCTACCATATGTACCATAACTTTACAGTGCATCCATGGAGATGTACAACCTTACCCAGTGATAAAAGTTAAACTAATGATCCACAGTCACAGGCAAAGGATGCAAGTAGGTGTGGCCAGGGCCTTGGCATATCCAGTAATATTGGGCTGAGATGCAGATGAGTTTGGTGAGCTAGCTAAGGTGTGAGCAACCCAACCAATGAACAACCAAGGAGAAGGTGGTAGCCCTTTAGGCTTCTGCAGGCTGAAGTATGAGGAAGTAGGGAGCCTGACACAGCTGGGGGAATCAGAAGACCCCAGTAGGAATAACAGCCTGCCGGATGACTGCCCCAGCCAGGCCGGAAGGGCAAGGCTGGGTGTAGTGGACTGTAGTGCACTAACATAGAGAGAAGACTTTACTGGGGACCACCAGGATGACCCCGCATCGGGTTGCCCTATTGGCAGCTAGCCTGCATCAATCAGGAGGAAGTGGACCCCACTTTTTCTAAACTATGGCCCCATTTTGAACTGAGGGAGGAGAGATTGTATAAGGTTAGCATGACCAGAGAGCAAATAGGAAAAAGCAGAATGAGAGTTGGTGGAGGGATCTGGTCACCCTACTCTTCTCCTACCAGCACCTCAAGTCCTACAGTGTCCTCGTCCTCCTCCTCCTCAGCACCTCTTGCTGCCTGATGGTTCACAGCACCTAGTTCCCTCTCCCTCCACACCTGTGGCTCCTCCCCTCCTTCTTGGACCCCTAGGGTAGCAGCTCCCCAGCCCCCCCCATCTCTCAGTACTGGCTCCTCACTTGCTGTCCTCCCTCCTGCACCCCACCTTCCCACCAGCATCTGTGGCTCCCACCATTCCCCCTCGCCCCCAGCACCCTTGACTCCTCCTGGCACCTGCAGCTCTCCCCTCCCTTCATGGCACCTCATGGCACCTATGGCAGTAGCTCCCCAGCCTGACTCCCCCGTTCCCCCAGTGACTGCAACTTTCCTGCTCCCCAGCACCTGTGGCTCCCCATCCCAGTTCTCCCTGGCACCTATGGCATCCACAGGTCCCTGGCCTGACTTCCTCCTCCCCATGGTGCCCACAGCTCCCACGCCCAGCCATCCATAGTACCAGTGGCTCCCTCAATCACTCTTACTTTTCCTGCCATTCACTTGGCTTGTGGCACCCATGGCAGTGACTTTGCAGCATGGTCTGCTTACCCCCTTCTTACTGCACCAATGGCTCCCTGGCCCAGTGCCTCCTCTCTCCCTGGCACCTGCCACCTACAGCTGCCCTGCCCAGCTCCCCACCAGCACTTTCTGCCACCTACTCCCACTTCCTCCCCAGCCCACACTTACCACAGTCCACAGCCAAGGCAGAGAGTGAGAAAGAAAGCCATCAGTTGCATTTTATTTCCTGCACTGTGCAGCTCAGGCACAGGCCTGGGCTGCACTGGCAGGAGATTTAAAATGGCTCCAGGCTGGCTCCAGCTCCCTGCTGTGTGAAGAACTGGAAACAGCAAATATGGGACAATCATACTTTTCTAAATAAAATATCAGGACATGGGGAAAGGAGCTAAAATATGGGACAGTCCCTTTAAAAAATGGGATATATAGTTGCCCTATATTGGCTCTCCAAGGACCCCCAAACAGACCAGACTCCTTCCAAGCTCTTGGTCTCATGAAAGTATAGGTGACAGGTTCTCCACCTGGCCTGCTCCTTGCCATGCAGAGAACATTTGGGGATGCAGAAGACCCTGGACAGGGTGATTGACTGGTTTTACTGGTCAAGGGTAGAGGCCGAGGTCAAAGACTATTGCACTCCTATCTGGAGTGTCAGATAATCAATAAGAGGAGGCACCCAAAGGCCCCGCTAATGCTGCTCCCCTTAATGGACAGACCATTAGAGACGATTGGACTGGATCTGGTGGGCCCCTGGAGAAGACAGTGACAGAGTATTGATACATCCCAGTGGTTGTAGATCAAGGGTGTCAAACTCATGCAATGTGAGGGGCTGCACTGGGGGGCAGGGCACTTGCCATGGTCCAAAGTGTGTCATTTAGCCAATTGGCCTGTGGGGACCCCCACCCTGCCCTGTACTGGGGAGGCAGGGTGGGCCAGCCCAAAGGTAGAGCTTTACACTCCTGCCCTGCTCCTTGCCTTCAGCTTGCTGCTGAAGGCACCACAGCGGGGGTGGGGGGAGCAGCCTCATGGGTCCCATGATGCTCCACTGGCAGCATGTGGCAGTGGCATATTGAGGCTATCTGCTGTCTGGGGTCAAGTCACATTTGCCCCCACCCCTCCTGCGCTGTAGGGGGGGATGCAAAGGGCAGGTGGGCATGAGGCATGGGGGGTGGGAAAGGTGACAGCCAGATGCCAGATAGCTGCTTCCAGGCTATGAGGGGGTGGGGGGACCTCCAGGCCAGTGTAGTGCTCTGTGCTCCTGCTGAAGGCAGGGCATCAGCAGGGGTGGCAGGGCAGTGGTGTGGCCCCACATAGCTCTGCTGTCAGTGGGACAGCACAGGGGGCTGAAATGGATGTGTCATGGGTCGGATGTGGCTTGCAGACAGTAAGTTTGACACCCTTGTCGTAGATCCTACCACCTTTACCTTAAGGTAGTACCCATTCGGGCACCCACTGTGACTAACATAGCAGCCAAACTGCTGAAGGTGTTTGTGACATGGGGATCCCCAAAACAATCCTCATGGGCCAGTGGACAAACCTTATGTCCAAGATAAGGAAAGATTTGTGTGTTTTATTGATGGTCAAGGCCCTGTGGATCTCTGTATACCATCCTCAAACAGATGGGCTGGAAGAGCATTTCAGCAAGACACTCAAGCAGATGCTGCAACAGTTTGTTGCCAGGGTCCCAAAACATTGGGATCGCTTACTGCCCCTTCTAATTTTGCAGTAGGAGAGGTTCTCCAGGATTCAACAGGCTTCTCTCCTTTTTAGCTGTTATATGGCTGACAGACCCGGGAATTCTCAAAGTATTACGGGAAACTGATGCACAAGGCTTGTTGTCCTGTTATAGAAAACTATCAGGTTCATTTGACATTATTTCTGCTTGACAAATCCATGCTCACTATCATTTAAAACCTTATTCTCTTCTAGATGTTTGCAAATTGATTCCTTAATTCTTTGTGCCATTATCCTTCCTGGTACAGAAGTTAAGTTGACTGGTCTGTAATTCCCTGGGCTGTCATTATTTTCTTTTTTTATAGAGACGCACTATATTTGCTCTTTTCCAGTCCTCCCAAATTTTTTCAGAGTCACTGCTTCCTAGGATAGAGTCTTTATCCTATAAGTATGTCCCACATTCTTTGTTGCTAGATGTGCACATTTACGTTTGACTGTATTAAAAAGCATACTGTTTGCTTGCACTGAGTTCACCAAGCAATCCAGTTGGCTCTGTATCTGTGATCTTACCTCTTCATTATCTACAGCTTGCCCCATCTGTGTCATCTGCAAAACTTTACTAGTAGAGTTTTGGTTTTCTCCTAGGTCATTGAAACAATTTTTTGTATCTCAAGACCAAGAACTTATCCTGGTGGTATGCCATTAGAAGTGCACATTCTTGAAGATGTTTGGTCATTTACAGTTTCATTTGGACACCTATTAGCCAGTTATTGATCAGTTAACATATTCTGTGTTAATCTTCTATTACTGGTTTTTAAAATCAAAATGTCATGTGGTACCATGACAAATGCCTCACAGAAATCTAGGTCTATTCCATCATCTCTCTTACGTTTATCAGCCAAACTTGTAATATGATCAAAAAAAGATATCCAGGTAGTTTGACAGGATCTATTTTCACTATTGATTGGCTTTAATTATATTATCTTTGTTTAATTCTTTATTAATCATGTCCCAGATCAGGCTATAAATATCTGGGTTGTCCCATTTACCTTTTTATGGACTGACACAACATTAATTGTCTTTCAGTCTTCTGAAACTTCCCCAAAATTCTGAGAGCTGCCAGAATTCAACAGAAATAGCCCTGTGAATTCCTCAGCTGGCTCTTTTTAAAACTCCTGGGTGCACATTATCCACAGCTTCTCATTTAAAAAAATGTTAGCATGACAGTTACAGCACACCAACAAAAATACTTTAGAACCGCACTTCAAAGTAAAACTGAAGAGTTGGAATTCATATGCAAATTTGACACCATCAGATTAGGTTTGACTAGGGACTTGGAATGGTTAACTCATTATCAAAGGTAATTACTCCCTCTTTTAACAGTCTCACCTTTTTGGCTATTTTTGCACACTGGTTGAATCAGAACAACTTGTTTGGCCTGCTGAAAATGACTGAACTGACCTTGTGACTTACCCTTTTCTGAATTTATGTATTGACCTGGCATACCTCAGTTTCCATATCATGCAGCTGGCAAAGTGGAATTCTACCCATGAAAACTCATGTGATAAACACATTTGCAGTCTTTGCCCCAGGACTCCTTGTTTGTTTAACTCTTGTATTTGCTGTTTAAGATCCCTGACTTGTGACTATTACCACTGCCGCATGTCACTGCTGAGGGCCATTTAATCTCCAAGGCCAGACCTAGATTCAGTAACTCCCCTGCACAGAGTCCTGGACTCAAGCAGCGGCAGCACTTGGCCCAGCAGAGGGAGGCAGGGCTTCATCCACACTTCTGGGGAGAAAAGAGGGTTGCTAAAACCTCCACTGACCAAGGTGACAAGTGACAAAGAGTTCTGGATCCCGATTCTGTCTCCCTGCCTGCCACAAGCCTTGTCAGAGTCCCATCCTCAGCTTAGACAGCCCCTACACAGCTCTGTCTCCACATGCATCTCTCTAGTTCAGGGATTCTCAAAGTTTTCAGGATTGTGACATGGCTGGGAGGGTTCCTAGCCATGTGTGACATACCAAGACTCCCTCTCCTCCTTACCAAGGCTCCCTCCAGCAGCACCACTTCCAGGGGCTGGTTGCAGTGGCTCCTACTGCCAAAAGAAAACTGCCTGCAAAGGCGTTTTGGCAGCAGGAGGCTTGTGAAGTAGCTTCTGCCACCACAAAAAGGCTGCTTCCCCAGTGATTTCAGCAGCAGCACTGTTAGAGCACTGCCGCCAATCACTCTTGTCCGGGCACTTCATTCCTGCTGCCCCTTTAAAGCTGCTGTGAATCTGCAAGTACGTGACAGCAGACCTGCCCCTCCCACCCGTGCTTTTGGTGGTGACACTTGGCTGAAAGCGCTGGGGGTGTAACATGCTGTACCTTTGACCACACCCCATAAGGTGATCTATGAGTCTTTTCTGTTCACCCTTGCAATGCAATGGTGTGATTTAATGCAAAGTATGACATGTGAGTTATTTTTAAGTGCTCATTGCCAGCTTCTTATTATTGACATGGTACTGTTTCCTGCAGCATTGTACATGTGGACAGATCTGAAACACCCTCCAGAATAATTCAGATGGCTCAGGTGGAGTCTAACAAATGTTGTGTTTCCAACATATGCAGAAGTGGTGCATGACAAAAGCCATGTAAGTTAAGCTCCCTGGCGCAGAAGGGAAAGATTATGGTATAAAGAATCACCTCATCCTAGGAGGGAAGGGGCCAAGTGGGTGTTTAAAGAGAGGAAAAAAGACATGTTTAACTGGCTGGGAGCTTTTCTGCTTGGCAGAGACTAACTGAAAACCATCATAGCCAAATTTGAGTGCTAAGAGGAGCATGACTGTGGTAATGATTTTAGGTTAGATTGTGAATTATCTTTTCTTTGATTGTGGTAAATGCGTTGACAGACTGAGTAAATGATTGTGCATTGATTTACTGTCTAACAGTATGGATTTTGGAGAGAAGATGTGTAGGTGTGAAGCCTGACTGAAAACAAGTGATATATTATCAGTTTCTTTATTAAATTGTTGCAGCAGGGTATATGAGCCTGCAATGATCAGGGAAGGGTCCTGATCCTGACAGGATGGATTTCCCAGTGTGGTTTCTAGGAGCTGGGGGTGGTTGCTGAGGAGTCTCTTGAGTGACTGACTGGTGAACACACACCCACTGCCTGAGACCAGTTACACACAGGAGGCTGGTGTGGGTTGACTCAATAGTGGGTATCGACCTCACAAGGCGGGTAAGTCGTGATCCAGGAGGGGGTGAGCAGTAAAGCACAGCTGTACACCAGACCAGATAGCAGGAGAGGAATGTCACATACTGCTGCCTTTTTTCTGCTGGCCCTGAAAAATTCCCCCCACCCCTGCCCATGCACTTGCACAGCAGCACTTTGCTAAAAGCGCATGGGGGAATGCTTTTTGTTGCTGGCTCTTTAAAACTGCTGCCAGTCTCCAGAATGGCATCAGCAAAGTCACCCTTCCCACCAGTGTTTTCGACAAGCACTGCTGCTGAAAGTGCAGTGGGAGCTGCTTTTTTTCCTACTGGCCCTTTAAAGATTTAATGGGCCCAGCAGAACTAAAAACAGCTCTCAGCCCCCTTGCTTTTAGCAGTAGTGGTTGGCCAAATGCAGTTACGGTGCTGTGTAAAAGCTGCTACTGCTCCTCTGCAGAGTGGCGGCAGCTTGTAAAGGCCAGCAGCCTGCCAATGGTTGGGGAGAGGCTTTAGGTGGCAGGCTGCCATGACACACTCACCCCTGTGACACAACACACTTCGTGTCATAACAGTGGTTGAGAACCACTGCTCTAGTTCATACCCCCAGAGATCACACAGATTTAGCTCTTCCGAAGACTAAAGTCTCATCTAGGTTATAAACGCTGGGAGTATTAGGGAAAGACTGGGCCGCAATTCCAAACGATGTGCCAGTAGGTGGAGTGTCCAGACCTCACTTTGCCTTTCTCCTTGCCTTTGCCATGACCGGAGCTGCTCTCAGCCAGGGTTCACACTGTGTAATGTGTGACTATGGAACCAAAAGCCATGAGAATCCACCAAAGCCACATAGCTGTACTTAAAAGTAAATAGAGAACATCTCATTGAGCTTTTAACCATCAGCTACTCGGTGGCTCCTGGCTGTAAGGAAGATCAGTGGGCATTTTAGCCCTACAGACACTGCTATGGAGAAATTAGCCGGTTAGCTGCATTTACTCTCTGTACAGCAAATTAAAACTTCCCGTGATAGTTGTCAACACCACAGACTCTCTGATCAAACAGTAAAACAAGGAGTCCTGGGGAACTTTTAAAGACTAAACATTTATTGATTGCATGCGCTTTCATGGCAGAAGATCCCACTTTGTCAGATGCTTGACGATTGGGAGGAAAATAAATGCAGGGAAGTGTACATCATAGGATCAGGTCACACTGTAACAGCAAATCAAAGCAGCAGTTTAGATTCAGTGTCAGTGCACAACAACATATTAGAAGGAGGGGAGGTAGAGAGAGGAGGCAACATTACCTTTTTTAATAAGAAAGCCAACTGATGTTTCTGTTCAAGCCCAAGGTAATGGAACCAAATCCAAATATGAATTCTAGCTCTGTAGTTTCTCTATGAAGCTTTGATTTGTAATTAATGTGCTTAAGGACAGGAACATATCATTCACGGAGTGAGCAGTGAGATTGAAATGTTCCCAGCACCCCTCTGCCTTACACATTGGACAAACTGGACAATCTCTGCACTAAAAAATAAATGGATGCAAATCTGACATTAGAAATAACATTCAAAAACCAACAGGGGAACAGTTCAATCTCTCTGCTCACTCTGTGAATGATATGTTGCTGTCTTTAAAAAGGCTAATTCTCTTTGAAGCTTTGATTTGTAAACTACAGAATTAGAATTCATATGCAAATTTGATACTACTACCTTGGGCTCGAGCAGAAACATCAGTTGTCTGTCTAATTACAAAAGGTTGTTTTGCCTCCTGTATACTTCCCCTCCTTCTAAGATGTTGTTCCACACTGAAGCTCTTTGAATCGAAACAACTGCTTTGATTTGTTGAAATAGTCTGACCTGATCCTAAAACATAATTCCCTGCATTTATTTTTACTCCCATTCTGTAAGTTTCCCATCTTCAAGCATCTGACAAAATGGGATTTCTCCCATGAAAGCTCATGTGATAAATACATTTGTTAGTCTTTAAAAGTACCACTAGACTCCTTGTTTGTTTTAATGAACTAGACTAACATGGCTATCCCTGTGGAACTGGTCAAACACTGTAGCCAGACTTCAGACACATACAGACCACACATACCTGGTGCTCCCTGCTCAGGTTGCAGAATGTCCCTCTCTTCTCTTCTCAGAGTGTGCTACTTGCTCTGACTTCTGTGCAGGCTCCTGGGCTGCTGGGGACTCTCAGAAAAGCTCTGGGTTTATATGGTTTCTTATACCTATGATCAGGGCTTCTACCGGATGGAAACAGATTTCAGTTTCTGTTCATGTCAGGGTTTGGGGTGGAGGGAGGACTGTGCACGGTTCCTTTTGCTAGACAGTCAACAGCAGCAAGGTACATCTCTAATGACAGTAGTTAATGTAGAGTTTTAAGGGAGATTATAATCCAGTAAGGAGGACAGCATATTCAGAGCTGTATAAGAAGTCTTTATTGAAAGAGAACTGAGAGAGAGAGAGGAGACAGACAGGTTTTCCTAGCACCTAAACAACTCTCCCATTTATCACTATGACAACCCCAATGACCCTAGGTAGTCCAAAACACCACATATTCCTCCCCCTCTAATGAACACCTCCCCAGAATAAAGCCCCCCCCCAGAAAGAATAAGAACTAAACTAGGAGATGAGGATAGACTGCCCCATCTCTGGCGAACCCCCGGGGAATTATTCTGCCCCTTGAAGAGGGGTCACCACTAACTAAAGATCCAGCCGATTAGGACGCCTTCTGTCGCGAGGTGGATTACGGCGAACTTCTGGTGTGCCCACCCCACAAGGTAGTGTTGGTGGTGGTGGGATCACAGGTACTGGAGAAGTAGCCGGAACCGGAGAGGATGTTGTGTCCGGTTGGTCCAGGGAGGCTGAAGGCGTTGAAGGGGTGGCTGGAGCAGGAGAGACAGAAATAGTAGTTTCATGCTCTGATGTTGTATCATCAGTAAGGGTGAAGTCAGGTATGTCTGCTGGAGATGCATCTTCTGGGTGGATATGATGGAGAAGCAGCTGATCTACATGCCGTTGCCAAACTAGGCGACTCACTGTCTGGACAGAGTAGGAAACAGGTCCTGTCTGGGCAATGACCGTTGCTGGGACCCATTTAGCTCCTGAAGCATAGTTTCGTGCAAGAACTGGCTGTCCAATCCTGAAGGTGCGGCCCTTTGTTCTTGGTGAATGTCTGCTGACCTGGTCTGCTGTTGGTGTTGAACCACTTGCCGTTTGTCTCGTGGTTTCAACAAATCAAAGCAAGAGCGCAACTGCCGTCCCATCATAAGAAAAGCTGGAGATGCCTTAGTTGTAGCCTGTGGAGTGTTTCAGTAGGACAACAAGAAGTTGTCCAGACACTTATGAAGAGGTGAACGTCCCTTTGCAGATTTTAGAGCTTGCTTCATAGTCTGTACAAACCTTTCAGCAAGTCCATTGGTGGAAGGATGATACGGTGCTGACCTGATGTGATGTATTCCATTGGCCTTCATAAAAGTTTCAAAATCCTGAGAAACGAATTGTGGTCCATTGTCACTCACCAGCTGTTCTGGAAGACTGTAATGACTAAAAAAGCCACGCAGGGTCTGAATAGTGGCTTCCGTAATAGTGGACTGCATTACTGAGACGTCTGGCCATTTTGAATGGGCATCCAAAGCAATTAAAAACATACATCCTTCAAATGGGCCAGTAAAATCAACATGGATACGTTGCCATGGCCTTTTGGGCCAATCCCATGGGTGAAGAGGTGCCAACTGAGGTGCATTCCGGACGCTCTGGCATGAGGTACAAGCTCTAGCCATTTCTTCAATGGCCCTGTCTAAGCCCGGCCACCAGAAATAGCTCCGTGCACTTTCTTTCATGCGCACTATGCTGCAGTGACTTGAATGGAGCTGTTCCAACAAACGTGGTCTTAATGAAGGTGGGATAATGACACGCATACCTCACAACAAACACACGGGTTGGGTCGATAACTCCGTCCTCCTAGACACATAGTGGCGGAGGTCAGGAGAGACCTGAGAGTCGGGTAAGAACGTTCCATGCATCACGAAATCCATAACTCGTGAGAGTACTGGGTCAACCCGTGTTGCTTTCTTCACTTGAGAAGCCGTGACGGGTGTGTTTTCTACCTGTTCAAAGTAAAAGATTCCTTCCTGGCCCAGATCCTGACGGTGTGCCGGTAAGGGTAGCCTTGAAAGGCCATCAGCATTGCAATGCAAAGAGGATTGCCTGTACTTGATTTCATATGTGTATCCAGAAAGTATCAATGCCCATTATTGCATCCAACTAGCAGCCAAAGGTGCGATGCCTGTGTGCGGCCCCAAAATTGATGTCAGGGGTCGATGGTCAGTGAGAAGTGTGAACTTCTTTCCCCACAGGTACTGGTGAAATTTGCGAACGCCAAAAACAATGCCCAGTGCTTCGTGTTCAATTTGGGCATAATTAGTTTCTGCTTTAGTCAAGGAGCATGAAGCAAAAGCAATCGGCCTCTCTTCACCAGAAGGCATAATATGTGACAATACAGCCCCAACTCCATAAGGGGAGGCATCACAAGCTAACTGTAGGGGCAAGGATGGGTCAAAATGTGTCAGAACCTTAGAGTTTACCAGTGAGTGTTTAGCTTCATTAAATGCAACATCATAGGCTTCAGTCCACTACCAGGCCTTTTTTCGGCCCCAGAAGCTCATGTAGCAGTTTCAGGAGCATCGCTAATTGTGGAATAAACTTGCCATAATAGTTTAGTGAGCCTAAAAAAGAGCGAAGTTGGCTTACGTTCTGAGGTAGCGGAGCATCCACAATAGCCTTAACCTTGGCTGGAGACTTATGGAGACCATCAGCATCAATTATATGTCCTAAATATTCAACTGAGGGCTGGAAAAACTGACATTTGTCTCTGTGAACACGTAGACCATACTCTTCCAGTCTTTGCAGAGTAGCTTCCAAGTTCGTAAGGTGTTCCTCCTCATTTTTGCCCGTGACCAGGATGTCATCTAGATAGCACTGTACTCCTGATAAACCACTCAAAATCTGATCCATTGCCCTTTGGAACAAAGCTGGGGCTGAAGTAATGCCGAAAGGTAAACGACAGTATCTGTACAACCCCTTATGTGTTACGATTGTCAACAATTCTTGAGATTCTTCTTCAACATGCATCTGTAAGTACGCTTGACTCAAATCAATCTTGCTAAATTTTTGTCCTCCAGCCAAACCTGCAAAGATGTCCTCAATGCGGGGAAGAGGATATTGTTCTGCACATAACACTTGGTTGACAGTGACCTTGAAATCTCCACAAAATCCGAATGGAGCCATCCTTCTTCACTATTGGGACAATGGGTGTCGCCCACTGGCTGTGAGTAACTGGCACCAAGGCTCCCTCTTTAACTAACCGCTCCAAGTTTTCTTCCAGCTTGGGTCTGATGGCAAATGGCACCATCCTGGCCTTCAAACATTTTGGTTGGCAATCAAGCTTTATATTTAATTTCACAGTGATTCCCTTCATACTGCCTAAGTCTTCACCGAAAACAGCAGCATGTTTCGTTAGTACCACTGCTAGATTCATTTCTTCTTTAGTCAATTGATGCACTTGTGACCAATCGAGTTGGATTTTCCTGATCCAAGATCTTCCCATTAGGGCTGGGTAATTCCCTTTTACCACAAACAGTGGTAGCTTTATGGTCTGTCCATTGAGTTCTACTTTCACATCAATAGTACCCAACAGGGGAACAGTCTCTCCAGAATATGTCTTCAAAATGACTACTGTTGGCTTAAGTGGCAGATGTCTAAAGTCCTTCTCATACACAATGTTAGAAACTAATGAAACTGCTGCGCCAGTGTCCAGTTCCATGCGTGTAGGTTTGCCTTCCGACACAAGTGTTACCCAGAATTTACGTGGGCCAGCTGTTATAGACAAAACATGGAGGGAATCTTCATCTTCCAATTGGGTGTCACTATGATCACCTGCATTCTGCTCTACTGCATGCAGAATTTCCCTCTTAGTCCGCCACACCAATGGCCCATTTTTCTCAGGTCTGCCTCTTCTGTTTGACTCACCCTTCCTTTGTTTGCAGGCATGTTCAATGTGCCCTCTCTTACCACATTGTCGACACAGTAGTTCTTTAAACCGGCACTCAGATGCGAGGTGGTCCTGCTTCCCACACTGGTAACATTCTTGTCTCCCCAGTGCCCTGGGGGCAGGTCGTAGGGATACTTTACAGACACTGACCCCGATCTGTTGCATGTCTTGGGTGACGCATTCCATGGAGACTGCAATTTCCACAGCCTTCTGCAAGGTGAGTTGACCTTCAGTCAATAGGCGTTTTTGTGTTGATTCACTGTGCAGGCCACACACCAGCCTGTCACACAGCATTTCCTCTAACATGTCCTTGAAGTCACAGTGTGCTGCCAGCTTCTGCAGAGCTGCTACAAATTGTACAACTGATTCACCTTCCTCTTGGTTCCTTTGGTAGAACCTATACCTCTCTGCAATTACTAGTGGCTTTGGGGAAAAATGTGCTCCCAGAACTTCCACTAGGTCCCCATAAGGTTTCTGCTTTGGCTTCTCCGGATAAAGCAAATCACATAGCAAATTATAAGTCTTAACTCCAATGACCGTTAGGAAAACTGGTACCTTCTTCTCATCAGTTATGTTGTTTGCTATTACAAAATTTTGAAATCGGGCTGTATGTGTCTGCCAGGAAGCTGCCGAATGATCATATGCTCCAAAGGTTGTAGTAAGTAAAGCCATGATGCCCTCTTGTGGTTATTGTTTGTCTCTTCGCTTAACAACAGGCAGATCAGCTTTCAGAATAGCCAGCTAGCCCTTAGGCAAACAGATCAGCTTTCACAGCTACAACCCAACCCCCATGCAAGCAATAAAATAAAGTTTTGCTTCTTACATTGTATTCTGGTTTTCCAGAGTTGCCAGGATTGTTGAGGATAGCCACTCCATCACATATCCCATCCTC
Organism: Podocnemis expansa; assembly: GCA_007922195.1. Classification (NCBI taxonomy): domain Eukaryota; kingdom Metazoa; phylum Chordata; order Testudines; family Podocnemididae; genus Podocnemis; species Podocnemis expansa. The sequence goes on from ML681964.1 coordinate 78,850,513, forward strand.
TGTCGCCAGATGTAGAGTTTTAAGGGAGATTATAATCCAATAAGGAGGGCAGCATATTCAGAGCTGTATAAGAAGTCTTTATTGAAAGAGAACTGAGAGAGAGAGAGGAGACAGACAGGTTTTCCTAGCACCTAAACGACTCCCATTTGTCACTATGGCAACCCCAATGACCCTAGGTAGTCCAAAACACCACAGTTAACAAATCCGTCATTGAGTGATTAGGAAGATGGAAGTGCTCAGCAACTGGTTTCTTTGTTCTTTGATTTCTGATATCAGCTCTGTGTTCATTCAGCCTCTTAAGCAGCGATCGTCCTGTTTGTCCAATATAAAAGGTATTGGGGCATTTCTTGCACATGATGGCATAGACCACATTGGTAAATGAGCCTTTGATGGAGTAGCAGGCTTGATTACAACCTACGATGGTATCTGTTGTGAAGATATGTAGGCAGACTTGGCAGTGTGGTTTGTTGCAGGGGTGTGTGCCTGCTTCAATGTTTCTGTCGTTAGATCTGTAGTTGCTGGTGAGAATCTGTTTAAGATTGGGTGGCTGCCTATAAGCAAGTAGAGGTCTGGCTCCCAAGGCTTGAGGGAGAAAGGGATCATCTTTTAGAATAGGCTGTAGGTCCTTAATGATCTGTTGCAGAGGTCTGACTTGAGGGTTGTATGTGGTGACTAGTGGTGTTCTGTTGCTTTCTTTCTTGGGTCTCTCCTGTAGTAGATGACTTCAGGGAACCCATCTAGCTCTGTCAATTTGTTTTCTTACTTCCCCAGGTGGGTACTGTAGTTTCAAGAATGCTTGATAGAGATCCTCAAGATGTCTGTCCCTGTCTGAGGGATCAGAGCAGATGCGTTTATATCTTAGGGCTTGGCTATAGACAATGGATTGTGTGGTGTGTTTAGGATGGAAGCTTGAAGGATGTAGGTAACTATACCGATCAGTAGGTTTTGAGTACAGGGTGGTGGTGAAACGTCTATCCCTGATTTGTACTGTAATGTCAAGAAAGTGGATCTCCTGTGTGGAGTGTTCCAGGCTCAGTTTGATGGTGTCATGGAAGTTATTGAAATCTCTGTGAAAATCTTCAAGAGCATCCCTACCATGTGTCCAGATGATAAAGATGTCATCAATGTAGCATAGGTAAAGAAGAGGTGTTTTGGGATGAGACTTGAGGAAACGTCGTTCTAAGTCACCCATAAAGATGTTGGCATATTGTGGGGCCATGAAATAATGACTGTAGACATCCAATCTGGGCATTTCCCCATAATCCCAAAAGTTGGGATACAGATATAACATATTCCTAACTTCTACTATAGATACAAAAACTACACATGACCAGTTTAATCATTCCTAGCAAGTTACAACCTTTCTATTGGTACCAGAAATGGCATATCTTCATAGAATCATAGAATCATAGGGTTGGTAGGGACCTCAGAGGTCATCTAGTCCAACCCCCTACCAGAGGCAGGACCAGTCTTCTATGGACTAATGCAATTATGAAATATTTATATGAAAAACAGTCATCAATGATTGCCTAAATCTGGACAATATTACAATATGCATGCATCATCTTTGTATCTGAAGCTATATGATTTTCCATCTGGATTTCAAAGTATGTTTATTCCTGGAATAACTGTTTTTATCCAGCCTATCTATTTTATGAATGAACAATGCCAGTTGATAGCCCATCAAAGGATACTTCGTTTCCACTGTGAGTCATAAAAGGAGTTGGTTCGCACCGAGTGAGTCTTCTTGCGGATGCTTTAGGCCAGGGTTTGGCAACCTGAAAGAGACTTTTTTTTCAAATTCCTTCAATAACCAAGTATTTTGAGAGCTGCAGTGGGTTTGCCCGTTTGGGCCTGCCTCCCTTGCTCCAGCTCCGGGCTCCCATCCCACCCCCCACTGAGGGACCTTTCAGCTGACTCCAAGCTCCCATCCGGTCTGCTGGTGGCCAGCAGCCTCTTTCAGCTCTGGGCTTCCCATTGTCACTTGGGATGGCGTGGGTGACCTGCTCTTTGCTCTCCCCACAGGAGACCCTGCAGCTGGTGCCCTGGTCCCACTCATTTCACTCTCCACTGGGGATTGCGAGGTCAGCCCAGCCCCCCTCAGGCCTGCCTCTCTCCCAGCCCCACTCATCCACTGCCATGCCCAGCTCCCCTTTTCATCTCCCCTGCCCAGTGGGCCCTGGCCCCTCTTACCCCACAGAGGTGCTGCTGTAAGCCATGCTGTCTGGGCTTGAGAGGGAGGGATTTAAGTTTCCCCTCTCCCCCTTGGGCTGTGTGCTGCAGGAATGAAACTCAGGACCCTGGCTGGGACAATCAAGGCCCATGCCCTGCATGCCATGTGCCAGTGATGCCCCTGCTCTCACCCCTTCAATTGTGGGTGAGAGTTCTTAAGAAAAGAAGCCAATTTTCATTCTACAGCTGAATGATGCTGATATATTTTTAGATTAACACGGAGCTGCAAAGAGGCAGCCACATGTGGCTTGAGAACTGCAGGTTGCCAGTCCCTATGTAGTGGCCCACCCTCCCTGGGTGGGCAATGCTCTGCTCATGGGAGTTGGTCAACATCATCTGTTCCTTTAATGAGGGCCTCCAAACAAGCAGTTGCCCCTCAGGTGGGGTAGAATTGAGGATAGCTCTAAGGTGCTGGTGGTTGTTCCACCTCGGGGTTACAAGCTCTGCAAGTGGGGCTACCTTGGGAAAGGGGAGAGAGGGTGGGCGAGGGTCCAGGTCCACCCATCTCCACTCTGTCCTAGCCCAGGCAGTGACTGCAGTGTCAGCCACGGTGGCAGCAGGCTCCCTGCCACCACATACTGACCCCAGCACAGACCCCTGGCATGGAGGACTGGGGTGGTGTTCCTCTGGGCTACTTCCAACCCCCTCTCCCAGCAGTACCTGTGCTATTTCTTCCTCCAGGCAACAGCCTACAGGGAGAGGGGTCCACTTCCTCAGCAAAGGGGAGCTCCTCTAGGTCACAGGTGGACGGCAGTGTGTCTGAGCCCCTGTGGTCTGGGAGCATAGGAAATGGGCTAGTGTCTGGGACTAATGGGTCCCCAGGTACCTGAGCATCTTTGGGGTCCAGCCCTTCCTCCAGAGCAATGGTGGGGGGCAAGGACTAGCCAGGTTTCCCAGCACTGGCCTAAAGGCCTGAGTCCAACCCTAGGGAGGCCTGAGCAGTGGAGCTGCTGGGTCATCCTCCTGCCTCCCTGCTAGCCTGGGCTGGAGTGAGGTCCCTGCCTCTGCTTTTATACTTTGTGTTCCACCCCCTCCGGGTCCTGCACTGATGGGCAGGTGCCTCAAGGCTCCACCCACATGGGGGCCATATGGATCTCCCTGCCCATCTCAGGTGGTGGTCATGGTTCTTCTTTACACCCCACTTTAGCCAGTTAATAACTAATGGCTAATCCTATGTGCAGGAGAACATAAAGTTAATACTGAACAACAGGCCAGGCCTGAGCCGCCATCCGCCACAGTAACAGGGTTGCTTCATGGGCAAGCCATATATCTCCGCTAAATTGTGTGAGGTCTATGTTATCTTCCCCTTTATTTCCTCCCATTCTGGCCATCTGCGTAATGAATGTGGTCAGGATTATTCTGCTTTAGATCCTTAATGGGAAGATGGTGTTATCTCTTTTTCCCCCTTTTCCCTCCCTGGTACCATAGTCATTATAATTGTAGAATATACTGTGTTTGAAGGAAACGTGTCTGCACAATATCTGTACAGCCTGTAAACAGAGGTGAGGGTAATTATAGTCACCATATAGTTATTAATATTTATTTTTTAGGTGTCAGAGTAACCAAATAAGGGTCTCTGGCAACTTGTTGGAAATGTAAGCTTTTGCATATTGCTAAGCATAAAAGGATCTTTATACTCCTTCCTTGTTACTCAATCACGGCATTGAGGTGGAATGAGCAGGCAGTAAAGGATAACAATTAATCCAATTCAACTCTGGGACAACGTCTTTTCTTCTAAGACTATGACTCAAAAAAGCATGCAATGACATGTGACTTACTTGTGTCATCCCCTAACTCCATCTCGTTTCTGTGAATTTTCACAATCTTGGTTAAGAAAAAGACAGAGAGCATCCACCCACAGAACCTATGATTCTGTGAAACCATTGTTCCTTGTTCCATCCTCTGTTACTACTGAGAACAGCCTAGCTCCCTCCTCTTTGGAGCACCCCTTCAAGTAATTGAAGGTTGCTATCAAATCCCCCTTCAGTCTTCTCTTCTGTAGACTAAATAAACCAAATTCCTTCAGTCTCTCCTAATAAGTCATGTGCCCCAACTTCCTAATAATTTCTGCTGTCCTCCGCTGTGCTCTTTCTAATATGTCAACGTTCTTTCTGTAGTGTGGAGCCCAAAACTGGATACAGTATTCCAAATGTGGCCTCACCGGTGCCAAATAGAGGGGAATAATCACACCCCATGATCTGCTGGCAGCGCTTCTACTAATACAGCTCAATATGCCATTGGTGTTTTTGGCAACAAAAGCACATTGTTGACTCATATCCAGCTTCCCATCCACCATTACCCCCAGGTCCTTTTCTACAGTGCTGCTAATTAGCCTATTGGTCCCCAGCCTGTAGTAATATATGGGATTTTTCCATCCTAAGTGCAGAACTTTGCAGTTGTCCTTGTTGAACCTCATGAGATCACATTTGATCCAATGCTCCAATTTGTCTAGGTCTCCCTGAATCTTGTCCCTGAACTCTAGTGTGTTTACCATTCCACCCACCTTGGTGTCATCTGCAAATTTACTGACCATGCAATCTCTCTCTTCATCAAGATCATTAATGAAGATGTTGAGCAGAACCAGCCACTCCTCTAGTTACTGGTTGCCAACTAGACACTGAGCCATTGATCCCTACCCGCTAAGGCCAATGATCTAGTCAACTTTCTATCCAGCTTATAGTCCATTCATCCAAGCCATACTACTTTAACTTGCTGACAAGAATGCTGTGGGAAACCATATCAAAAGCGTTGCTAAAGTTGAGGTATATCACATAGACAACTACTCCCTCATTCACATATCCCATCATTTCTTTGTAGAAGGCAATGAGGTTTGTCAAGCACAATTTGCTCTTGGTGAATCCATGCTGACTGTTCCTGATGACTCTATTTTCCTCCAAGTGTTTCAGGATGGATTCTTTGAGAACCTGCTCCATGATTTTTCCAGGGATTGAGGTGAGGCTGATTGGCCTTTAGTTTGCCCGGTCCTCTTTTTTCCCTTTCTTGAAGATAGGCACTATATTTGCCTTTTTCCAATTATCTGGGACCTCCTTTATTCACCAAGAATTTTCAAAGATAATGGCTAGTGGCTCTGCAATCATATCAGCCAACTCCCTCAGCACCCTCAGATGCAGTTCATCCAGTCCCTTAGACTTGAGCACATTCAACTTTTCTAAGTACAGTAGTCCCTAACCTGACCTTCCATCACTGAGGGCTGCTCTCCTTCTCTCAATTCTGTTTTATCAAGTATAGTAGCCTGCGAGCTGACCCTGCCTATGAAGACTGAGATAAAAATGTAATGATTACTTCAGCTTTTTCTGCATCATCCACAAGGCTACCTGCTCCATTCAGTAAGGGACCTACACCATCCCTGATCCTCTTCTTGTTACTGACTTACTTGTAGAACTCCTTCCTGTTATCTTTCACATCCCTTGCTAGCTGCAACTCCAAATGCCCTTTGGCTTTTCTGATTTTATCCCTGCAGGCCTGAGCAATATCTTTATATGGCTCATTAGTCATCTGTCCAAGCTTCCACTTCTTGTAAACTTCTGTTTTTTTGTTTCTGCTCACCTTAGAGTTCTCTGTTAAGCCATGCTTGTCACCTCCCATTTTTGCTGTTCTTTCTGCACATCAGAATGGTATCTTCCTGTGCCCTTACAAGGGTTTTTTTAAAATACAGCCAGCTCTCTTGAACTGCCTTCCCCTTCAGATTAGCCTCCCAAGGGATCCTGCCCATCAGCTGCCTGAGGGAGCCAAAATCTGCTTTTCTGAAGTCCAGGAGCTGTGGTCTGCTTTTTTCCTTTCTTTCTTTGATTAGGGTCCTGAACTCTACCATATCATGTTCACTGCTACTTAGGTTGCCATTCATTTCTACTTCCCCGATCAATTCTTCTCTGTTTGTGAGCAGCAGGTCAAGAGGTGCAAGGCCCCTAGTTGGTTCCCCCAGTATTTGTATCAGGAAGTTGATCTCAGCACTCTCCAAATCTTCCTGGATTGTCTGTGCACTGATATATTGCTCTCCTAGCAGATACAAGAGTAATGAAGTCCCCCATGAAAACCAGCACCCATGATCTAGAAGCTTCTGCTAGTTGTCCATAAAATGCCTCATCCACCTCCTCCTTCTGGTCAGGTGGTCTGTAGCAGACACCCACCATGACATCACCCTAGTTGCCATCTCCCCAAATTCTAACCCAGAGACTTTCAGCAGACTTGCATCCAGTTTCCTAGTGGAGCTCTGAGCAGTCATAGAGCTCTTTTACATATAGCACTATTCCTCCATCTCTTCTTCTCTGCCTGTTCTTCCTGAACAATTTATACCCATCCATGGCAGAGCTCCAGTCATGCAAACTATCCCACCATGTCTCTGTTATTCCAGATACATCATAGTTCCTTGTCTGTGCCCAATACTACCACTTCTTCCTGCTTGTTTCCCAGGCTCCTTGCATTTGTGTACAGACACCTAAGATACCAGGCCACTTGCCCTACTTTCCCCTGCCAATTGTCTCTCCTGTTTCATCTTCCTCTTTGGATTTTCTCCTGGTGTCCTTCTCCTGTACTCATCTCAGGTATTAGGACTTCATTAGGACACTTCCAGAGGGTAGCTGTGTTAGTCTATGCACAGCAAAAGCAGCGAGAGTCCTATGGCACCTTATAGACCAGGCATGGCCAAACTGTGGTTCGGGAGCCACATGTGGCTCTTGAATGAAAAATTGTGGCTCCCCGAAGAATGTCAGGAAATCAGTTTAGGAAAGCAGCCCCGGGCTAGGAGTTTAGACGGGTGTCAGATGGTGGGGAGAAGTACGGCATGGTTAGAATTTAAAAAAACTCTCCATTAGCCTGCAGTCTTCTACATCAAGCAGCTGCTAAGTTTTTACTATATAGACCTACCTTTCCAGATAACTTTAAGTAATTATTAGAATCTGACATTAGTAGGATTGATATTTGTCCTCTTTTCACAATAAAATTAAAGTGTGCAGTGAATTTTAAACAGTAATTTGTGAGCAGGTAAAAGTATATGGCTATATGTCTCAGTGCAGCTCTTGAAGGTTTGATAATCAACTTGTGTGGCTCTTGAGTTCCATAAGTTTGGCCATCCCTGTTATAGACTAACAGATTGCTTCAGGCATAAGCTTTAGGTAGCTCTAACCCCCTTCATCAGATGTATGAAGTAGAAACTACAGTTGAGAGGTATATATATACACACATGCCAAGGTGGAGGAAGGCAAGTGTTAGCAAAGTCAATTCAGGGAGCAGATGGGGCCCATTCACCCCAGCTGATCAAAGGGAGAGAATCTGTGTACAGATGAATCACTTTTTGTAATGTGTTAACCATTTAAGCCTTGTGGTGGTGGTGGAGGGCAGAAGCTGTATGTCCCCTGGTGACAAGGGAGACAGAGCCTGAGAGTGGTCAGTGCCAGCAATCGAGGAGGGGCTGGGGCTGGAGGAATCAGCTGTTGCTTAAGGTGCAGCAGGAGGCTGAAGTATAGCCCCTGCTCCAGAGCTCCAATTAAGGTGAAAGTGAAGCCACCTGGGTGAGCTGGCTGGCCAAGGAGCTGATGAGAGCAGCTGGTGGACTCATTAGCAAAGCCCCATAAAGCTCCTAGGCAAGAATTCTCAAGCAAGAATAGTTAGTTAGGGGGAAGAAGTTATTTGTAGTGGAGAGATGGGGGTTTTGAGTTATGGTTAGGCTGGTAGAGATCCTGGGGCTTGTAAGTCTGAAGACAACTCATATAGGGTTGCTATATGTGAATAAATGGCCTTGTTGACACTTAAAGTTGGTGTCTGCATGTGCTTGGCAGGAGATGAGGAATGGAGCAGCTGGGGAATCTGGTGTGACTTGTTTACAAATTCCTGGACTACCAGTTTAAATTTAGCTTCTGGGGGATCTTTCTTATTCTTTTTTCTGTCATTGGTACCATATGTACTGTGACCATCAGTTCTTCTCTAGGGCTGCATGTGAGTCTACCTAGATATCTTGATATATCTGCAACCTTTGCACCCACCAATTAATTCACCCTATGGTTTTCCTGTTATCACAGACCCAACTATAGCAGTACTTCTAATAATTGAATCCCCTTTTCCTATTACCTATCCAGCCCTGGTAATGGGGATCCCCCAGAGGTTTATCCTCAGTACTAGAGAATACTATGACATCATAGGGAGGAAAATTCCCAGCTATAGAATTGTTTCCCTCAATTCCAGGTTGCTATTCTCCTTTCTTAAGACTCTTTCTCTCTTCTCAGCAGGAGTGCAGCTGGGCCAAATTAAAGCAGGGGATTTTGGGGCTGCAGACCAGGGCCCTGGTTTATGGGGGACCCTGATGTGACCCATGGGTGGAAAGGGGAGTCTGGTACTGGCCACTGATGGTCCACTGGATGGCTTTTGGGCAAAGCTGTAGCAACTTTTTGTGCCTGGGGCAAGCAGCTCAAGATTTCTTCCCCCCCCCCCCGCCTCAATCTAGCCTAGGGCCTGATCCATCCCTGCTGCCACCAGCAGCCTGGAAGGATCTGGATCTGTCCCCAGCCATGTCTAGAGGTGGTGGCAGGGGTTCCCTGCTGCCAGATGTGTGGAAGGTGTCTGTGACCCCCAGCAGCACTGGAAGTCCCAGGAGCTGAATTTTAGAGGACATGGGATAGATCTGGATTCATCCCAGCTGCTGTGGGAAGCTGGATCTGTCCCCTGTGCCCTCTAAATTTGGTGCCTGGTGCTTTACCTTGCTGCTGGGGTAGCAAGGAGTCAGAAACTTGCCTGTGAGTTGCTCTGAGCTAGCCCTTCATGGAATGGGGGCCCTGGCCCTTCTAGTCAGAGGCAGCCTTAGGGGTAGGCAAAAGCAGGCAGCTGATGAGGGCCCTCAAGCAGTAAGGGGCCCTGCCCTCAGTTTGGGGGACAGAAATGAAAATATAGAGAGATATAGAAATTGTTCCCATCTGGCAGGGCCAGTAGCACTGGAAACCTCAGCACTGTTGGCTCCTCAGGGCATACTATCATTAGGATCTGTGCTTCATCTGAATTGCAGATTTCACCATTATCTGCTTATCACCTTCACATTGACATGCTAGAAAAGCAGGAGCAAGCACAATACCAGGAACTTTTGCTATGGTCTCGTCTCTAAGTTCCTCAGTGTGGCCATTTATTCTATTTTTTAATTCCAGTTGTGAAATTTTGCCTTTTCCTTTTCACCAGTGCTACTTTGCTTTTTCCTTTGCCATTATGATAATTTTTCCTCTGGCTTTTGTTAGCTCAGGTTACCAGGTAGATCCCTACAGGCTATTATATAGGAATACAGTGTTACCCTCAAGCAGTCATTACAGCTGTATGTGATGTCTGTACCGTATGTCTTTCTTTTGGTAAGTTAACTTTTAGCTTCTTTTGTACTTAATATTTAATATTTTTGAGGAGGCCAGAGTCTTTTAAACTTGAGTGCTATAGAGAAATTTCATTGAAATTTGGTGTTTTTCATTTATAGCTACAGACTAGAAGCCTTCTTTTCACTATTTTTATTTATTATAACTTGTATTAAACTTCTAATGCATATAAACCAAAGCCTATATGAAAAATTTGTAATACTTAACTGCCAACATTTTAAATGTGGTATTTTAGTTATTGTTGAGCCAACATTAATTTTACCACTTATTTGTTAATTAATGCACAAACTTTGTAGTTCAGCATTAGCTCATTTATATTAAGTGAAAGATGACCAACTTACAGGCTTCATAATGGAAAGACCTTAAATATCATACCCAAGAATAATTTACAAATTCCAGAGGGATAATCATGTTAGTTTGGTTCAGCAAAACAAACAAGGAGTCCTGGGGGGGGGGGGTGTTAGGGCTGCAATGGGCTTTTGCCTAGGGCCCCCAATTGCCTAAGGCCACCTCTGCCTCTGGTGCACCCACTCCTTGTGCTTTGTGAGAGGCTGGCCAACTCCACCCTCAGGCTGGGTAGTGAGGCAGCCCAATGTGAGCCAGCTCCCCTAGCTGGCAGAGCCCCCTGCCTGGCTGCAAGTGCCCTCTCTCAAGCCCAAGGTGCAGTGGTGTATTGAGGGGAGGGGCTGATGCCCCCGTGCTAGTCTGGGGGTGCCAGCCAGGCCCTCCTTGGAGGAATTGCCTCCCACTGGTGTCCCTGGTGGCTATGCTAACCTGGTGCTTTTTAGATGGAGGGGTCAACGCAGGAGCTGCAGGCTGGTTAAGGGGTATCAGCAGGAGTTGTTCCTCAGTGCCCAGGGGCATCGGGCATGGCTCCTTCCTCCCCCCTCCCTCAGGACAGCACTGAGGCTGGGGATGCCTGGGAGGTGGATACTGCCAGTGGCATGAGAGCAGGGGTTAAAACACTGGGGGGAAGGGAGGGAGGGAGGGGATATTTGCTGTCCAAACTCCACCCATGCTGGAGTAGGGGAAATGAGCCCTTTGGGAGGGGGTGATACAGCCAAGTCTGTACTTGAGGGCCAACTCTAGGTCTCACACCTGTCCTGCAGGTGCCAACTCTGGGGGGCCCACAAAATCTGAGAGACCCAGCCCACAGGGAGAGTTAAATTGGCCCAGCTCATCAGCAGAGAGATGGCCAGAGTATGGGTGGGGTCAATTTCCTGCATGCTGGGAAGACTTGTGGGTGTACCTCTGTGTTTTCCTTAGGTCCACCAGCTCAGCCAGGTCAGCAAGAGCCTGGCTAAAGGTGTCTAGTTAGCAGGTACTTAAGGTTCTGGGGGAAGTGTGATGGGTTTGTCTAGACTGGCTAAGGGTTAGTGCTGGCTTGGCCTCATTAACTTTGTACAACTCCAGTTAGGAGAAAGGAAGCCATGCTTCATCTTGTGGGCTCCAGGCTTTCACAAGTGTAGCACATGATAAAGTGTAATTCAAGTTGTCACTTCCTCAGTGTTACACAGTGTTAGCTAGATTGAGCTAGATAGGAGGATTTAACACCACACTCTGAAACCCTACACTGGGGAAAATGTGTCCGTGTGTGTATGGTGCTTGTGGAACCTGCTAGCTTGAGTGGTGCTTGAATTTTGATTGTTTAGCTATTTGAATAGGGCCAAATTTTCTCTTGGGGATACGATTCTAGGCTTGCCAAGAGATTTGATTGTATGTCAATGAGACTTTAGTCTGTGAATCAGGCTACAGAGGATTTTACAAGGACCCCCCTGATGCATGACAGGAATATTTACACCAGGGATTGAATACATATAGTTATCAGATAACCTAAATGGATAGACAAGTAAAGACAAATGGATAGATCAAATTAAATGGGTAGCACAATGGATAATGATTTGAATTACAATCTTATTTAAGATATATGCTATGTTTTTATTGTATGCTTTGGATTTATATACTTACATCCTTTTGGGCTGACCCAATCAACAGAGGCCTGTACCCTTAACTTTGGCCTGGATGGGTAGAGGTAGAACTAGAACTAAGAGCTATGAAGCTGAGGAAGACTATTAGTTCTGCTAATACTTGAAGTATTATTTTAAAACAAGTGACTTAAAAGAAGAAGCCTGTACAGAGAGTAGTTGAACACACCCTGAGAACACTATATGTCCTTTTTATCGCCCAAGCCAGTGGTTCCAAACCACTGCACCATGCAAATCCTAAAGTGTGCTGTGAGATCTGCATGGGAGCAGGACTTATTTTAAATCTCCTTCCCTGCGCAGGGTAGGAAAAGCCTGCTGCGGATGCAGTTTGCATCTGCTGGTTGCCAGTAAGTGTGCACTGGGGGAAGTTGTGAATGTGGGCTTGGGTGGGGGAAGGGAGGCAGTGAAGTTGGGGTGAGGGAGCTAATGGGGACCCCAGTAGGGGGGTCATGGGGCTGATGAAGGGCCCTTGTGAGACTGTGGGTGTGAAAGGTGGGTGCTGGCCCCCACAGGAGGTAAAAGCCTCAATGGGACAGGAGTGAGCCCCAGCTAGGATCCAGTGCTGCCCTGGTAGTGGCTCTGAATCCCAGCCAGGACCCATTCCTGCTTCGGCAGATAGCTGCCACCACCAGCAGTGATGTCCACCCCAGCCAGGGTCCAGTGGTGGTGGCAGGGTCTGGCCCTGGCCAGGGTCTTGAAGCTGCTGCCGCCCTGATCCATCTGGAGTCCAGGAGCCACTGCTCGTGGAGGCAGGATCTGGCTCTGGCCAGGGACCCGGGGCTGCCCGCTGCAGCAGAATTCAGCCCTGGCCCCAACGGCTGGTGTGGGGGGGGGGGGGGCTGGATTTTTAGTGCTTCCTCCACCAGGGGCAGCTTCAGAATCTGCCCAGGGGTGGGTGGACTGACTGGGGGAAGCTTGGGGCTAGCAGGGGCCACAGCGAAGACTGCAGAGGCCCTGGCAAGATGTGGGGGCAGGAGTGGATAGGGCAGGGAACAAGAGGGCAGGTGCTGTCCCCTGTGGTGGAGGTGGGGGCTCCAGTGGGGCTGGTGTGGACCTGAGAGGCTGGCAGGGGGCCCCAACAAGGCTGGCAAGGGGCTGATGGGGTCAGTGGTGGGGGCCCCAACATGGCTAACAAGGATTCGGGGGGGGGGGCCCAGTGAGGGCCAGAAGGCTGGTGCTGGCTCTGATGCAAGGGATGGGGGCCCTGGAAAATCCCTGTGGGGGACCCGGAAGGTGGTGGCAGGGGCACAGCCAGGCTGGGGTGCCTGGTGGGGGCTGTGATGAGGCTGGCAGGGCACTGGCAAGGCTGGTAGTGGGGCTGCAGGCTGCTGGGTGCCCAGCAAGCAGGCTGGGGGTGCAGGGTACCCTGTAAGGCCACTGGGGCCCCCTCAGCTCCCCACCCCCTTCCTGCCCTGGCCTTCTCAGGCCCCAACTGCTCCACTACTATTCCATGCTCCCCAAGTTCCCCACTGGATGCACATAGGCATCCTTCCACTTTCCTGCCTTGGGCCCCCCCATCCATCTCTCCACACTCACCCCTTCCCAGCCCTGTCTTGCTCCTAGTGCTCTCCTTTGCTACCCCACATGGCCATCCTTGGCCTCCCCTCTTTTGCCACCACTGCCCTGCTCCCCATGCTCTTCCTTGCCACCCCTGCTTTGAAAGACTTTGCAGATTGAGTTTATGAATGGGTATTTTTGATTTCCAGGTTTCCCACTTATTCAATAACTTATTTACTCTATTTTGTGTTTTGCTCTGATCCACTGAATTTTAATTAGCTATTAGTTCAACTAATTGAAATTATAATTTTAAAAATGCTATTACAAATATGAAATGTCATCTGCAAAATTAGACACATGAACTGAGTGCTGAATGTGGAACAGATTTAGGGCCATGAACAGTTGGAAAGAGTTGAGATGAGCAGATTTTGAAAATGTCTGTGCTCACTGGTTATGTTCCTTCTAAGCGGTGTGTGTGTGTACGCACACAGGTTGTGAAACCCATGCACACAACAAAACAAAGCACGCACAAAAAACTTCAACATTTTTATGCTACTTTAAGAAGGCAATTTCAAGTAGCATGTTTCAAATAAGGTTTTGTAATTTATAAAATCATATCCATCACCAATGTGATCTGCGATTGGAGGAACCGGGGTCGGGGCTGGTGGGGAGCAGAAGTTGGAGATCAGAGCTGGGTTGGGGCTCCCCGGCTGGTGGCAGATTAGAAGTGGGGGATAAGCTCATGCCATGGGGGTGGGGGAGGGTTGATGTGTAAGGAAACGTTTTGTTTCCCTTTCAAGACATTGCTGCCAGATAGGTCGGTGGTTCCCAATGTTTTCTCTGCCGTGGCACTCATTGCTACCTTTAATTCATTTGAGGCATACTGCCATATAGTTTCCAAATGAAGCCATATATTTTCATGAGCCAATGAGCCAGTCCAGAGCTCTTTGAGTAGTTTTTCAAAATTTTTTTGGCACACCTGTGTGCTGTGGCACACTGGTTGGGAAACAGTGAGATAGGTAGACGCAACACACAAATTCCACCCAAGATTCAGAATAAACACAGAAAACTGTATAGAAGCTTATGTTACTTTATTAACACCCAGCATTTCTACAGCACTTTCCATCCCAGGATCTTTCAATGGCTCACTATAAGGCATTCACACATGCTTGGCTCTGTGGTCTCTAAGAGGCACACCCCACTTGTGTTCACATTTAAGTGAATGGCCCTGACTATACATTATAGGCAAACTGCATGTGTCCTCCCATTTTGATATCTTTACCAAGTGCCATAAACAATGGCTTTAGGAGGAGGTGTCCCCTCCATGTATGTTTAGCACTGCTCTGTTTTCAGTTGGAAGCTGGTAAAGGAAAGTTCAAAGCTTGCAGACAAGAACAACACAAAACTGGTAGATGGGGATTGTAGCAGAGAGAGAAGGCAGCCTGATCTAACTTTGTCAGTAAAGTGGAAAAACTGTCATTCACCTTAATTAACATTAGCTCAAGTAATATATAGGCCTAAATCAGGGTGACTTCTTTTAGCTCAATGAGTGAGATCTAGTCAGAATTGGCACATTCATTAGGAATCTCTAAGAAATAATAGAATTGTATTGGCTATCGGTGACCATCAGCTCTTAGGAGTGTAATTTCTTACAAATTTTCTTTATGTATTTTCACATCTTCTAAAGGTGAGCTGAAATTACAGACAACCAAAATGCTGTTTGTTCTGGAAAAGGTAATGGCTGGTACACTGAACACGTTCTTAGATGTTTGTCACCTATACACTGACAGAAGATAAGTTCCCATTCCTGGCCCAGTTGGTTGATATATGTGGTACATTTCAAGCATCTAGTGTAGATGCTGAACGAGGCTTCAGTCTAATGAATAATATTAAGACAGAGCCTCATAAAAGGTTGGATGTTTCTCATCTAGACATGCTAATGCACATCAAGTCATATCTAAGTGCTGGATTCAAGGCTGACCTAGACTCTGTATATGCATTCTGGAAATGTGACAAAGACAGGCATCAAACACTGAGGTGTAGAGGAGGCTTGATAGGCAGCATCATTGCTTCATATTTGTTTAATAAAAATGTTAAACTAAAATACTGTAGTTTTATTAATTTACTAAAGTTTGAACAAAAAGACATCTATACAATGTTCCCTCTCTAAGCTGGTGATGCAACTGAGCAAGTTAGGGATGCACTTGAGGAGCCAATGGGCAGTGGCTCAGGGGCCTGGTCCCGGGACAGGGAATGGATAGGGAACTTGCTCAGCTGCATCCATAAGTTGCTCAGCTGCATCATCAGCTTAGAGGGAACATTGTCCATCACCATATTAAAATAAAATTTAGACATTATTTGCATCATACACACTTACTTCATTACACTCACAAGTTTGACCACACTCACTGCAGTGCACACAAATTTGGACACTGGTTTCAAAAATTTGCACAAAAGAAATTTTTTGGGCATGCAGCCTATGAAAAATTAGAGGGAACACTGCTCACTGGTGAAGATGGTGTATTTTTTTCCTCAGTGGATTTGAAACATTAAGCATTTGATCCTTCCTTAACTTGTTCTGTTCACTATGTTCCTCTCTAGTAAGACCATAACCAGAGTAAATGTGACATTTATGAGCAATCAATTCAGCTGAAAAAAGTAGGTGTGCCTTGGAATTGTTCGGCTCATTGAAGTGTGCCATGCTACTGAAAAGGTTGGGAACCACTGCCCTAAATAGTATAAGGCTTTCTTTTAAGTTTAAATTTATCTTCTTCATTCCGGTTTGAGATGTGCTTTTTCTGTAGGCTGGTAAGTTGATGCATATTAATGACACATGCTGATATATCCACTTCCTTTCCAGATGGTTTTAGACCATTGGTTCTTCACACCTGTTGTTATTGTTGGTCCCTTTGATGGGTTTTGTGGTAGGCCTGTGAAGTCTCTCTAGGCAAGATCTGGCCAACCTCCCTATTTTGATAGCTCATGACTACTTGAGGTGCTAAAGTTATAACCACTTTTAGAAGCGTCTTGTGGGCAGGTTTGAGCCAACTGGGGTCCTAAACATATATATGTTTAGCTTTCATGCAGGATGCGGCCTGCAGACTCTTGCATTCCAGCATTACTAAATAGCTGTACATCTATGATTTTTGTTAGTAAAAACAAATACTTAAATGCCAACTAGTGCCCAGTAAATACTTTTGCATTTGTTATATTTAAGCTTAATTGATGCTAAAGGTCTCACAGAAGCCAGTAGTTTGGTTTTTAGTACTTTTTTATGGAGCCTCAACTGCTAATCTGTTAACACTCCCCACCGTGTTTTAGATGATGGTGTGACAGGTTGCTCCCCAGATCTGGTCCAGTGTGCCGTTGTGACCTCCCAGTTCCCACTCCTGACCCTCCATTCACCTCGCTTTGCCAAGTGACCATTCACTCTTGAGTCAGTCCACTCCAGCCTCTCACATTCAATCAGTCTCAGGCTGTGGGTGTATGCCCCCTGGCTAGTAGAGGGACAGTCCCCCAGTGAGCACCCCTAGCCCCAGTGACTACACCTGGAGCCATGGTCTACAGGGACTGGGAACCACTCCCAATCATCATACGCTCAAGTCTGTCCATTTAACAAAGAAATGGATCATGTCCAGCTTTCTTCACTCCCACCCTCTAAAGATCACACAGCTTTAAGATAAAACTACTAGTTTATTAATCAGATTATAATTGTAAGTGAGAATATGGCCAGTCCCTTGCAGGATCACAATATAAATGAGTCAGGAGAGACCACAAGAAAGTAAAAGGTAAAACATGCATGCTAACCTAATATTTCTCTTTAAACTAACCTCATAGTCCAAACGAGGTTGTACTCAAGCTGTTCAGCTGTTAGATGTTTGCACAGCCAGTCTCTGCCTGAGGCCAGGGAGGGCCCAGATCTTGTTTGAAGTTGTTTCCAGGTGGAGAGTCCCAGGTCAAAAGCCCCTAAAATCTTCCAGGTTCCTGGCTTTGTTTCCACAATTCCTCCTTCCTGCCTTCCCCCGTCTTTTCTGAGCCACATCAATTAGCAGGTCTTTGCCTTCAGCAGGTGTTTGTCTGCTGTCTGTGAGAGAGCTCTGTCTCCTAGTCCCTGAGCCATGCTAAACATGCTACATGTCTGAGCACATGCATGAACTTGTAGGAAACATATCATCATAGTAATTATATAGAATAGGTTATGAGCCTCCATAAAGAAACACTGCATGGTATAAGTGGCAACAAATCATACAAACACAGCATACAACTGAACAGGAAAATCATATAGATCAGGGGTGGCCAAACTTATGGAACTCAAGAGCCACCCAAGTTGATTGATAAACCTTTGCGAGATGCATTGAGGCATAGCTGTGCACCTACTCCAAAATCACTAAGTTTAAAATTCATTGCACACTTAAATTTTATCATAAAAAGAGGGCAAATACTGATCCTACTGATGTCAGAGTCTAATACTTACTTAAGGTTACCATGAAAACTAGGCCTATACAGTAAATGACCTATTTTCTTCTTTGTATTTTTGTTCCTTATTTGACGTCATGTTTACAGGAACTTATAAAACTATTTTATTTTAACAAGTAAACCTCATTAGGGCCTACAAGACAGTCTAAGCATGATGTGCTTCTTGCCGCCATTGCCAACTGTGCTGCATTCAGGCTGCTGTCTCCAACCCCCTCCCTAACTCCCAGGTCCTGACAGTGGCTCCCTTGGGCTGACCCCCCCCGCCCCGAGCGCATGCTCAGGGTGGGAGATTTAAAACTCCTAGGCTGGGGCAGATTTCCTTTTTCTGACCCGCATATAAGCTGAGTTCTTCCATGAGCCACACTCTTTCATTCAAGAGCTGCATGCGGCTCCTGAGCCATAGTTTGGCCATGTATGATTATAGATCATGGCCCAGGGTGCACAGATGGGGTAACTGCATTGGGAGCAATTAACACAGGAGCCTTGGTAATGAATTGTTTTAACTGGGATACTGCTTTCATGTGTTGCTCGACTTATTTTTTTATTGAATGCTTCTTTATAACAATTGCTACAAGGGACCTGCAATGGATGCAATTAGGAATGAAATTTTTATGTTACCCAGTTAGGTCCCAAAAGGATGTTAAAGCTGTTGTATTTTGTGGTAAAAACATCTTTTTGATTGCATTCACTTGTGCTAGGGTCTGACCCCATTTTGTTAAAGACACACTGAAGAGAGACCCCAGCAGTTAACTGTGTTTTAGTAGGGTTACATTTTGAGCCTGCTTCATTTAGAATTTGAAGTAGCTCATTTAGCCTTTTTTGATACTTTTTTAAGTTGCTATACAAAGGTTATTTACATATTAGAATAAGACAGTGGGATTAGAAACTTGAGACAGGGCCTGTTTTATTTTCACAAGAAACTATGCTGGGGAATTTCTGTATTCCTGTTGTAGATGATTTGAAGAGTATGGGGCTTCCTGAAAAGGAAATGCAAATTGGTGCTGAGAAATTGTCTAATTGTAACACTTAAAGGCTATTGTTGTTATTAAGAGCAGTAAACCATGCCACCTCAAAATTAAAGGACTTAAGGTTTGGCATTTTGGTTTTAGTTGATCATGACATCTGTAGCTAACTGTTAGACACCAAGCATTTGCTTTCTTGACAGGCTGAATAGAGGAATTCAGTGGAAGTATGTCTGCAAAGTACTTCCTCTGCTAATAGAGACTGAATAGCTTCATTTGTGTGACTTAGACTGGTCTGGATAAGGATATTGGTTTTGGACAGGTAATTTTTTTAACAATAATAGGGACTACCACACATTTACAATTCCATTTGCATTTAGCAAATGCATTCACATTTTTGCAAAGCAAATTCTGTCATTTTTGTCAGTTTGCATATTTGCCACTGTCTTGTTCAGGTTATAGCCTTTTGATTTCTTTACTGGAAACACCGGGTATGTCCACACATCTCTCTTATTTCGAAATAACACTGGTTATTTCGAAATAAAAGATTAGGTCCACACGACATATTCTTATTTTGAAATGACAGGCTCCGTCATCTCGAAATAAGAGCTGTCATTTTGAAATAGCTTAAACCTCCTTTAAATCGAATGATCAAGGGGCTGGAGCAGAAGCCCTATGAAGAAAGACTGAAGAAACTAGGCTTATTTAGCCTTCAGAAGAAAAGACTGAGGGGGGATTTGATAGCAACCTTCAGCTACCTGAAGGGATGCTCCAAGGAGGATGGAGCTTGGCTGTTCTGAGTAATAACAGAGGATAGAACAAGGAGCAATGGTTTCAAGCTGCAGCTGGGGAGGTCGAGGCTGGATATTAGGAAAAACTTTCTTACTAGGAGGGTGGTAAAGCATTGGAATGGGCTACCTAGGGAGGTGGTGGAATCTCTGTCTTCAGAGATGTTTAAGGCCCAGCTGGATAAAACTCTAGCTGGAATAATTCAGTGGGAGTGATCCTGCTTTTTTTGGCAGGCGGTTGAACTAGATGACTTCATGAGGTCCCTTCCAACCCTATGGTTCTGATTCTTTGAATATCCTGATGTTGACATCTTATTAACCGCTGCATCACTCTGTTGTAAGTATCTACTTTTTCGGTCTGGAGGAGGCAATCTTGTTTCTTGTAGTTGTGATTGATTTTTGAGTGTATTTGAAAATAAAGGAAAACACTTCCAGAGCCATGGCTGGGTTCCAAAGGCATAGACCTGACAAGGGGCATACACAATCACATGTCCATGGTGATTAGATTGGTTAGAATCGTTTTGCCAGCATTGGATTTTAGGGTGTGAGAAATGCCTTGACATGATGTTTGAGGTGATGTTCTTACAGGTCCTTCAGTGCTTACAGCGTAATTGGTTTTTGGCTTCTGAAGTGTTGCAACAGGGGCACCAACTGCAAACTTAATTGAAGGCCCTTTTCACTTTTTTGGGAGTATGTCTTGGCCTATAACGCCAATGCATCTGTAGCCCAAGATCCATGGTGCTTCAGGAGCAGCAGTGAGAACTCCAAGCTGTGGACTATGAATTGCAGTCTGCTGGGAGAATTTTCTGGCTCCTGCCCTCTCCTGCAGGGAGCGTCTGCACTGACGGAGGCTGAGAACGTGTGGCAGACAAGCAGAGAGGAGGCCAATGGACTGTAATGCTGCTCTGTTTCTTTCAGAACAAAATCTTGTTCCTGGTGATCGGTCTGAGTTAACACACAATGCTAACACACAATGCAAAGCACACAGAGGAGCCTCAGGCCTAGTTTCCCAAACCTGTTTAAAGGCCCCAAGGCAGAATTCCCCTATCTTGAACACCTCATGCTGGGCCCATAGGTGGTGGGGACATTACACATCCTTTAAGAAAGTGTTATTGATATGCATGTTGACCTCTTCTTTTAAACAGAAAACAGTTACTGATTAACATATTCTGTCCCCTTTTGTTCTTTCTCATGGGACTGTGCTGAGCTGCCCCTAACCACAAATGAAATTGAGGAGACTTGCTAGGTTTTTGTTTTCAATTTGACAGGACAGTCACTCCAGCTTGTTCTGGGTAGTCAAATCAAATCAAATCAAATCATAGGGCTGGAAGGGACCTCATGAGATCATCGAGTCCAACCCTCTAGGAATTGAACCCAGGACCATCTGCTTGTTAAGCAGAGGTGCTAGCCACTATTGATTTATGTTTTAATAGAACTATAGTTTTTAAATTTTTTTTACCCACTTTATATTTAGGGAGCAAGGTCCTTCACAATGCTTGATTCGCTGTGATTTGTAGTTTTCCCCAGTTTTCTTGCTTAAGGCTTACCCTGGCAAGTGGTGTAAGTCATGACTGTCCTTGGCAACACTTGGGATTTGCATGGATGCAGGTACATCAATTGCTAATGTCTGTTTTGGGGCTAATTGTGTACCCAGAGAAAGACTTAGTGGGTGATATTTGTTTTCAAAAAAGGAAGTAGAATGACCACTAATGTGTCTTGAGAAAAGAAAACGTGGTTCTGGATGTTTTCAGTCTTCAAAGTTCAGACTATTCACAGGATACACTCTTATTTATCCCAGAAATTGAAATATAGGGTAACCGCTAAGTTCTGATTTGGATACTGTCTTGGGATGCACATCTGTGCACCCTGGGTTATGATCTATATGATTTTTCTATTCACTTATGAAATAGGATCATATATTTTTATGCCAATTACACCCTTTTGGGTTTCTTTATGGATGCTCATAGCCTATTCTACATGATCATTATACTGTCACATTTTCTGCAGCCTCATGCGTGTGCACAGAGATGACATGTTTTGCATGACTCAAGGGGGGGGAGACAGGGAACTCTCTCTTCTGGCAGCATGTAAACAGCCACGGATGTGGGTAAGCAAGTACCTGAAGAAAATAACAAAGATATGCTGAGGTCCCTGGCTCAAACTGAACAAAGATCACCTCTGCCTGGAAGAGGAGGAGGTGAGGGGGAATGAAAACAAAGAGAGAGACTTTGATGGATTTGGCGGTTTTTGCCTGAAAATTTCCATCTTGAAACAGCTTCAAGCAAGATGTGGACTCTGCCTGGTCACAGGCAAAGATTGGCTGTACAAACATGTGACAGCCAAACAACTTGAACATAAACTTGACTGTGAGTTCAGTTTAGGTAGACATATGAGGTTAGCATGCACATTCTACTCTTTATTTCCTTGTGGTCTCTCCTGGCTCATTTATATTGTGATTCTGCCATGATTGGCCATATTCTCACTTAGAATTGTAAGCTGATCAATAAACTAGTAGTGGTTTTATCTAAGGTTGTGTGGTCTTTAGAGGGTAGGAGTGAAGAGGGCTGGGCACAATCCATTTCTTTGTTAAATGGATAGACATGAGTGTATGGTGATTGGGACACACTCCCAATCTCTGTAGACAGTCGTTCCCATGGTGGTATCTGGAGCTTGAGGACTTTCCCTTGAGTAGCCAGAGGGCATGTAGCCACTGCTTGGGACCAATTGCATGTGAGAGGCTGGAGTGGACTGACTCAGGAGTGAGTGGTCACCTTGCAAAGTGGGGCAAATCAGGGTTCAGGCATGAGAATTGGGCTTGGGGGGGGCACAGCAGTACACTAGACTGGATCTGAGCAGAAGCCCATCACAGATACCAAAACCTACTAATTCAGACTTTGAATGAACTTGGATCCAACATTTTGGTTTGTCACAGAACCATTTAAAAGTGCAGATGGCTAATGCTCCCAGGTAATTTATACAGCCTTTTTGTCTTTGCCATGCATGACTGATGTGATTTGAGAGATTCATGGAAACTGAGTTGGAAAGATTCCACATACTCATCCTAGACAGTGTCATGGTATGCTATACAAACAAGGAGTCCTGTAGCACTTTAAGAGACTAACAAACTTACTTGTCGCATTTGCTG
The DNA here is from genome assembly GCA_007922195.1 of Podocnemis expansa. Taxonomy (NCBI): domain Eukaryota; kingdom Metazoa; phylum Chordata; order Testudines; family Podocnemididae; genus Podocnemis; species Podocnemis expansa. The sequence goes on from ML681964.1 coordinate 78,872,959, forward strand.
TCATGGGGGGAAATCCCAATTCTTCAGAGGCTTTGAAGGTGGACTTATGGAGTGGGAGTTCCCGTTCTATAAGTTCCCCATCTTTAAAGCCTTTGACGAAGTGGAATTTTCTCCCATGAAGCTCATGCAATAAGTCAATTAGTTAGTCTTTAAAAGTGGCACAGGACTCCTTGCAGTTTTTTGCTGAACTAGACTAACATTGCTAACCCTTTCAGAAGATGGTATGCATGTATGTATAGCTGTGAATGTGTTAATGAAGGACTATAATGAATTTTCAAAGATGTTACCAAATTGATAGGAGCCATCAAGAAAATACAGTATTGGAAGAAGTTGAAAATAGTTTTCAGCTACAAAATTAAGAAGTGGATTGTGGTAACCATTTTAGGAGTCAAAAGAAGGGTGTGGTGTTCTGGTTTAATGGAATGGAGCTCTGCAATTCCACAGTCTTTCACAGACCGACTTAAAGAGCTCTTTACTTCTGAATTAATAGGGAAAAAAGATGATTTAATAATAATGATTGGGGAAAATGAGGCTGTCTGGTCAAATATGAAACTATTTGATACATCTGCAGTTTAGTATACAACACTCACCAATATTCATAGGTTATGTTCTCTCATTTATCTATGCAGTCACTTTACCTGTAGAGATCATGCACAACGTCAATTAGGTTTTTGTCCCCCATGGGTTTTAGAAATAATGAATGTTAAATTTTGTCCTTTATATGCTATTTCCCTCTCGGATGGAAATTTTTGTTTCATTGTGTTTGTATTTTATATAAGGACAATAAAGAAAAAGTTCTTTTAAAAAGTCTCAGTGGTATTACCCTTAAAATATTGTTCAGGCTTTAATTGACTAAGTGCAGAGGTGAGTCATTACTGTATTGTAGAATATCAAGTGTTCTGTCTCTTTAAAAACAACCACCCCAATTACCACAGTGGTTCACAGACCCCTGTACTGTAGAGCTCACTAGTATCGTTTAAAAAGGGTTTTCAGAGTTGAGATAGTTGTTCACAACTCCTCAGAAGTTTTAGTTCAATATCTAGCCTTATATACCACAGAATCTATAGCCAAACCTGACATGGAGTTGATTTTAGGGCTAATTATTGAGGAACCCCAGTAGAAACACCTCTATTCACTGCTGCTTCTCCACTGATTGCTGCTTTTGGAGCTGTCAGTTAGCAGTTCTTATTCCATTTAATGTGCTTTACTTCACAGGGCTAATGTTTTAATTGGAGCGTTGTGTGGTTTGCTTCTTGCAACTCTCCCACGGCTAGAACAACAGAAGAACAAACGGATACAAACTGCCCCTCAGGAAATCTAGGCTTGACATTAGATATAGGTTTCTAACCATCACAGGAGTAAAGTTCTGGAATAGCCTTCCAAGGGGAGCTGTGGGGACAAAAAAACCTAGTTGAGTTCAAAGCTGAGCTTGAAGAAATTATGGAGGGGATGGTATGATGGGGTGGCCTAGTTTGGCAATTGACTGATTTTTTTTTTTTTTTTTTTTGACTACTGGTGGTGGATATGCTAGTGGCCTGAGAAGGGAGGGTAGATGGGGTGGGTTCTGAGTTATTACACAGAATTCTTCCTGGAGTGTCTGGCTGGTGAGACTTCCCCACGTGCTCAGGGTTTTAACTGGTCACCATATTTGAGGTTGGGAAGGAATTTTTCCCCAGGACAGATTAGCTAGGGCTCTGGAGGTTTTTCACCTTCCTCTGTAGCATTGAGCACAGCTCACTTGCTAGTGGATTCTTTTTACTTTGTTGTGGTAAAATCATGATTTGAGAACTTTAATAACTCAGTCCTAGTTTAGAGGTTTATTGCAGGTGTGGTTCTGTGGCCTGCATTTTGCAGGAGGTCAGATGAGATGATCACATGTCCCCTCTAACTTTAGTCTGTCTAGGCACTTGATATCATCTGCAAACACTGTAGATGTATTCTCTATGCCATTATTTAAATCATTGTTGAAAATATTGAACAGAACCAGGCACAGAACTGATCACTGTGGTACTGTGTTTCTTATGCCCTTCCAGCATGACTGGGAACTTTACTCCTCTGGTAGATGGAAACTTGTGTTCTGTAGAGATTCATGCTAAAGATGTCCATCAGCTTTAATAAGAGATTATAAGCTTGTGGCTGTGTATTCAGAGTTCCTCAAAAAAAAATCGACCTTTTTCAACATAATGTCCTACACAACATGTAAACAGTGTGTGTTTCTGCCACATTTTATTAATAATTCACTGATGCAGAAACACAAGTTGTATTCTTGTAAAATATCTGATGACAGCATAAAGATCTTATTTGTGGTTTCTCACTGAGTTTAAATGTTCTCTGACTAGAGGAAGACAAAAGTGAGACCATATCCACCCTAGCCCCCAGACAATTTGCAAAAAACCACTTTTTAGATACAAGTTTCTTTCTGCACCAGACACTCTTTCTCAGCCACTGCCCAAAGGCCCTACACTGGTTAAGTCTCCTTCATATGTGGTTTCCTTTCTCTCTGTCTACAGAAAAATTTAATTCTTTGTTGGGGCATGGGGATGAGAGAAGCTGAAGACGTGAATACAATAGGCTGCTCATGTAAAACTAAGAGCTGATGAGGCTCAAACTATTCTTTGGGTTTTATGTATTATTTTGCAATATTGCACAGGAATCCTAGGAATTGGTCAGGAACTGATAGTGGTAGGTGTTTGTGCAAAAACAGCAAAAAGATAGATCCTGCTTTAAATAGATGCACAGCACATGTCAGCATTAACTCCACGTACACTACATTCAATAAGGACTTGAGCCAAGATTGCAAAGAAGTAACTGCTGTGAATATTTATACTGAATCAAAACTGATGGCGAGGCTGGGGCATTACCTTGATGATACCAGTTATTGGTGGAAGCCACTTTGTTTTCTGGCCATACCTACCTAATCACGGTAATATTACAGGCCAAAAACATTTGTCTGAGCCCTGCTGGTGTCAAACAGGATAGAGAATATGCATATCAGTTATTTCACTTGAATATAGAAGAAGGAAACTACCCACTATTACATGATTGTAGGTTCTTGTAGGAATGAAGGTACATTCCTTGTATAAATCTTTTTGCCTTTCTGTGCAACTTGTTCATTTTTATAATTCTTAGGAATTTCCAAGTGTTAAATTAGCTGCAAGCGGACTCCCCTGTCTTTTGCAGAACAATAGAAATTAGCTACCTGTTCAGCCTTGCCAGGTATAGTGTGACCCTTGCCATCATTAGTAACCAGAGACTATGTGAGTGCATAACAGTAACCACTTTAAGTTAGAAACTGCATCACATTGTTAGCTCAGATTCAGTTTGTGTTCCACTGTAACCCCCAGATTCTTTTGTGCAGTACAACTGCCTAAACACCTTGTAACGTGATGCACAATGGGCTATGAGCTATATCATTCTTCTGTTCATTTTTTGCAATACAGTTGTATGGCTTGATGACAATTATGCCATTCAAGGTTTGCTTTTTGAATGCTCTACTGTATTGTCAGGGTGTCATATGTCCTGCAGCATCATGTGTGTATATAGATGTGAAGTATGTTATATAGCTCAGAGCCCTAGGACTCACTCTCTAAGGCTGGAGGGTTACATGCAGGGGTTAACGTATAATTTGGTGGGCCTCAGAACTCTCCAAATAGTCAGGCCCCCCCCTTCCCATCTTGTCTGGGCCCCATCCCATGTAGGTATTTGCAACCACTTCTCAGAACCACATGCATCTGTTATTGCACCATAAAAATATTTATAATTTTATATGGCATTTATGTCTATATCAATTATTTTCACAAACTAGCAAGCACTGCATAACACGATACGTATTGCAATTAAAAATGGTGTGGCATAGGGCCTACCAACAGCCAGAACAGTGCAGAACATGCATTCCACGGAGTTTTCTATTTTGAGGGGACCTGGAACTGCATTCAGGGGCATTCCTCCTTACTTTAACCTCTACATCTCCAATAGTCCCCCAACCCCCAATACCCACCCCCAAAATCCACACCCTGCACCCAATACCCAACCCCAGCCCCCAATAGTCACTCCACACTCAACTCCCTGCTGACCTCATGGGGCCCCGGCAGGCACAGGGCTCTGTCCACACCAGGGTTGTGGGATTGGGGTCACCACTAGTGCAGTGGGGGATGGGGAGCCAGGCCAGCAGGAGGCCCCAGGCAGCAGCAGATCAAGGGGGCCTGAAGGTCAATGGGGGCAAGCCCATGGCCGGAGCATCCTGCTCCAGTGCTGAGACATGAGGAGGGGCCAGGACCCTGGCTGCCAAGCAGGAGGGCTGCTGGTTGCCTGGCAATGGGGCACGGGTGCCCAGTGATGGGGACAGGGTGTCATGCTAGAGCGGGGGAGAAATTGCCGCTAACTCCCCCCCCCCCCCAGGCTGTGGTTTGAGGCTTCTGCCTCTAGCACAACCTGCACGTGTGCAGGGGAGCCAGACTGGCTGACACATTTCCCCACTCTCCCTGCCCCACTGGAACAGGCTGGAGTGCAGCATTCTGGCGTGGCTTTCTCTGCAGGCGGTTGGAGAGGCTGGGTGTCACACGGTGCTGTCTGGCCAACCGGGAAAGTCCATTGCTCGCAGCATGCTGCTAGCCTGAGTGGACAGGGAAGTGAGGTCGGGGCCAGCTTTTATGGGATTGGCTAGCAACATGGCTGCCAACATGGCCCAGGGAGGTGGCCATGTTGCCACACCTCCCATGATGCCCTGCCCCTGAAGCGAAATAGCATGCCCACAGTGTGGATATGCTATTTCGATTCCCGCTTTATTCTTATTTTGAAATACCATTTTTGTTCTTTCGAAATAACTTGTTTCAAAATAAAGCATTATTTCGAAACGGCTTGTTTTGAAACGGCTCGTTTCAAAACAAGCACTTGTGTGTGGTCATAGCCGTAAAGAAAATTGCTTTTTCCTTTCATGTTGGCTTAATGTAGTCACTCAAAGACATCTCCCCACTTCTGCAGTTGCTCCTCAAATGACCTTCCAATTATTCTGATATCATCGAGATACACTAAGAGGGTTCCTCCCTTCAGGTCTGGCAACATGATATACATCCACCCTTTAGAACATTGCAAGACCATAACAAAGTCCAAAAGGCACAACATTAAATTTGAAGAGGCCAGTAGTTTAGGGTACATAGCTTTCAGCACCCTACAAATGTGACAGCTGGTTTCCGGTCTGAGCCTTTGATATCAATTTGTTATCAACTTGATATCAAGATTGGGCAGCCATTTTGATATCAACTTGATATCAGAATTGTTCAGAGTGTGTTTTTGGCCTTGTGTAGTGCTTGTGCTGGACACTTGAGTCAGGATTTGGCCCATGGGCCAAGAGAGAGTGTGACAAATTGTGGAGAAAATGTGTGTGTGTGCAGTGCTTGTGCTGGGACACACGAGCCTGGGCTTGGACCTGGGACAGAGAGAGAGAGTGGTGGGCCAAGACAGAGTGTGTCAGGTTGTGGAGAAACTGAGGAAAGAGTAAAAGGAATGAGGAGTAAAGATGGAGAGAGAGTCTGCGGAGGAGATGTTACCAGGTCAGCGGCTGGAAGGGAACTGAGAGCTGTTCTGGGGGCAGCGCACCATAGGCTCAAGCTCCTCCTCTCTGCTGAGCCAACCAGGAGGCAGCTAAAAAAGACAGGCTTTTTTTAAAAATGAAAGCTGAGTTTGATAGAACTGTAAGCGGATTTGGCTGGAATCAAGGAGTGTGCAAAAAGGTATTCCATAAGCTGTGAGAGGACTAGCCTGGTTTGCTGTGGGAAAGAGAAGAAAATGGAAAAGTGAAAAAAAGAAAATGGAAAAGTGAAAAAAATAAGGTGAAACTGCTTGAGAAGCAAAGGCTAGAAGAGAGGACTCTTTGGGAGGAGAGAGAAAAAAGGAAAAAAGTGAGAAAAAAGCTGTGCTGACTGGCATAAATCAGTGGCTGCCAGGTTAAAACCAATTAGAGGTTAGAGAGCCAAAAAAGGGAGCTTCTGCTGCTAGAGAGAAGTAAAGGCTAGTAAAGAGGGCTAGCTGTGTGGAAGAGAGCAAAAAGGAAAAAAAGTGAGGGAAAAGGCAAAAAAAGCTGTCCTGACTGGTATAAATCAACAGCTGTCAGGTTAAAACCAAATAGAGGATAGAGAGCAGAAAAAAGGGGGCTTCTGCTGTAGAGAGAGGAAACATACCCTATTAATGAGCCTAGCTGGGGAAAGAGAGGAAAAGTGAAAAAAAAATAAGGTGTGCCTTGGTGCAGCTGCTAGAGCCTAGAGAAGCAGAGCCTAGAAAAGAGGGCCAGCTGCAGGGAAGAGGGGAGAAAGGAAAAAAGTGAGGAGAAAAGTTGTTGTGGCTATACAAAGCAAAGTCTGTCAGACAAAAACCAAACAGAAGCTACAGAGAAAAAGGCAAGCAACACATGGTAGGGACAGGCCAGCAAGGAGAGAACCCCAGCTGCAAAGTTTTAAAAAAAGAAGGAAAATACCCCAAAATAGTTTTGACTGAGCTAGCTGTGGGGAAGAAAGCAAAAAGGAAATGTGAAAAAAATAAGGTGTAGCTTGGTGCAGCTGTTAGAGCCTAGAGAAGCAAAGGGGACTAGTTGGAGGAAGAGAGGAAAAAGGCAAAAAAAAGTGAGAAAAAAGACAAAAAAGCTGTTCTGACTGTACAAAGCAAAGTCTGTCAGACAAAAACCAGCTAGAGGCAAGAGAGCTGAAAAAGAGGACTTCTGCTGCTAGGGAGAAGCAAAGGCTAGCTGAGGCAAGAGAAGAAAATGGAAAAGTGAAAAAAAAATATATGTGTAGCTGTGAGAAGACTAGCTTGGTGCAGCTGCTAGAGCCTAGAGAAGCAAAGGCTAGAAGAGAGGACTAGCTGGGAAAAGAGAGGGAAAAGGACAAAAATAGGTATTCAGCAAAGCCTGCCAGTCAAAGGTACTGAAGAGGAGAAGAGGGGTTAGCTAGACTAAATCCAAGCAGAGGCGTTGGAGAGAGGAAAAAGTTTTAAAGGCAAAACAAGAGTTAAAGCAGGCTGCCCCCTCCAGCAGAAACAGTTCCTGCTTCAGAGTCCTTTTTAAAAAAATAAATAAATTTAAAAAGCACCTATGTTGATCTAAAGAAGGATCTGCCAGCTTAATAACAATTAGAGGACAGAGAGAAGAACCTCTTACCCAGTGGCAATAATAATAAAGAAGGCAACTCTGATATTAAGAAGAGTCTGCTACTTTAAATCCAAGCAGCCTGACTGGCAGAGAAAAGTTGTAAGCAGCAGCGACAGACAGGCAGAGAGAGAGAGAGAGAAGCAGCTGCTGTGCCCCAGAAGCTGGTTAACTTCTTTTGGACCTAATTAGGGATGTCTCCCTTGCTAACAGCGCTGGGCCTGTGTAAATTTCATCAAGCAACACACAAGCATGCTTAGTCATTTCCAAATTTTCAACTATGACCAATTTCAAGTTTGAGCTCTATCTCAAAGATATACCAAATATCCAAACTAACATCTCACAAACAGGGTTCAGTTCCCCAACTCTCACTCTACGTGGCCTCAGATCTATCTGTCTGTGTCCACCCCCAAAACCAGCTGTTCAACAGGACGCTGAAAGAACAGGGGATCCTTATGCTATGAACCTCTACTATCTGACACTGAGAGAGAAATTTGGGATAGAGCCTGTGCGAATCCACAACCGTAAAAATATCATGCGAGCAATCGTACGAGTGGCTGTGCACATCAAGTACTGTCTGAGACAGAAACAATTTGAGGATTGTGCGGAGTGTGTCATAGATGCCCCCGTGCAGCAGAGTCACGACTGTTTGTATTGGTCCAAAGACAACGTGAACGGTCAAATTAAAGACATTAGCGGCCGTTTGTGTATGGAGAGCGTGTTAAATATCATTGTCACATTGGGATACACGCTGCAGTGCCTCCGTTTAACCCAGGAACATCTATCTCTATGAGCAGCACTGGTGGACAAAGTGACAGAGGCCAAGGACCCGTACAGCATGTTAAATGAAATAATCAAACCGAAGGTTGAATGTTTAATGAGAAACGTTGAACGTCTTCTTGGTTCAATAAATTACAAAAAGCTGCTGAGAAAAAACACTGAAAGTTAGAGTATGTTTTGGGGCATTGTGAAAGCAAAATAAAATTGCGTTTTCATTGAAAGGCCTGTGTGAACTGTGTTTTTATGGGAAAGTGACAGGTTAGGGGTGGTGGCTGTCACAAGGGCTGCAGGTTATCCCCATAGCACACTCTCAGTTAAGATGCTTGTGCAGGCCATAGGCAGACTGCTAAGAATCTTGAGTTACATTAAAACTGTTTAAACACCTTTTATTTGTACCTGTTTAAAAACTGTTAGAAGAGATAGAGAAAACACGATTTTTAATTTGATTTTCCTTATTTCTTGCTGGGTCAGGGTTTAGGGTGACTTGAGATGCTTTTGGGAAAAAAATAAAAGTACTCTTTTATCTGGGAAAACCAAGTTGTATGAAATAGCAAACAGGGCATCTGCTGGACAGAGAAGGATCTTGGAAAGCAATCAGTGCGATTGTCACAGGACAGTAGAAGAGTTAAACATGTACTTTGTTTCAATGTAAAGTCAACATGAATTTTTTAAATTTGTTCTATGATAGCCAGAGGGTATCTTTCTTGGAAACAAAAGTAAAAAAATTACAAGCAATCAGTCTTACGCCAGGGGTCCTTTGTTCATTAACATGGGAAAAACTACAAGCCCCTCTCTTTTTCAGGATGCGTGATTCAACCTGTGGTGGTCTGATTGTCATTGACGGAAAACATAATTCTTCAGATGTTAATTCTCTTGAGGGACCAGGGTTTAGGGTGATTTGAGATGCTTTTGGGAAAAACAGGACGTCTGGTAGATACTAAAAGAGTTAACTATGGGCTTTGTTTCAATGTAAGATCAAAATGTATCTTGTGGGGACAGGGTTTAGGCTGACTCAGGCATGCTTTTGGGAAAAAGAGGATTCAGATGTTATCTGTTAGTCTTAAAGAGCCACATGACTCCTTGGTTTTTTTTCAGATGTTATTCCTTATCTCTTGAGGGACCAGGGTTTAGGGTGATTTGAGATGCTTTTGGGAAAAACAGGACTTCTAGATAGTAAAAGAGTTAACTATGGGGTTTGTTTCAATGTAAGGTCAAAATTTATTTTGTGGGAACAGAATTTAGGATGATTTAAGATGGTTTTGGTAAGAGCCAAGGTATGTGAAATACTAAACAAGATGTCTTGTGGATAGTAAAAGAGTTAAATGTGGGGTTTGTTTCCATGTAAGCTCAAAATGGATTTTTTAACTTGTTCTATGATAGCCAGGGCTATCTTTCTTCGATACCAAAGTAAAAAATTACAAGCAATCAGTTGAATACCCATTGTTCACTAACACTGAAAAACTACAAGCCCCTCTCTTTTTTAGGATGTGTGATTCAACATGTGGTGGGCTGCTTGTCATTTAGAGAAAATGTGATTTTTCATTTCTTCCTTGTTTCTTGCTGGTACTAGGGTCCCAAGGAACAGAAAAATGCTAAAATACCACACACCTCCAAAAAACACTTTCCTTCTCAAAGTGGTCATGACCTGTTATATTGTTCAAAAGGGATTTTCCACATTACACTTTCATAGCACCCACTGGTTTTCTCAGCTAAGGCTCTCTCTTCAGAGCTTTCAGCATCAAGGGGATTCACAGGTAACAAAAGTGTGGCTGGAACCTTTTTTTTTTTTTTTTTTTGGAATGAGGTAAAGTGGTGGTATCCAAAAAGAAGCAACTTCTTTTTTAAAAAAGTTACAGGGAGTGTGCTTGGGTTGGGATAGGCATTCTGGCTGATCTAGAAATCAGCCTCAGCCCAGAGGGGAGCTGTTTGCCTCTCTTCCCTACTGCCCAGCAGGAGGATGACTGGCTGGTGAGTCTCTCTCTCTTCTTGAAGTACAGAGGGGTGCAGTCTGCATGGGTTTAACCTAGCAGACTTTGCTTCTCTCTGCCTGCTTGTCCCTTCTGCTTCCCACTTTCTCTGCCTGTCAGGCTGCTTGGATTTAAAGTAGCAGACTCTTCTTTATATCAGAGTTGCCTTCTTTATTATTATTTCCACTGGGTAAGAGGTTTTCTTCCTCTGTCTTCTAATTGTTTTTAAGCTGACAGATCCTTCTTTAGATCAACCTAGGTTTTTTTAATTTAATTTTTTTGTAAAAAGGACTCTGCAGCAGGATCTGTTTCTGCCAGCCAGTAAACGCAGATCCAACCTGTCAGTCTGCTTTAACTCTTTCTCTGCCTTTAAAACTTTTTCCTCTCTTCAACACCTCTGCTTAAATTTAACTTAGCAGATGTAGAAAAATAACCCCTTAATTTTCATTTTTCTCTCTTACCACCTAGTTTTTGGTAATTTTTTTCTAGCCTTTGCTTCTCAATAATATAGCAGATGTATCAAGCTGCTCCTTCTTTATATGTTTCCAAAGCAGAGGTATCAAACTAACCCCATGTCTTGACTCAGCTACAAAAAGACTATAAATGTAAATCTTCTGTGTTACCTGAAATCAACAGGGAACTGGATGAAGTGGGGATGCACGATTCTAAGTCGTCTGTGTGTTTAACCAGAAATGCTGTGACAGGGAAGAAAACGCCTCTAGCTTGGGATTGTGGAGCTTGTCTGTTCAGAAAGTAGTGTGTCTGCTAAAGAAAAAACTGCCTCCAAACACATGTCTGTGGGTAATAAATGATACTTTGCCTACTGAAAAAAGCCACCCTTCTTTCCCAGAAGTTTGTCTGTAAACAGCCAGGTGTGCTGGGACAATGCTGTCTGAATGTTGAGAAGAGCAGTTTATCTGCTGGGGGAGATTCTGTTTCCAGTCTTTTGACTGAGGAGCAGACTGTGTGGGTTGCCAGTTCTCTCTGAGTCAATTCTGAACTTAGCTAAAGAACCAGGAGTGGTCTGGTGGTGGTGGTCAAGGTGGCATTTCTTTACAGAAATCCTTCTCTGGTCAGAGGAAGGGCACACTTTCTGTGGAGAATGATTTGGTGTTTGGAGACTGCTCCTAAAGGAGTAAAGACTCCCAATGGTCTTTGCAAGCAGTCTACCCTAGTCCGAGGCTGTGGAGGTAAACTGACTGGATTAAATGAGGATGAATCCCTTTCTGCAGCCCCAAGCAGCAGTCTGTATGCTGAGAGGTTTGGTTCTGTTTATAACTGCCAGAGTTTTTGAAATGTGAGTGAATTCACTGACTTGGTTTTAGAAAGATACCTTGGAAAAGGTTCCAGGTGGAGTGAAAATCATTGAGATGCTAAAAAGCACTCTGAAGTCTCTCCAGAGAGGGAAGCAGTTAAGAAAAAGTGCCCGTCAGGTGCAAGGAACAGGTAAGCTGAAGGGAGTAAAAAAGAAAAAGAAATTTAAAATATAAAGGGGGTGGGGAGCACATGGTTCAGATGTGCCTAGTGCTGCCTTGCTCACTTACTGGAAAGGCCAATAGGTGCTGATTACTCCCCTAAACCTTCCTACTTGGGCGTCACTGGGACAGGGCAGTCAGAGCACATGGTTCATGTGCAGACATGGGAGGGAATGGAATCTAAACTTGTAAAAAATCTGGTGTTACCAGTGTCTTGCACAGGTTTTACTTTGATTGTTAAACATAGCTCTTTCATTCCCATGGACAGCCTACAAAGCCAGTCCCAGCTGGTATTCTGTCTCTGCTGCATTTGGGGAACAGTCCTGATATTTATAAGGACAGTCCTGATATTCAGGACTCTTTCATATATAGGCACCTATTACCCCCCCACCACCACACACACAATGTTCCCTCCAAGCTGATGATGCAGCTGAACAAGTTATGGATGACCTTGGGGAGCCAGCGGGCGCTGGAGAACTTGCTCAGCTGCATCATCAGCTTAGAAGGACCTTTGGACCCTCCCGGCTCTGGCAGCAGCAGGGAAGGGACCCCCCTGACTGGCCACCGAGGGGGGAAGAGAACCCCTGCAGCCGCCACAGATGGGCCCTGGATTGGGGCCCAGGTTGGGGCAGGGTGCCTTTGGGGCTGGTTGACCTTGGCACCTGAATCCCTAGTTATGGCCTTGGAGAGCTGCCACCACCAGCAGTGGGGTCCACCCCAGCCAGGTCCAGGGGCCACTGCTAAGATCCAGCCCTGGCCAGGACCATGGCCCGCCAGTGGTGGCGGCAGGGTCTGGCCATGGCCAGAGTTTTGAAGCTGCTGCCGCCCTGATCCATCTGGAGTCCAGGAGCCACTGCTGGTGGAGGCAGGATCTGGCTCTGGCCAGGGACCCGGGGCTGCCTGCAGCAGAATTCAGCCCTGGCCCCAATGGCTGGTGTTGGATAGGGTGTGTGGGGGGTGTGTGGATTTTTAGCACTTCCTCCACTAGGGGCAGCTTCAGAATCTGCCAAGGGGTGGGTGGACTGATGGGGCGGGTTGGGGCTGGCAGGGGCCACAACAAGGACTGCAGAGGCCCTGGCAAGATATGGGGGCAGGGTTGGATAAGGCAGGGGATCAGAGGGCTGGTGCTGGCCCCTGTGGAGGAGGTGGGGGCTCCAGTGAGTCCCCAGGGGACTCAGTGAGGCTGGCACAGAGGTTGGTGTAGACCTGAGAGGGGAAACCCCAACAAGGCTGGCAAGGGGCTGATGGGGGCAGTCGTGGGAGCCTCAATACAGCCAGCAAGGACTCAGGTGAGGCCCATGGGGGGCCAGAAGAGGCTGTGGGACCAGAAGGCTGGTACAAGCCCTGATGGAAGGGATGGGGGCCCTGAAAGTCCCTGTGGGGGACCTGGAAGGTGGTGTCAGGGGCCCAGTCAGGCTGGGGGCCTGGTAGGGGCTATGATGAAGCTGGCAGTAGGGCTGGGGAGGTGCTGGGGGCCCCAGCAAGCAGGCTAGGGCATGTGAGGGGACCTAGTAAGGCTACTGGGTTCCTCCCAGCTCCCTACACCCTTCCCACCCTGGCCTTCTCAGGCCCCAGCTGTTCCACTGCTATTCCATGCTCCCTCGGTTCCCCGCTGCCACCCCACATAGGCATCCCTCCACTTTGCTGTCTTGCTCCACCATCCTTCTCTCCACATTCACCCTTTCCTTGCCCTGTCTTGTTCCCCATGCTCTCCCCTGACATTGCACATGGCCATCCTTGGCCTCCCATCTTTTTGCCATCTCTGCCCTGCTCCCCATGCTCTTCCTTGCCACCCCTGCCCTCCCTAGCCAAGCCTGCTTTGAAAGACTGCAGAATCAAACTGAGTTTATGAATGGGTATTTATTTTTGATTTCCAGGTTTCCCACTGATTCAGTAAGTTGCTATTTACTCTGTTTTGAGTTTTTGCTCTGATCCACTGAATTTTAATTAGTTATTAGTTCCACTAATTGAAATTATACTTTTAAAAATACTATTGTCATCTGCAAAATTAGACTTGTGAATTGAGTGCTGCATGTGGAACAGATTTAGGGTCATGAATAGCTGGGAAGAGTTGAGTAGAGCAGATTTTGAAAATGTCTGTGCTCACTGCTGAAGATGCTGTATTCTTTTCCTCGGTGGATCTGAAACATTAACTTGTTCTGTTCGCTCTAGTAAGACTGTAACCAAAGTAAATGTGACATTTATGAGCAATCAATTCAGCTGAAAATAGTGGGTGTGCTTTGGAATTGTTTGGCTCATTGAAGTGTGCCATGCTACTGAAAAGGTTGGGAACCACTGCCTGAAACAGTGTAAGCCTTTCTTTTAAGTTGAAACTTCTCTTTTTCACTCCAGTTTGAGGTATGCTTTTTCTGAAAGCTGATATGTTTATGCATACTAATGACACATGCTGATATATCCACTTCCTTTCCAGATGGTTTTAGACCATCAGTTCTTCACACCTATTTTTATTGTTGGTCCCTTTGATGGGTTTTGTGGTAGGCTTGTGCAGTCTCTCTGGGCAAGATCTGGTCAGCCCCCCTATTTTGATAGCTCATGACTACTTGAGGTGCTAAAGTTATAACCGCTTTTAGAAACTTCTTGGGGAGAGGTTGATGCAAGGGGAGAGGGGGACCTAGAAAAACATATGTTTAGCTTTCATGCAGGATATGGCCTGCAGACTCTTGCATTCTAGCATTACTAAATAACTATACATCTATGATTTTTGTTAGTATAAAACAAATACTTCAATGCCAACTAGTGGCCAGTAAATATTTTTTCACATTTGTCATATTTAAATTTAATTGACATTAAAAATGACAGAGAAGCCACTAGTTTGGTTTTTAATACTTTTTTATGGAGCCTCAGCTGCTAATGTATTAACGTTCCCCACCATCTTTTAGATAATGGTGTGATAGTTTGCTCCCCAGATCTGGTCCAGTGTGCTGTTGTGACCTCCCAATTCCCACTTCTGAACCCCCATTGACCCTGCTTTGCCAAGTGACCATTCACTCTTGAGTCAGTCCACTCCGGCCTCTCACATTCAATTGGTCTCAGGCAGTGGGTGTATGTCCCCTGGCTAGTAGAGGGACAGTCCTCCAGCGAGCACCCCTAGCCCCAGTGACTACACCTGGAGCCATGGTCTACAGGGACTGGGAACCACTCCCAATCACCATACACTCAAGTCTGTCCATTTAACAAAGAAATGGATCATGCCCAGCTCCCTTCACTCTCACCCTTTAAAGATCACACAGCTTTAAGTAAAAAAAATCTACAAGTTTATTGATCAGACTATAATTACAAGTAAGAATATAGCTAAGCATGGCAGAATCACAATATAAATGAGTCAGGAGAGGCCATAAGGAACTAAAAGGTAAAATATGCATGCTTACCTAATACTTCTACTTAAACTAACCTCACAGTCCAAACAAGGTTATGCTTAAGCTGTTCAGCTGTTAGATGTTTGCACAGCCAGTCTCTGCCTGAGGCCAGGAAGGGCCCAGATCTTGTTTGAAATTGTTTTCAGGTGGAGAGTCCCAGGCCAAAAGCCCCTAAAATCTTCCAGGTTTCTGTCTTTGTTTCCACAATTCCCGTGCCACTCCCCCTTCTTTTCTGAGCCATTTCAGTTAGCAAGTCTTGGCCTTCAGCAGGTGCTTGTCTGCTTTCTGTGAGGGAGCTCTGTCTCCCAGCCCACGAGCCATGCTAAACATGCTACATGTCTGAGCACATACATGAACCTGCAGGAAACATATCATCATAGTAATCATACAGAATAGGTTATGAGCATCCATAAAGAAACATGACATGGTATAAGTGGTAACAAATCATACAAACACAGTATACAAGTGAACAGGAAAATCAAAGAGATCATAACCCAGGGTGCACAGATGAGCATTCCGTGACAGATGGGGTAAGTGAATTGGGAGGGATTAACACTGGAGTCTTGACAATGGATTGTTTTAACTGGGATACCACTTTCACGTGTTGCTTGAGTTATTTTTTATTGAATGCTTCTTTTTAACAATTGCTACAAGAGACCTGCAATGGATGCAGTTAGGAATGAAGTTTTTGTGTTACCCACTTAGGTCCCAAAAGGATGTTAAAGCTGTTGTATCTTGTGGTAAAGACATCTTTTTGATTGCATTCACTTTTGTAGAGAATGGGACCTGAGGTTCCTTGAGGTGATAAAATCCACAGAGGCAGAGGAGGCCTGTTTATAAGCAGCTTTATTCGAATAAAGGGAGCACACAGAGTGGGGGAGCCACTCAGTGAACTCAGCCAGTGTTTAGCCTAGCAGCTCTTTTATTCCCTAATACCGGCCACAGGGTTCCCTCTCCCTTTTCCCATTGGCTAGGGTAGTCAGGAGGTACAGACTTCCCGTTCCGCCTACTTCATATTCTCCTTAACATGTGCCCCCCCCGTTACATACATCGCATGTTGCACAAAGCAATAATTATGCCTCCCCTGGGTGTGCAAGTACATATTCATAAGCTCATTAAGCCTGCGTACTTTTCTTGTGGGGTTTTTACACCTAGTTTGTTCACGGAAACTTGTGGTTTAACTGACAGACTGGCTCAGACTGAGAAGGGGGGATGCTGTTTGTGGTTTGACAAAAATAAGTATTCAAGAGCAGAATTTCCTTCACTTTTGTTGTGCTAGGGTCTGACCCCATATTGTTAAAGACAGACCTAAGAGAGGCCCAGCAGGTAACTGTGGTTTGGTAGGGTTACTCTCTGAGCCTGCTTCATTTAGAATTTGAAGTAGCTCAGTTAGCCTTTTTTGATACTTTTTTAAAAAAGTTGTTATACAAAGGTTATTTATGTATTAGAACAGGGGTGGCCAAACTTATGGAACTCAAGAGCCGCACAAGTCGATTATTAAACCTTCGAGAGCTGCACTGAAGCGTATAACTGCATATTTTTACCTACTCCAAAATTACTAAGCTTAAAATTCATTGCACACTTTAATTTTATCATAAAAATCAGGCAAATATTGATCCTCCTAATGTCAGATTTTAATAATTATTTAGTTACCAAATTATTTAGTTACCATGAAACTAGGCCTGTACAGTAAAAACTTAGCTGTCACTAGATGTAGAACCCTACAGGCTTGTGGCAAGTTTTTTTAAAATCTGGGCAGTAACTTGTCAATGCTGCAGGTAAAAGGTATCTCAGATGCTGATCTCTAAATATTGCACAATGTTTTGTGGAATACAATGCTTCACAGTAGTAAGTTGTGCCAAAAATTGAAAGTAATCTACATTCAGTTTTAAACTTTTCTCCTTTGTATTTTCATTTCTTAGTATTCCACATCATGTTTAGGACTCGTAAAACATGATTTTATTTTAACAACGAGTAAGCTGTATTAGGACCTATGAGAAAATCTAAACATGCTATGGGTTCTCTGATCATGTCACGCTTCCCTCCTCCACCCCCATTGCCGCTTCCCTGCCATCTCTTACCACGCTGCTGCTTCTCTGCTCTCCCCAAGCACACCGCACTTCTGCCCCCACCCCACCCCAGCCCCGACCATGCACCCACTTCCCTGCCAACATTTCTCCAAGTAAACTTGTTCAAAATACTCATGAACAGTGAAGACAAAAGGTCTGAGGACTCAATCAGACACAATAAATTTTAAAATGAGAGTCAGAGTAAGGGAAAACACTGCTCTCATCTTAATCCTGTGAAGAGATGCACACAGAGACACCTTTTCAACTGTTCAGAATCACAACAGATCACTGAGAATTTAATGGGGACAGAAAGTGGAGGATCAGAGCCTGTTTCAGTAAGTGCTTTGGAGTCCATGCACAGAAGATACTGTGGAAAAAATCCCATTGAGTTTATTCAGTTTGGAGTCAGGCTCTGTATAAATTCTAAATATCATCATTTGGTTTTTATAATACAAAGTAAAATCTTTATTGGTGAGAGATTTTTTTCAGAAAATTTACAACACAATGTTTCCATACTCAGCCCTTCACAATAATTACTCTCTTGTCTAATGGGCTCAGATACCCATATAGTCATTCATGAAGACTGCACTGAAATATAAATTGATTTTGACTATACAACAAAGAAGAGTTAATGCATGTTGAATACTATTTAATCAGTAGAAGTATAGTGCTGCCATTGAACTTTGCACTGAATGTAAATTATCTTGGTAATTGACTTAGTTATATTAATTAAAATTTTCTTATAAAATAAATGTACTAGCAGTTCCTTCTGCAAACAGATGAAATGCTGATGTCTCAGGCACACCTGTTCAATAGACTTAAGGAATTTTTTTTCTAAAGGCAGTTCTCAGAAGTGTTGGTCTATTTTAAGTCTAAATCATTTTGCATGTTGAAAATGAACCATGATTCATAATAAGTACATGTAACATTCTTTAAATTAATAGAGGCATTTTAAAATAACCTTTTGACAATAGTCAGTGGTTTTGGATTTAACACTTGTGTCAATTTTCAGTCATTTCTAATGATTCTTATTTAATTCTCAAAATAGAAATACAAGATAAATAATTTTGCATTATATTATAATATCTGGAAATGCCAAGTGATTTTTAAAAAAGAAAATTAATTTACAATTGCTTTTCAGGTTCAAATTGCTATATAATCATCACTTATCTGTAGTTCATTGTAGACTTGCTCTTGATCAATTTATGTTGCCAGTTTCAAAAAATATTTACTCAGAAAACAATATCAAAGAAGAAAAGTATTTAAAAAATCATGCACTCAGAAGGTCAGACTTCTTCTTGCGGGGGCTACTTTAATTCTGCCTCTTTGTACATCCAGTTTATGCAATGAATGAAGCCTGTGATGATGTAAATAAAGACTGTATCATAATGCATACAGACAAGGAGGGTTGAATTAATATTGTGTGGGTAATCTGTAGAATCTGACATTTACTTACTTTGAGTGCTTGTCTTTGTACCTAACTGACCATGTTGCTTTTCCCTGCTGGCTCTAACAATGGTGGCCTTCCCCCGCCGGCTCGTACCATGCCACCGGCTCTCTGCTGTCCCTGATTGCACATGTCTTGCCCCTGTCTCCCGCCATGCCGCCCTTTCCTGCCATGCTCTTCTGGGAGCCACAATTTTTCTTTAAAGAGCCGCAAGCAGCTTGCAAGCTGCAGTTTGGCCATGTCTGCTTTAGAATAAGACAGTAGGTTTAGAAAATTGAGACAGGACCTGTTTTATTTGCACAAGAAACTATGCTGGGGAATTTCAATATTCCTGTGGTAGATGATTTTAAGAGTATGGGGCTTTCTGAAAAGGAAATGCAAATTGGTATTGAGAAATTGTCTAATTGTATCACTTAAAAGCTATTGTTGATATTAAGGTAAGTAAACCATGCTGCCTCCAGATTAAAGGACTTAATAAGGTTTGGCATTTTGCTTTTGGTTGATCATGACATCTGTAGTTAACTGTGAGACACAAAGAACCATTTTCTTTCTTGACGGATTGAATAGGGGAATTTAGTGAAAGTATGTCTACAGGGTACTTCATGTGCTAATAGAGACTGAATAGCTTCATTTGTATGACTTAGACTGGTAGGGGTAAGGATATTGGTTTTGGACAGGTAATTTTTTTAACAATAGGGACTACCATACATTTACAATTCCATTTGTGTTTAGCAAATGCATTCATATTTTTGAAAAGCAAATTCTGTAATTTTTGTTGGTTTGCATATTTTGCCACTGTCTCCTTCAGGTTATAGCCTTTTGATTTCTTTACTGGAGACACTGTGGCACACTTAGGAACAATTACTGATGAATGGTTACCACCTACTTTGTAGTAAAATACAACAGCTGGTTAGTTAATAACACATCCCAGTTTGTATAGGAAATTTGATTTTAGTAAATTTGTTTTGCAGGCTTGACAACTGCATTAAAGCAAAGGTACGAGTTTGTCTCAGGTGACCTAATTGTATTTCAGTGAGGTTTGAAAGTGTAGTTATGACCTCGTTACTTGCAAAAGTTGTTAGCATTTTTCTAGGACCTGAAGACAAAGGAGATGAATTGACTTTTTATATGGATACCATCAATGGACTTGCTGCCCCAGTACTTGTAATGAAATTTATGTGGCAGGTCTTTAGTAGAGCCCTGCAAATATGCAGATATCCACAGACATCTGCATTACATCTGCATCTGCAGATATAACAAGTATATCCAGGGACCATTTCTTGTGGATGCAGATTGGATACAGGTCCACATATTTTTATCTTCACAGAGCTAGAGTCCTGCAAATACGGAGATGTCTGTGGATATCCACATTACATCTGCATCCGCGGACCATTTCTTGCAGATGCAAATCAGACATGGATCCACATATTTGTATCCATACAGGGCTCTACTCCTTAGCACTGCAGATACTGTAGGGCTTTTGCTTGTATTCTTGTCTAAAGGGGATAGGACTCACTTGGGGCCTGTTGCAATAATGCTGAGTATTTTGTAATCAAGTAATTCACACATATTTCAGTGACTTTACCCCTCTTCTTGGGTACAGTTAACTCTGTGTGAGGACAAGCTGTTAGGAGATGGAAGAAAATTAGTTGAGTTCACAGGCCAGTCCAAGGGTACTGGGCCTTGGCCTTCAAATGCCAGCTCATCAAGGTGTAACTGAAGTTTTTGAATATCCTGATGATGAACTCTTATATGCTGCTGCATCACTTTGTTGTTAGTATCTACTTTTTCGGTCCAGAGGTGGCAATCTTGTTTCCTGCCATTGGGATTGATTTTTGAGCTGTATTTGAAAATAAACGAAAACACTTCCAGAGCCACGGTTGGAGTCCAAAGGCATAAACCTGACAAGGGGCGCACCAAATCAAAGGTCCACAATTATTACAGTGGTTACAATCATTTTGCAAGCATTGGATTTTAGGGTCTTAGAAATGCCTTGACATGATGTTTTGCGGTGATGTTCTTACAGGTCCTTCACTGCTTACTGTGTAAGAGGTTTTTAGCTTCTGAAGTGTTGCGAGAGGGGCACCAACTGCAAATTTAATTTAAGGCCCTTTTCATTTTTGGGGTAGTATGTCTTGGATCTGTAGCCCAAGGGAACCTGAGGGAGGAGCTAGGGAGATGGGGGACTGGCTAAAAGGGTGGAGCGGTGTCCAAAGAACTTGCTATGAGTTTTGCAGCCTGCCCTGATCTTTGCATTTTTATGAGGTTATTCTGTGAGGCCCAGGTCACACACAGGACCTCAGCATATGAACTGCCATTGCTCATGCCAGGGGCTGGCAACCTTCGTCAACTCCTGTGCTTGCTCCTTCTCCCCAATCCTCAGCCAGCGTCAACAACCCATGCATCCAAACAAAACAAAACAAAAAAAGCAGTGGCTGCCTGGAAATTCTGTGGTGGCCACAACTGGAGGGGAGGGTTGGGTGCTTTGCAGTCATGCTGTTTAAAGGAACAGCCTGCAGAAAGAAGCCGCCTGGAGCAGCTCCTGTCAGCAGCGTGCCTGGGGATGGGGGGCACTAAGGACCCTATGGAAAGAAGCTGCCCAGAACATCTCCTCTCAGGAGTCCACAGGACCGTCACTGCTCTGGAGAAGACCCAGGGTGCAGAAGTGGGCCTTGCCCCCAAACAGAGGGTCCCACCCCCTTTCCCAAGTTCTGGCCCCGGGCCCGATCCTGCCTTGGGCTCCTGTTGCCATGAAGAGCCCGGCCCTGGGTCCTCGGCCGGAAACAGGGCTGGGAGTGGCAGCACTGCTGCTGGCTGGGGATCTGAGGCCAGGTTGGCAGCCCGACACTTGGGGCACTGGTGCTGAGACTCGGGGCACGTGCCTCATGTACCAGGTGCCAGCAACGCCCCTGGGGGTCCATAGGTAAACAGTGGAAAGAAGTTGCCTGGTGTTGCTCTTTTGGCAGTGGCATGCCGCACCCCATCTGCCCCAAAAAGAAGCCACTCGGAGTGGCTTTCCTCAGAGGGTGCTGTATGCCACTCCAAATGGGCTTGTGAGCTGCAATCAGCACATGTGCCAAGGTTGCCTACACACATACATTAATAACTGTGTTAGTTAATGCTGAGGTAGGTTCATCAACTGCAGCTGAGAGGCACAACATAGGAGTCTGTAGGGTTCTGAAGCAATGAAATTCCTTTATGACTCTTTAGAAAGTATGGGATGTGAGGAAAACAAATTAGACATGAGTCTGCTGTATGAGCTGTAAGCAGAAAAAGCCAATATTCATTTGGATTGCAAAGGCACCATGTTCTAGGGCAGAGAGATGATGGAGCTGCCTAGAACTCTTAGAGAGAGCGCGCCTTGAATGGTGCTGTCAGTTCTTGGCATTTCACTACCAGAAAAGGTAAATCACAGGAGAGCTAGAAAAGAACAGCAAACCTGATTTTGGGCATTTGGAATAACTGAATTCTTTAGGATGGCCCAAAGATTTTTAAAAAACCAAGGAGTCCTGTGGCACTTAAAGAGTAACAGATTTATTTTTTGCATGAGCTTTCGTGGGAGAAAATCCCACTCATCTTATTTTCTCCCACGAAAGCTCATGCAAAAAATAAATCTGTTAGTCTTTAAGTGCCACACGGCTCCTTGGTGTGTTTTTTTTCTTTCTTTTTTTTTTTTTTTTTTGCTGGATTAGACTAACATGGCTACTCCTTTGGAAATTCCAAAGATTTAAACAGAGGTATATTTAGATGAAATCGAGGAAAACAATATTTAAGATAATATTTAAATGGAAATTTTCCTAAACAGATAATGGGACTTTCATCAACAAAGATATAATATTCATAGGTGATTTGCTTAAGACTGACCTGGTCAAAACATTGGAGTACAGACTTTTAGGACAATCTTCCAAAGTCTCCTAAGATGTGGACTAAGAGTCTTAAATTACATTAGGTATGTCTACACAGAGTTTTGGAGAGAGCATCCCAGCCAGGGCTACTGGTTTTAATTAGCGCTTTATAAACAGCCATATAGACAGTGTTTGACTGTGCTAATACTTGGGCTCTGAGGCATAAGGATTTGGGTGAACTGTTGTTTTGGATTGAGAAGCTTGCTCCCACTTGTGCCAAAATGCCATGTAGACACAATCTCTAGGTGCTACTGAAAAACTATATGCAAGAAGAGTTCAAAGTTTTGTCCATCTCTGATTTATGAGATTCTGGAAAGTCTGATGAACCCAAAGAAGAACCAGAAACCTGACGTGGCATTCGTGCATAAATACTTCTGTAAATGTATTGTCTATAAGGAAAATGGCTCATGAATTTGTAAAGCATGGATTTCTGTTTTTCCTCAAAAGATTTCTGTGCTTCTGTCAATGCATTCTTTGCCTCTGTTTCCCATACACATGCTCTGTCTTTTTCTTTTCGAAGCTCTGCAGCCTTTTTATACACCTCATTAGTGAAGAATTGTTTTTTCTTCCTCATATCAACAATCTTATTCATCAGGTCGTCAACCTGGGCAATCTGATCTGTCTCTGTAGCGTTGTTGTTGAAAGCGCAGTATCGGTTTCCACACTGTTTGATCAGCTCTTGAAGGTGTTTGTTGTCTGGGTGGGAGATGTACTCCTCCAGGGTTCCACGCCGTAGATCTTCTCCCCGGGTGAATAGTACAATCATGTATTTCATGACCCTGGGGCCAAAAATCTCTTGTACTTTCTTCAGAGTGTGCCTGTCTTCCTCAGTGTAACGGCCCAATTGTGTCACCAGCAGCAGAGCATGGGGGCCAGGATAGGAGAGCATGACACACTGACAAATCTCATGGGTTGTTTGGTCACTGGAGTCCTTGGGGTCAAAATCAGCAGGTGTGTCAATAACCACAACCTTGTTTTCCTTCCAGGTCCCAATCCCTTCTCTGCAAGTGCGAGTTACAGGCATTGCCTCAAGTACAGATA
Organism: Podocnemis expansa; assembly: GCA_007922195.1. Lineage (NCBI taxonomy): Eukaryota > Metazoa > Chordata > Testudines > Podocnemididae > Podocnemis > Podocnemis expansa. The sequence goes on from ML681964.1 coordinate 78,896,155, forward strand.
TAAACTTCTCTTGACCAAGGATGGTGTTTCCTGTAGCACTTTTCCCACCTCCACTCTTACCAATGAGGACAATCCGCAGTTCTGATTCCTCAGGGACTGTGCTGCTGGTCTCTGGCCCTGCTGGGAGCAAGTTTGATGGAGTCAGAACGTCACTGCACAGATATCAGAGAGGTGGGTAAAACTATGACCTATGACCCTGTGCTCAAATGTGCCATATAACCCTTTACCTGTCAACGGAAGGGTAAATGAGCAGCCACAGGAGTTACTGAACTAGTTGTTAAACTTTAGATGTCTTGGATACACCTGATTCATGCTAAAAGTGAAATGAGCTGAACTGTCAGCCCAGTGAAGCTTAGCACACCACAGAAACATCATCCAAGATGGCCCATCTGACTGCCTGGTTAGTTTAGTGATATGCCTGTAGAAGGTCGTGAATTTAGAGACTCTCCCTAGCATGGGCCAGTGTTATGTAAATTGGGAGATGTGCCCCAGATGAGATCTAACATGGCTGCTCCCAGGTTCACACCTGGATACCTGTCTGTATGATTAAAGTTCTATTCTATTCATAGAATCATAGAATCATAGGGTTGGAAGGGACCCCACGAGGTCATCTAGTCCAACCCCCTGCCAAAAAAGCAGGACCACTCCCACTAGATTATCCCAGCCAAGGTTTTGTCCAGATGGGCCTTAAACACCTCCAAAGACAGAGATTCCACCACCTCCCTAGGCAGCTTATTCCAATGCTTCACCATTCGCCTAGTAAGAAAGTTTTTCCTAATATCCAGCCTGGACCTCCCCAGCTGTAACTTGAAACCATTGCTCCTCATTCTGTCCTCTGTTACTACTGAGAACAGCCAAGCTCTATCCTCCTTGGAGCATCCCTTCAAGTAGTTGAAGGTTGCTATCAAATCCTCCCTCAGTCTTCTCTTCTGCAGGCTAAATAAGCCTAGTTCCTTCAGTCTTTCTTCACAGGGCTTGTGCTCCAGCCCTTTATTTTTGTTGCCCTCCACTGAACTCTCTCTAATTTGTCCATGTTATTTTTGTAGTGGGGAGCCCAAAACTGGACACAGTATTCCAGATGCAGCCTCACCAGTGCTGAATAGAGGGGAATGATCATATCCCTCGATCTGCTGGTAATGCTTCTTCTGATGCAGCCCAGTATGCCATTGGCCTTTTTGGCAGCAAGAGCACACTGTTGACTCACATCCAGCTTCCCATCCACCATAACCCCCAGGTCCTTTTCTCCAGTGCTGCTACTTCGCTGATCACTCCCCAGCCTGTAGTAGTACATGGGGTTTTTCCATCCCAAGTGCATGATCCTTACTCATTCAGTAGTATGGTCTTTAATGAACCCCCAACATCATTATATCATGTCAGAAGATGGAGAATGAGTTTGGAAACTAAAAAGACGTGGAGGAAAATTCCTACATTTGCAACTGAAAACAGAAAAACACTAGGGATCGCTGAAAACAAAGGAAGCCTTCAGCAAGTAAGTGTAAGCTCTAAACATGGATGTTTTACAGGCTCCTTCACCTCTCCAAATGTCTGGTAGTGTTGCAGAAAACTGGCTAAAGTTTAAGCAGCAATTTCTGTTGTATTTTTCTGCCATTGGAGCACAGAACAAAGATGAAAACCAGAAATCATCTATATTTTTGCATGTTGTTGGTGAGCAGGCACTGGATGTATATAATAACTTTGAATTTCAAGATGGTGAAAGCATGAATTTAAACACTATACCAATGAAGTCTGAGGCATATTGCTTTCCAAAAATGAATGTGGCTTTTGAGAGGCATAGACTTTTTACATGCATGCAAAAACCAGATAACATCATAGACCAATATGTTACAGAATTATGGAAACTCAGTAAAAGCTGTAACTTTGGTGGCTTGGCAGAGTCTCTGATCAAAGACAGACTCATTTGTCGCATTACAGACAATGTGTTAAGAGAAAGACTGCTCAGAGAGGGAGAGATCTCTTTGAATGAAACCCTTCAAATATGTAGGGCCACTGAAATCGTAAAAACACAAGTAAAAGAGCTGAATTCACCAGAAGGGACAGTGCATGCACTTCGACAAACAGCATATAGCCAAGGTGGTTCAAATCAATGTGAAACCAACCCCTGCTATCAGGAAGACTGAGTCCAGCCAGTCTTCTGGCAAGTGTGGATCATGGCATGGTCCCAGTGTTTTGCCTATGGGAAATTCTGTCATAACTGTGGGAAACTTGATCATTTTGCAAACTGCTGCAAGATCCCAAAGGCGCAAAAATAAAGTGCATTTAGTTACTGGCAGTGAGACTGAGGAGTGCTTTGTAGATGTACTGGGATCAAGCAAATCTACTGAGAGGGACTGGATACTGCCTCTGTCAGTGAATGGAACAATCATTCCACTGAAACTAGACACAGGAGCTCAGGTTAACAGTCTGTCTGCACAAGATTATGAGACACTGAGAATAAGACCCAAGCTAGGACCAACAAACATAAGAGTAACTGGGTATTCTGGAACAAATATACCTGTGCAGGGACACTGCTTCGCTAGTGTTAACCATAAGAACACCATGTACAGACTGCCTTTCATTGTAGCGCCACAGGAGGTGACACAAATTTTGAGCCTAGCCGCCTGTGAGAAACTGAATCTGGTAAAAAGGGTGCTCTCACTACAAGACAAGGCTGCATCTGGCTATGAGGCACTCCTTGAAGAATATCAGGACCTGTTTCAGGGATTGGGTTGCTTGCAAGGTGAACATACAATCCACATAATCAAGCAGATCCCTCCAGTTATTCATCCATGTAGAAAAGTGCCATTTGCACTCCATGATAAACTCAAGACTGAGCTTGAAAGGATGGAAGCAATGCAAGTAATACAAAAAATAGAGGACCCAATGGAATGGGTGAGCTCCCTAGTCATAGTGCAAAAAAGCAATGGCTAGCTACACATATGCTTAGATCCCAGAGACCTCAACAGGGCTATACAGAGAGAACATTTCCAACTGCCAACTAGAGAAGAGATTATGGCTCAATTTGCAAATGCTCAATATTTCAGTAAATTGGATGCATCCTCTGGATTTTAGCAGCTAAAATTAACAGAGCAAAGCTCAAAATTATGCACATTTAATATTCCTTTTGGAAGATACAGATTTTTACGCTTACCCTTCAGTATAACTTCAGCGCCAGAGGTGTATTACAAAACTGTACACATGATCTATGAACATATTAGCAGTGTGGATACCTCCATGGATGACATCATCATCTGGGGCTCGACAAAAGAGGAGCATGATCATCAACTTCAGCAAGTGTTGGATGCAGCTAGAGCCTCAAACCTCATACTAAATAAGGACAAATGTGTGTTAGGAGTTAGAAGACTGACTTTTATCGGGGACATAGTTTCTCATGAAGGTGTAAAACCGGATAAGAGGAAGATTTCAGCTATTGAAATGATACCACATCCCCAGTCAAAGAAATATGTCGAATGGTTCCTGGGAATGGTTAACTGTCTTGGAAAATTCATACCCAATCTTTCTGCCAAGGCGGCACCATTGAGACAACTCCTACAGGACAAAAATGAATGGTGCTGGGATGCTGCATAAGAGGAATCATGGAAAAGTTTAAAACAAGACTTGATACAGGAACCAGTATTGAAATTTTTTTGCTCCAGAGAAGCCCATTAAAATTTCAGCAGGTGCATCACAGTCTGGGTTGGGTGCCGTGATTTCACAAAAACATGAAGACTGGTGGCCACCTGTGGCATATGCATCCAAATCACTGATTGATGCAGAGACTAGATATGCACAGATTGAGAAGGAGCTTTTAGGAATCTTGTTTGCCTGTGAGAGATTCAATCAGTATGTTTATGGACAGAGAGTGGAAGCTGAAACAGATCACAAGCCCTTGATTGCATTATTTAACAAACCACTAAATGACTGTACCTTAAAGATTCAAAGAATGATGATCAAATTACAGAAATACAATTTATTGGTGGCCTACACACCTGGCAAATTTATGTTCACAGCAGATGCACTTTTCAGAGCAGTAGCACCCATGGCACCTGAGAAGACACTGGAAACAGAAGTGCAAGCCTATGTAGATATGATTGTGAGCGCAAATGCCATAACTAACAGAAGACTGCAACGTATAAGAGAAGAGACTGACAAAGATGAATCGTTGGGACTCCTCAAAGAAGTGATAATTAAAGGATGGCCTGGAATAATAAGCAGTTGCTCTCTAAGTATAAGAGACTACTGGAACTGCAGGCATGAACTGACTGTGGTAGATGGGGTGATTTTCAAAGGTGGTAAGGTTATAATTCAACGGAGTCTCCAAAAAGAAATGTTACAGAAGATTCATGAAGGTCACTTAGGAATTGAGAAGTGCAAAGAATGAGCACGAGAGGTCATGTATTGGTAATGTCGTGATTGATCCATGGCCAATGTGGTAAAAAACTGCTTTTCATGCTTGAAATACAGGCCATACCAACAGGCAGAGACATTGAGACCCCATCCTGTTCCACAGAGACCTTATGAGAAGGTAGGTGTGGATTTATTTACCTGGCATTCCAAGGATTACTTAATAGTCACTGATTATTACTCTTTATATCTAGAAATTTACAGACTGAACAGTACTAATAGTTCAGTGATCACTGGCAGGAAAGGAATTTCTCCAGACATGGAATTCCTGATGAGGTCTTCAGCGACAATGGGCCACAATTTTCAAGTGCAAAATTCAGGCAATTTGCCTCAGAATGGGATTTTCATCATGAAACCTCCAGTCCAAATTATCCCCAACCAAACAGACTGGTGGAAAGGTCTATACAGACAGTAAAGAACCTGATGAAAAAGATCTTTGAAAGTGGAGGTGATCTGCATACAGCATTACTGGTCTACCAAAGTACACTTGTGGAGAATGGCTTTTCTCCAGTTCAGCTGTTAATGGGAATAAGGATCAGATCTAATTTTCCTATTACTGATAAATTGCTGCAATCTCAGAACAATGCTAACATTTGGAAGATGAAAGAAAACCAGAAGTGGAAGCAGGAATATTATTTTGATAGAAGTGCTCGTGATCTTCCATCCCTTAACCCAGGCGGTAGAGCGTTCCTGAGGAATCACTCCTCTAATACCTGTGGACAAAGAGGTACTATTAAAAAACAGCTACATCCACGGTCTTATGTGGTCCACACAGATCAAGGGGACACATTTCGATGTAATCGACGGGATCTACGACTTATTCCAGAAAGTTCCAACACTGTGGAAGTTGAGCTAGATTCTGGAATGCCTTCCCTGACAGATCCGATATCTTCAATGCATGGTAATCAAACCATCAGGGAACAAGAGAACTCAGACCTGAACGAAGGACCAGTACTGAGAAGATCATGTCGAGTCATCAAATGTCCAGAAAGATTCACAGAGACTTGCTAGGATATGTAAGGGAACTGGGTGGTAAAGACTCACTTGAGAATGATGTGCTGGTAACCTCTCCTCTCTAGGTAGTTCAGATCCTGGGTTTATGGACTGTTCTTCTGTATGGTTTTTTTTTTTTTTTTTTAGATAGCTGTTATGTGGTGTTAGATGTTAGTGCATGCATTATTAGCTAGCTTTTATATGTATCTAAGTGTTTACTTCTTTTCCTTAGGGGGGAAGATGTAGTGATATGCTTGTAGAAGGTTGTGAATTTAGAGACACCCCCTAGCATGGGCCAGTGTTGTGTAAATTGGGATACGTGCCCCAGATGAGATCTAACATGGCTGCTCCCAGGTACACACCTGAATACCTGTCTGTATGATTAAAGTTCTACTCCTTACTCATTCAGTAGTTTGGTCTTTAATGAACCCTCAAGCTCATTACAGTTAGCACAGACTTAGGAGTGAGGGACTAAGGATGCTGTACTCAGTGCTGAGGCTTGTTAGTGGAGCCATTTTGGGCCCAAGACTGAAGCAGTTGGTGAGGACTGGGTTATTGGCATAGCCGTGGGGCCTAGACAGGAGAAGTGGGGGATGCAGCAAGCTGGGGCTGATGTGAAATGAGGGCTGGGACAGGGTGGCTGGGGGGGTTGGGAGGGAAGTGCAGCGCCCCAGGACTGAAGTAGGATGGGGTGCTGAGAGCTCAGAGTCGGGTTCATGGGTGCATCCTGTAGATCCATTTGCAGATCACCTGACTCTGTACTCATTACAGGGGTGGAATGTCTCCAGGAGCAGGCTCAGCCCTTCCTGAGAGACTGTCAGCAGGATCAAGAGGAGGTAGCCCCAGTGACCACCCTGAGGGACAGCTAATCTGGGTCATAGCCATTTATCCCATGTGGGACTCCTCTCTTTCCATCAGTGACCAGGCCATTGAGCAGAGATGTCTGGCACCAGGGACTGCTCCCACTCACATGATGGAGACCCATTCCACTCCTCCAGGGTCTGTCCAGGGGTTTGGTTTCACTGACCACGGCTATTTCCAGGCTTGGTGCTGTGAGCTCCATATGCTAGGGGGAGCACACCAAGCTGCTGGTTGTCATCATCCCCCCTGATATCCACCAGCTGCTTGGTTACAAGGGGTAGGGCAGGCATGGGAGGGGAAGGAGGAGGAGGAAGTGGGGAGAGTTATGGAGAGGGGGAGGTGAAGGGGCCTGGGCAGAAAAGCTGAGGGCTGCAGTGGGACTGGTAAGTGATGTGAGGGTGGGGAGGGTCACAAGAATGGGGGAAGTAGAGTGCATGGGGGGAGGGAGGAATATGGAGCTGAGAAGAGCTGCCTGGTCCCACTCCTCCCCCATGGCAGACCATGCCCCTGCTAGTCCAGGGATGGGGCTGCTATGTCCTGGGGGGACACTGTCTTGGGCTAGTTCAGACTAATTCAGTACTGCTTAGTTCAGAATAAGCAAGTCCAATTAAGCAGTTAGATGTAGACCTAGCCAGAGTGACTTAGAAAAATTGTAGGACTGGACTAAAGGAAATGTAATGACATTTCACTAAGAGAAGTGCAGCGTCCCATGCGTTGCTACAGACTGGGGACCAACTGAGGATGGAGAATCCCATGCGTTGCTGCAGACTGGGGACCAACTTGCTGGGCACCAGTTGTGACATTCCCCTCTACAATCTGAGGATAGGACACAGTGTGTCACAGGGATAAAAATAGCAGCAGAAATTGTGGAAATTTGTATAAAAAGGAACACTGGTAACTTTGCTTCCTGCTAACTTTTGTCTTAAAAGTTACTTTTCCAATTTTAGCTCTGTATGTAATTTTTTCATGTTTGTTTTTAACAGAGCAGTGAAAATGACAAGTGGGGTCCCATGGCAGGGTTTGTAATTACTGGGGACTTGCTGGGATCATGGCCTCAGCTACAGCAGGATGTCAGACACGTGGGGCTAGTTTGGGTCCTGGCAGCCACCTGGGGCTCACTGGGGGTCAGATAACTGCCAACCAGGACAAACCCTGCATTGTTGCCCCCTCCCACTCACCTCTCTGCCCCAGGATCTATGGTTTCCTTGCAGGGAGCTGAGAGAGGGCTCTCCCAGTTCCTCCACACTGCCACCTAGGTTGGTGGAAATGGTCCTAGTGAGGATGCTCTCAGCTGAGCCAAGCATGGCTGAGTGGACATGGGCCACTGCTATAATTATAGTGGTGGCTGTCTGCTGGCAAAACTTTTCCCTGAAGAACTGTAAGGTGTGGACATAGCCCAAGTGGGGAATACTTGGGAGAGGAGACAGTGTGATGAGATTACCTTTGAAGCAATCAAAATGGGTAGCAGATCAGCAGGGCACATGGTTAACTTAGCATTCTTTATTCCTTTTCATGGCAGGAGGACACTGGGAATCTGTTTCTCCCTCTGCTCTCCAAAGTCTGCCTGAGATGGAATTGCTGGCTGAGAGCACACCTCCCTCACTGTCCAGCGAGAGCAGCTGAGAGGGTTTGTCATGCATGGGCTCTCCAGGAAGAGAGATAATCCTAACCAGTTTGCCTCTCTCTCTGCTTGAGTGAAGTCTAGCATGGATGGAGTGAGCTGGTCTGTGACTGTCCAGTCACACTGAATCTTTGCTTTGAGAACTGCAGTGACCATGTGACCCATTCTAGACAGAAACACAATACCTGGTCCAAAGTCCACTGCAATCAATGGAAAAACTCCCATCAGCTGATTGCAATGGCCAATCCATCAGCCCTATATTGAGCAAGTGCCCAGTTGTCTGGCAACTCAATATTGTCATAGCATTCTGCAGGAGGAGGCAGCTAGGCTTAGGAACATCGTGCCCATGAGGAATTCCTTGAGAGCATTCATGAAGAGACATGGAAGCCTGAGGAAACTTCCCAACTATGGAGGACTGCTGCTGTTACACCACTGAGGAAGGAGAAGATGGCTCTGTCACAGGGAAGGTGTTTTCTTTGATCCATCCAGTCAAGGGTAGTGGCCTGAGCAGAGCCAGATGCATCCTGGAAGTGAATGTCTGGCTGCAAAGATGGTGTTACCAGGAGGGCTTTGGCTTCCTTGACAATGGGGTACTGTTCCAGAAAGAAGGACTGCTAGGCAAAGGTGGACTCCCACCTATCAAGGAAGGGGAAAAGCATATTTGGATGTAGACTGGCTAACCTCGTGAGGAGGGCTTTAAACTAGGTTTGAAGGGGGGGAAGGTGACCAAAGTCCACAGGTAAGTCACAGTGAGGAAGACCTGGGGGAAGGGGTGGAACCTGGGGGGAGCTGGGGCTATAACAGGAAGGATAAAAGAGACACTAGTCAGAACTGGAGTTGGGGGTGAGAATCAAATCAGTGTTTTAGGTGTCCTAATGAAGCTCTAATACCTGAGGTGAGTAGGGAAGGACGACAGTGGGAGAAAATCCAAGGAGGAAGATGCAACACAAGAGACAATTGGCAGAGGAAAGTAGGGCAATCAGCTGCCTGTAAACAAATGCAAGGAGCCTGGGAAACAAGCAGGACAAATTGGTAGTACTGACTCAGACAAGGAATTATGATGTAATTGGAATAACAGAGACATGGTGGGATAGCTTACATGACTGGAGTGCTGCCATGGATGGGTATAAATTGTTCAGAAAGGACAGGAAGGAAAGAAGAGGTGGAGGAGTATCATTATATGTAAAAGAGCTTTGACTGCTTGGAGCTCTACTATGAAAGTGAAGAGAAGCCAGTTGAAAGACTGTGGGTTGAGTTTAGAGGAGAGTGCAACAAGGGCGATGTCATGGTGGGTGTCTGCTATAGGCACCAAGACAAGGAGGAGGAGGTGGAAGAATCACTCTATAGATAACTAGCAAAAATTGCCACATCACAGGCCCTGGTTCTCACAGGGGACTTCAGTTACCCTGACATCTGCTGGGAGGGCAATACAGTAATGTACAGACAAACCAGGAAATTTTTGAAGAGTGTTTAGGACAAATTCTTCGTATAAATGCTGGAGGAACCAACTAGGGGCTTTGCACGTCTTGACCTGCTGCTCACAAACAGAGAAGAAATGATTGGGAAAGTGGAAGTGGCAACCTGGGAAGCAGTGACCATGAGATGGTAAAGGTCAGGATTCTGATCAAAGGAAGAAAGGAAAGAAGCAGAACACAGACCCTGGAATACAGAAAAGCAGATTTTTGTCTCCCTCAGTGAACTGATGGGCAGGATCCTCTGGAAAGCTAATCTGAAGGGGAAAGGTGTCCAAGAGATCTGGCTGTATTTTAAAGAAGCCCTGCTAAGAGCACAGGAAGATACCATTCCAATGTGCAGAAAGAACAGCAAATATGGAAGGTTCCCAGTGTGGCTTTGCAGCAAACTCTACAATGAGCTGAAACACAAAAGGGAAGTTTACAAGAAGTGGAAGCCTGGACAGATGCCTAGGGAGGTACAGAAAGATATTGTTTGGGCCTGCAGCAATGTTCCCTCTAAGCTGCACAGCTACGTGGCTGCACAGCACCTGGCACTGCCCGACAGAAGGAACACTGCTGGCCATGGACCGCTGGCAGATGCAATCTCTGCCTGGCTGGAAGACAGTCTTCTGGCTGGTTGAGAGCTGCTCTGAGCTGGGAGTTTTTAAGACTCCCACTTGGAGTAAGCTCTCACTGAGGATGCACAGAGCCTCTGTGCATGCTCAGTGAGAGCTTCCTCTGGCCAGAGGAGCAGCTGGTGATGAGGCCACAGTGCTCCAGCAGCCAGGTAAGGAGGTGTGGGAGGACAATTGGGAACAGGGCAGGGGCTGCTGCTGTGAAAGGGGGAGGAGGGTTGCAGGGGAGATGGGGTCGGGCCAGCTGGCGGCTGTGACCGGGAGAGCTGGAGGGGAGGATCGGGCTGTGGGGGAAAGGAACAGGCCCATGCGGGGGCGGGGGGGGGTATGCAGCAAACAACATAAGTTGCTCAGCTGCCTTAGGGCCGTAAATGAAACAATGGCCTGCAGGGATAAAAATCAGAAAGGCCAAAGGGCACTTAGACTTGAAGCTAGAAAAGGATGTGAAGAACAACAGGAAGGGCTTTTACAAGTATGTCAGTGACAAGAAGAGGATCAGGGATGGTGTCGGTTCCCTACTGAATGGGGTAGGTATCCTCATGGTGGATGATGCAGAAATGACTGAAGCACTCCATGCTTTTTTTACCTCAGTCTTAACAGGCAGGGTCAGCTCCCAGCCCACTACTCTGGGTAATGCAGAATGGAGAGAAGGAGAGCAGCCCTCATGATAGAAGGTCAGTTTAGGGACTACTTAGAGAAATTGGATGTGAACAAGTCTATAAGGCTGAATGAGAGTGCTGAGGGAGTTGGCCATGTGATTGCCGAGCTGTTAGCAATTATTTTTGAAAACTCATGATGATTGAGGGAGCTTTCCAAATGACTGGATAAAAGACAAAGATAGAGTCTATCTTCAAGAAAGGGAGAAAGGAGGACCCAGGGAATAGACCAAGCAGCCTCACCTCAGTCCCTGGAAAAATAATGGAGCAGGTCCTCAAAAACTACATTCTTAAACACATGGAGGAAAACAGAGTGCTCAGGAACAGTCTGCATGGATTCACCAAGAGCAAATCATGATTGACCAATCTCATTGCCTTCTATGATAAGACGACTGGATACGAGGACATGGGACTAGCTGTTGATGAGATATACCTCGACTTTAACAAAGCTTTTGTATGGTTTCGCAGAGCATTCTCATTAACAAGCTCAAGAAGTATGGTTTGGATGAATGGACCATAAGGTGGATAGGAAGCTGGCTAGATCAATGGTCTCCATGAGAAGGAATCAATGGCTCCATGTTTAGTTGGCAACCAGTAACGAGACGGGTGTGCCCTGGGGGTCGGTCATGGGGCCAGTTCTGTTCAACATTTTCATTAATGATCTGGATGATGGGATAGATTGCATGCTCAGGAAGTTTGTGGATGACTCCAAGCTGGGGAGAACAGTAGACATGCTGGCGGGCCGGGAGAGGATTCAGGGAGACCTAGACAAATTGGAGCATTGGGCCAAATGAAATCTCATGAGGGTCAACAAGAACAAGTGCAAAGTCTTGCACTTAGGATGGAAAAACCCCATGTACTGCTACAGACTGGGGAGCAAGCAGCTAAGTAGCAGCATTGTAGAAAAGGACCAGGGGTTGTGGTGGATGGGAAGCCGGATATATGTCAATAATGTGCTCTTGTTGCCAAAAAGGCAAATGGCATATTGGGCTGCAACAGTAGGAGTGTTGCCAGCAGATCGAGGGATGTGATTATTCCCATCTATTCAGCACTGGTGAGGATGCATCTGTACTACCATGTCCAGTTTTGGGCTCTGCACAACAGAAAGGATGTTGACAAATTTGAAAGAGTCCACTTGAGGTCAAGGAAATGATTAAGGGGTTGGACACTTGACTTACGAGGAGACACTGAAGGAACTAGGTTTATTTAGTCTGCAGAAGAGAAGACTTGGGGGGGATTTGATAGCAAACTTCAACTAGTTAAAGGGGTGCTCAGAGATGTGGGAGCTAGGCTGTTTTCAGTAGTAAGAGAGGACAGAACAAGGGGCAATGGTTTCAAGTTGCAGCTGGGGTGGTTGGGGTTAAAGTAAGCTGGAATGCCTCTGAATGCTGTCCTAGGGCCCCTATTGTTATTGGAGGAAGTGTTCAAGGTCCCCTAAAAATTGAGGAATGAACTGGAACACTGTGTTCGGGAGATCCCCTTAAAATGGAGGAGTGCACTGTTTTCCAGCATTCCAGTGTATTTCCCCAGGGCCAGCTCAAGGGGCCATGCACAGCTGGCAGCCATGGCTGGAAGACAGAGTCTTCTGGCCAGCAGGGAACTGCCCTAGTCTGGGCCTGTTAGTTTTTAAAACTCCCTCCCTGAGCCTGCTCTGACTAAGCATGCTCAGAGCCTCTCAGCCTGCTCAGTCACAGCAGGCTCAGTACCTGGAGCCTCAGCCTGTGCTAGGGTTAGTCCACATGGTGTCCGTGTAAGAGGGCTCCAGGAGTTGTGGTTCAGGGACAGGTGGGCCAGCCCCGTGAGGAAAGGGCATGGGGGAGAGAGAAGCTGGTGGCAGGGCAGGGGTGGGTTAGGGAAGGATTCAGGGGACCACAGTGGCAAGTGGCAGGACTGGGATTTAGGGAGGGGCTTGGGGTATCTGAGGAAGAGGGAGAAGCTGGCAGGGAGCTTGGGGTACCTTGGGGGAGCAGGAGAAGCCAGCAGCAGGGGTTCGGGTAGGGGGTGGAGGAACTCGGGGGAAGTGGACTGGGGAGGTGTGGAGAGGGGTGGGGGGCTGAAGGGGGTGAAGTGAAGATGGGAGAGCTGGGGGTTGAGGGGTTAGGAGGACTGGAGTGGGGATATGGCAGCAGGAAGCTTAGGGAATGGGGATTGGGGCTAAGGAAATCATAAGGAAAGAGTGGACTGATGGGGATAGATGTTTCGGCAGCAGTAGCTGGAGTAGGAGTAGGCAGTTTTGAGGCAGTAGCAGGGATGGGGAGAGACATTTGAGGGGTGCTAGCTGGGATGTGTGAGGGGGGCGCAGATGTGCATGAGGGGTCCTGGAAATTTAGGAGGATTCCTGGCCCTGCCAAATTATCCTTTAACTCCTGGGAACAGTTGAGGTTGGATATTAGGAAATTTTTTCTCACTAGGAGGGTGGCGAAGCATTGGAATTGTTACCTAGGCAGGTGGTGGAATCTCCATCTTTGGAAACATTTATGGGCCAGTTAACCAAAACCCTGGCTGGGATGATTAAGTGAGATTAAACTAGATGATCTTATGAGGTTCCTTCCAACCCTAGGATTCTATGATTCCTTGAATAAATTTTACCTTGGGTACAGTCAGATGTGCTTGGGGAAGATTCCTTGGAACATTTTTTAAATGACAAGGTGTTAAATCCAGAATTCATAGTCAGTGTTTCACTGGGTTTCTGAATAAAAGAAACAGGAGAACATAGTTATTTACTAATTTAGGTTAAAGGACATAATTATAAATAGGTTTTTCAAGTCATCATTTTGCTAATGTGAAGTGCAGTTTATATGACGTGTCACAGGGCGTCTTGAGGAAAGAGGCCAGTGCCCTTACCTTTAATAAGCTGATCTTCAAAAAAACTTGAGGGCACCTGGGCTACAGTGGGAGGAGACCAACAGGTGTTATCTGCTGCAGACTAGGAAAATCAGGGAGGAAGCAGCCAGAGAAGACTACAGAAGACCCATTACAGAAATATGAGATCTGTAGAGTTGGAGCAGGTCTGCTGGTGAGATGTTAACAGAGCTGGGGACCCCAGAGGAATGGAAGGCTTGGG
>ML681966.1:10277-22907 GCA_007922195.1 Podocnemis expansa
TGATGTCATCCTGTATGGAAGACTCTATTTTGTAGAGTAATATAGTATTCTCTGTGGGATGAGACTTTGTGCATGTGTTGCATGTGAGGTCATGCTGGGCTTGTCTACCCTTAAAAGTTAGTTCGAATTAAGGAGGCTTAATTTGATCTAACAGTACCTGTTTACACTAGGCTTTCATTAGCTCATACTAAGGAATTCCTTAAATCAAACTAATGAAAGCTTAGTTCGAACTAGTAAGACCTGCCAGTCAATTCTAACTAAGCCCTTAGTTCGATTGTTAGTTTGACCTAAGGATGATATAGACAAGGATTAACCCTTACTGTGAACTTAATAAATTCAAATTAAGGGCGGTTAGTTCGAATTAACAAAGTGGACTAAATCAAACTACGGTAACATTAGTTCGGATTAGTCCATTTTGTTAATTTGAACTAATAAGTTTGAGTTAGTTCAAACTAACTTTTCCTAGTGTAGACATAGTCGCTGTGAGGTGGAGGCCGTTTTTGTAGAATGGCGTCCTCTGCACTCTCACGGTTGCTGTGACCCCATCTGCAGATGAAATGACCCCTCTTTGGGAACTGTTGCTTTAGGCCATGTGGCCTGTCAGGAGACAGAGCATCTTCTTACAGGATTGCGGGTAACCTGAATCTTCATGTGCTTCAGCAGGATTTTGAAGTTCCTTTTCTGGAGAAAAGTACCTATGCTTTACCAACATGTGACATTTATGTAGGGGCAGTAGTAGGCTATAAGAGCAGTCTTTTACTCCTGGAAGGGTTTTGAAATGGGACATAATTTTTAAAGATACTTAAACAAGATTGAGACAGATGTGTATTGTCTAGTTGGTTAGAGGGCAATAGGACAGAAAGACGAATTTCACCCATGTACAGCATTCATAGTCATCCAGCTATCTTATGGGATTTTTGTGTGTGTGGTTTTTGCTTGTTTGTTTTGTTTTGGTCAGCATTTTATTTTCCTGTGACTCCCTTGAGAGAGGAGATGATGTATATCATCTGAGCCTGTTCAGTTTCTTCCCCCTTTCTCTGTGCAGATTTTGGACCTCATAGAGAGGTCTCTACAGTGTTTGGTCTAAGAAAACTCTTCTGCAGATGTGAATGAGTGGAAGTAGGCAGCCCACACAATAAGAATCTCCCATTCCTGGATCAATAGGGCACCATGTTGATCAGTGTAAGAGGATTATTAAAAACATAAATGCCTAACTCTCCCCAGCTTTTTAGTTTGTGTAACTTTCATCCTTTCTACAAATTAACTGCCCTTGTTCAGTGATACACTTGTATGCACAAGTAGTCATCTACTGATAAGAATATATGACTGTAGTTTCATGCATCTGATGAAGTGGGTTGGAGCCCATGAAAGCTTATGCCCGTGGAAATCTGTTAGTCTTGAAGGTGGCACAGGACTCTCATTGTTTATGACTGTATTTGGATCTTGGGCTTTGTCTTTATGTCTGCCACTGATTTGCTTTGTTTTCTCTTTCCTAGTTCTAATTAGTTTCCAACATATGGAGACAAATTCACCAGTGTAAGTTTGGAGGTACTTTGTTGTCCAAGGAAATACTCCACATTTATGCTGATGTAGTTGGGCAGAATAAACTATGAGATCCATCTTGAGCATTCTGTTAGTGTAAGCCAGTGGTTCCCAACCTGTGGTCCAGACACCCCCAGGGGTCTTCAGGCATGTTGCAGGGGGTCCGCAGAGCCTCTGCCTGCCAGAGCCAGAATCCAGCCCTCTCTCTGCCAATGGCTG
Organism: Podocnemis expansa; assembly: GCA_007922195.1. Taxonomy (NCBI): domain Eukaryota; kingdom Metazoa; phylum Chordata; order Testudines; family Podocnemididae; genus Podocnemis; species Podocnemis expansa. The sequence goes on from ML681966.1 coordinate 12,039, forward strand.
GATCCTGGCAGGGGGATGGGGCCGTGGCAGCTCCCTCGCAGGGGGCCATAGCTGCTGCAGCTCAGCTCCCCAGTGGCATGGGCTATGGTGGCAGCAGCACTGCTCACCAGCTGTCCCAGTGGTGCCACCAGAGTGGTGTGGGCCAGAGTTTGCCCATGTGGGCCAGGTCACATAATCAGTCGGGGGGGCCCACAAAGTTTTTTTTTGTTAAAAAGAGGTTCCCAGCCTGAAAAAGGTTGAGAACCACTGGTGTAAACAAAGTTGAGAAAGTGGTCTGCAGTAGTGAACTGATGTTCCTAAAATCAATGACTTTCTCTGTTAACTGCTTGCGCTCTTTCTTTTTGTCAGGAACAAAATGGGTTCTTAACTTCTTGCACTCTGTCCATCCTTAGCTGATGGAAGATAGAATTACTTAATCAATTTTCAGAACCCCAAAGCTTGAAAATAAACTGAGTTGAAGTAGCATTTCTATTTTGTGCCCTAACCCTCTCACCGTAATGAGGGAAGCACAAAGTACAATAATGTTAATGAAGGTCACTGACAATGTAAAGAAGAGGAAGAGTGCTAGATGCCACACTCTCAACAGTTATATGCTAACACCACGTGATCTGGGAAACCTGTGGTGAGGCGGATACAACATGTGAATAGGGACTGATAAGCAGCCACCCTTAGAAAAAGGTTTTATAAATGTACATTGCATTTTTTCACATAAGCTAATAGTGAAACTTTCTGAATCAGTTCTCTCTCTATAACTTAAACATACCAGAGGAGTGGGATCTTGAAAATAATGATTGAGAAACTGATGATAGCTTGGTTTATGAGCAGTCCACGCTGCCCATCTCTAAAAATGTTGGTGGGATTGGGAATGTGTGTCAGAGTTGTGTGTAGGGTCATCTGATAAAACCAGTTGTCCTAAGGGCTGGGTGTTTTAGCCCACATTTTTTTCATGGATTTTTGGGCTGCATGTAATTAACAGGTGTAGTGGAATAAGTACAGCATGGCGTGGCCTCCTTCTTGTAGGCTGCTTGCTTCTAAGAAAACCAAGGCCAAACCACAGTGATAAGCAAAAGCCAGGCAAAAATGGCGTTACTAATGCCTAGTCCCTTTTGACGTTTCCTCTGGAAAGTCCCCACATTTCCCCTGGTAATTTAGCAATCAGCTATGCTTGGACAGATGCATAGAATGAGGAGGTGAAATAAAATGACAGTTGCAAAAACCTATATCATATAACAGCTAAGCAAGCAAAATAAGGCATCACAAGGTAAAATGGGGAAATATATTAACCTATAATAGCTTTAGTTCTGGGAATAGGTAATCACGAGTAATGTGATCTCAGTTGTTTATCATGGGGTATAAAAGCTGGGTTGTGGTGCAAGGGGGGTGGGATTCTTACTGAGCTCCCCTAAGCTCTGTAACGCTCCCCATTCTTGTACAAGAATAAAGATCATTAAATTTGATCAGTCTTCTGGTATCTGGTATTGATTGACCCACCTAGACGCCCACAAGGGATTTTTTTTCCCCATAACACAGGCCATGAGCTCTACCAGTTCCACAGCTTATAGATTCTTCCCCAAAAGAAGAGGGCATGTTTGCACAAAAACTAAACTTGTATACTAACTAAAACTTTCAAGCAAGGCTCTTTTATATGTTTTCAGCACATGAGAAAGGGAAGCATATTTTGAAATCTTTTGGTTTCATTCTTGACCACTTGTTTATTGAATTTCTTCTGATAATGACTGGTATAGAACAAATTGGAGTAGAAATCTCTTACTCTTTTTCCTCCTCCTTTCTTCTACGCAAAATCCCAAGCACTAGTAAAATAGATAAAATATTTCTGCAAACACAGTTATCTTCATAAAACTTCTGTGTTCACTTAATGGAAAGTGTTGTCTTCCTAATTTATGTGCTTTGAATTTCATTATCAAGTGAACTCTTTAAAGAACAATATGTTTATATTTATAGTACAAAACCTCATCTCACACATAGCAGCTTGTGGACAGAAGGACAAAACCAATAATTAAAACACTGCCATTTTTAATTTTTTTATGCTGTTAGTTAAATGAAGGCTTGTGGATATCCACACATTCTAAAGATTTAATTGTCACTTTGCCCTGAGCATTGCTCTCAGCCAGTGCGGAAATATTCTCTTTAGATGCACTGTAATCTTAGCTTTGGAGTGAAAGGCCACTTGAATGTCTTGTGGGCTTCAAAATCATTGAAGGCTATGGTAATAAAGATAGCATTTGGACTTTCCTGGTCAGTTGCTTTTTGAGTGACTGAAAAACTGGAAACTGTAAAGTTATTTTAGAAATTCATAATCACAGGCTTTTCTTATCAACCTGACATGGTGTGCCTCCCAGACAAACCTGTGATCCTTCTTCGACGAGCAGTGCTCCTGACTGCTCCACTCTGGGTGCGTGCGCTGCACCGCACTCTGGATCGGAGATTTTAAGCAGTGGCTTGGCTAGTGGAGAGAGGAGGCAGTCATGGCGTCCAGCGCTCCTTCCCGCCACTGGTGACGTGAGCAGCCTGCTCTCTCCACAGTGCTCTCCTCAGTTCCTTTTCTACCGCCTCCGGCTCTGGACGGAGTCAGCGGTGGCTCTTCTTCAGCGATACCTAAAACAGAAAGAAACAGTAGTAATCAAAGGATACAGGAAACAGAAGAACAAGAAACTTCATACTTACCTAATACCAAAAAAAAAAAAAAAGAAACCCTAAACACCAGCGCAAGCCAGCAATGCCTAACTCGTTGGGCTTTAAATGCTGCGCCGCTTCTAATGATGCTATGCCGGCCTCAGATGGCCATGAATCGTGCATAAAATGCATAGATGAAGGACATCTTCCTCATAAATGCAACCACTGCCGTAACCTCACCTCATGGACAAGGAAAGACAGGGACAGGAAGCTAAAGCTCCTTCTTTTAGAAGGCTCTCGCCGTCCCGCCTCAGAACTGACTGCCTCCCCTCAGATATCTGAGGGAGGACATAAGCGCCGCTCTGCGCTTTCTTCACCAGTACCTCAGAAAAAATCTAAGAGGACTGGTTCACATCAAAAAACCTTGCAGCCAGAACCCAACTCTAAGAGGGTGAACCCTGCAAGTGCGGGTACCGTTGGCTTTTCTATGGCAGCCACGGAGCTGAAAGCGGCACCATCGGATATCACGGAGCTGAGCCTGCTGCCGCAGTCAACAGCGCCATTGCGGTCACCACCGGTGCCGCTGCCTCTCTCTGTGCTGAGCACGGCACCATCCTCAGTGCCGCTCTTTTACCCCTCACCGGCACTGGCACCGCCACCACTATCTAACGCGGCATCGCCACTACCGCCTCAGTCAGGCTTACTGATCCCGGCACCTCCCGCACCACAACAGCTCGTGCCCCAGGAGCCTACTGCACGTACTAAGCATGCCGCCACAAAGATGAAGCACATTGACTTGGCACAGGACCTGACCGTTCACTCTGCTCCAGTGTTGCCTCTCTTTCAAACAGACTCTTCCTCTAGCAGTCTATCTCCCAGGTCTAACTCACCAGCAATCTCTCCATCATCTGCCTCTTCTAGTCCAACACCTCCTGACTCTCCTGTTCCCCAGCCAGTTCCACCGGCTACAGCAAGTACTGCTTATTATCCTTGCCCATACCCACCATGGATGTTTTACCCATACCCTCCTGGCACAGACTTTACCAACTGGCCAGGCCACCAGCTATTCCAGTACCCACATAGCTGGGCTCCTGCAACTATACCAGCATCACAGGCTGCACCAGTCCCCTCACAGCAGCCTGCTACTTCATTTGCAGCAGACACTCCTCACCCTGCGAACCCCACAACCGAACAGCAGCCCCGCGCAGACGACCTTAAGCAATTCAGAGAATTGTTTAAATGCGCAGCTGACACTATGAGCATCTCCCTTAACAATAACCCTATGCCCCACTACAAATTGTACAAAATTTTACAGGTATCGGGTTGTGATAAGTTAGCCCTACCCATAGATGAGGGCATAATGGAACCCGCAATGGCAATATGGCAAGCCCCTGCTTCTGCGCCTCCATTGACTAAGAAAATTGATAAAAAGTACTTTATTGCCCCGAGAGGTAATGAATTCTTGTTTAATCACCCACAACCAAATTCACTGGTGATTGAGGCGGCTAATCAGCGTACCAGGCAATCATATTCAAAGTCCAACCCCGGTACTAAGGAAGATGAGAAATTAGACACCCTCGGCAGGAAGGTTTACACCTCCGCAGCGCTTCAGTTCAGAGTTGCAAACTACACTGCCTTGCTCTCCAACTACGACTACGAGTTATACTCCAAACTCAACGACTTCTCTGAATCTCTTCCACAAGGCAAGCGAGAAGAATTTAAGCTTTTAATCACTGAAGGTCAACTCGTGGCGCGGACGGCTCTTCAAGCCTCACTTGACTCAGCCGATGTCACCACCAGAACACTGGGCACAGCCATTGTCATGAGGCGCTCCTCATGGCTCCATGCCGCAGATCTGCCAAGGGCAATGCAACGAACCATTGAGGATCTACCATTTGATAAGGACAGTTTATTCGCCAAGTCCACGAACGACGTGATGCATGACTTGAAGGACTCACGCGCTACATTAAGAACCATTGGTATCTTCCCTCCTTTTTCACGTCGCAAATCCTACAAGAACCAATCATCTGCATCCAAATACCACCAAAACCAATCCAACCGTAGGGTCGACAATTATAGGAACAAACCTCGACAACCCCGTAGAAACAAACAACTAAACCAAACACAAACCTCACAGTCCGGTAGCCTCAAACAACAGTTTTGATGGTCCACTCGAGGGAATTACCAACCAACCTCTGCAACACCAGCAACAGTCACCTACATCACACCTGAGCTTCAAGGACAAATTGCGTCCATTCCTCCATCAGTGGCAAGCAGTCACATCCGACAGATGGGTATTAGAAATTATCCAAAAGGGCTATTCTATTCCCTTCCTATCCAAACCAAAACCCCAACCCCCCTTCCCGTCCCTTTTCAGGGACCCCTCTCATGTACAGCACCTCCAAGTCGAGATTCACCACCTTCTTCACATAGGTGCAATAGAACAGGTCCCAAGACATCAGATGGGAAGGGGCTTTTATTCCCCTTACTTTCTAACCCAAAAGAAAACGGGGGGTTGGAGGCTGATATTAGATCTCAGGCATCTAAAGGGATACATTCAAGTAAAGCACTTCAGGATGGTGATGTTGCCCAACATTCTCTCCTTCCTCCAACGCGGAGATTGGTTGGCCTCCCTCGATTTAAAAGACGCGTATTTTCATATCCCGATATGTCCATCACATCGCAGATTCCTTCGGTTCCTATTCCTCAATCATCATTACCATTACACGGTCCTTCCCTTCGGACTCTGTATGGCGCCGAGGACCTTTTCCAAAGTAATGGCCCCGGTTGTCACCTTCCTGCGCAGACGCCAGGTGGCTATATTCCCATACTTAGACGACTTTCTCGTAAAGGCTCCGACGCGACAAGAGGCCAGGGGAGCCATCAATACCACAGTCAACCTCTTCCGCTCTTTAGGCCTCACAATCAATCTCACCAAATCATGCCTGACACCAGTGCAGGAAATACACTTCATCGGGGCTCGCATTCACACACCGTCATCGACTGCCTTTCTTCCCTTGGACAGATTTCACAACATGCAGCAACTAGTCACCACCATCCAGAACTCACCTATCATTCCAGCCCGTACCTGCATGCAATTACTAGGTCACATGTCAGCCACAACCTCTGTAGTCCGTTACGCACGTCTTCACATGCATCCCTTCCAACTGTGGTTCCTCTCACAATTAAAGCAAAACCGACACTCCCTCGAGCGACTTCTATCCGTCCCTCTGGCAATCAAACGTTCCCTGTCATGGTGGACGGATCCCAACAACCTTCTACACGGTGTTCCTTTTCTTCCACATCAACCAGACTTAACGATTACCACCGATGCCTCCCTCACCATCTGGGGAGCACATCTCCAAGACATGACAGCACAAGGCAAATGGGATCCAGTGGATGGTCGCGCCCACATAAATCTGCTCGAACTAAGAGCAGTAGTAAAAGCGTGTCATCAATTCCTACCCGCAATTGCGGGGAAAACAATCAGAATCTGCACCGACAACAGGACATGCATGTTTTATATAAACCGCCAGGGCGGCACCAGATCCCAAGCTCTTTGCCTAGAGGCTATGAAATTATGGAACCTATGCATTTCCCATTCGATAGATCTCCTTGCGGAATATCTCCCTGGCAAGGACAACACCTTAGCGGATTCCCTGAGTCGCTCTTTTCCCACCCATCACGAATGGGAGATATGCTCCGACATCTTACAAACTGTCTTTCAACAATGGGGTCTCCCCGAGATCGATCTGTTCGCTACCGAGGAGAACAAGAAGTGCCACAACTTTTGCTCCCGAGCAGGAAGGGGTCACGGCTCATCTGGCGACACCTTCCTCTTCCATTGGGGCATGAGACTCTGCTACACTTTTCCCCCAATTCCACTAATCCCACAAATTCTTCACAAGATTCAGCAGGACAAGGCACGCGTAATCTTGATAGCACCCACACGGCCACGCCAACCGTGGTACACACTTCTCCACATATTGTCGGTAGCGCATCCCATCACCCTTCCCCTAGTTCCCGATCTCCTATCACAGCGCCACAGAACCCGCCTTCATACTCACCTGGACCGATTGCACCTAGCGGCATGGAACCTCGATGGTTCACTTTCCTAGAAATTTGCTGTTCTTACAGAGTCAGACATATACTGTTGAATAGTAGAAAACCCGCCACACGGAACACTTACCTCCGAAAGTGGAATCGTTTTTCCTCCTGGTGTACGCGACGATCCATCACACCAGACACAGCTCCTCTTCCGTTGGTCCTGGAGTATCTCGTAGATCTAAAAGAAAAAAATGTTTCGGTTAATACAGTTAGAGTACACCTCGCCGCCATCTCCGCATTTCATGAACCAGTAGATGGCTACTCACTCTTTGCTCACCCTACTTTCAAACGCTTCATGCTCTGCCTACAGAACCTTTACCCACAAATTTGGCCACCCGCTATTCCATGGGACCTCACAAGGGTACTTAAAATGTTGATGAGGCCTCCCTTTGAGCCATTAGCCACAGCTACTTTGTTACATCTGTCCATGCAGGTGGCCTTCTTAGTGGCAATTACATCGGCCCGACGGGTGGGAGAGATGGCTGCTCTTATGGCACACCCTCCATACACCATCTTTTACCAGGACAAGGTCTCATTGCGTCCCCATCCGAAATTCATCCCTAAGATCTCATCATCCTTCCATCTCAACCTAACCATCAACCTACTGGTTTTTTATCCTAAGCCGCATGCAACATCGCAACAAAGAGCACTTCACACCCTCGATGTCAGACGAGCACTCTCCTATTATCTCGAACGCACAAAATGTTTCAGAAAGACGCCTCGCTTATTCGTCTCCCCTGCTGAACGCTCCCAGGGTCAACCCATCTCAAAGCAGAGGTCATCTACCTGGATCTCATCCACTGTTAGGGCCGCCTATGACATCTCTCGATCAGCTCCACCAGTTTCGATCCGCGCACACTCGACCAGATCGATGGCATCCTCCATAGCCTTTCTGACGAAGGTTCCAATCCATGTTATCTGCCAGGTGGCAACCTGGCCCTCCACTGACACATTCGCTAAACATTAGGCTTTAGAACAACTTTCCTCCATGGACACGGCACTCGGGCATGCAGTTCTAAACTCGGTCCGAGCACGGCAACCCGAAGTACCCACCTCCGGTCATGATAACTGCTAGCCAGTCACCCAGAGTGGAGCAGTCGGGAGCACTGCTCGTCAAAGAAATGGAGGTTACTCACCTTCGTGCAGTAGCCGAAGTTCTTCGAGATGCGTGTTCCCGACATGCTCCACTACCCGCCCTCCTCCCCTCTGCTTCGCAATACTCCTTTGTTCTGCAGGCAGTCTTCGTCGTAGAAAAGGAACTGAGGAGAGCACTGTGGAGAGAGCAGGCTGCTGACGTCACCAGCGGCGGGAAGGAGCGCTGGACGCCGTGATTGCCTCCTCTCTCCACTAGCCAAGCCACTGCTTAAAATCTCCGATCTAGAGTGCGGTGCAGCGCACGCACCCAGAGTGGAGCAGTCGGAAGCACGCATCTCGAAGAACTTCGGCTACTGCACGAAGGTGAGTAACCTCCATTTCTCTTCTTTTTTCCCCATATCTGTTTTGATTTGAGAGCTTTATTTCCCTTCTAGTTTTGTTATTCAGATGTCTCCTACTACTTTTTTTTTGCTGCTTTTCTTCCATCTCTTCCCTCTCCACTCTCCCCCACAACTGGATAAATATGAATTTGTTCCATTTTCATGGTGATCTCATTAATTGTTGCAGACTATCTGGGCCATTAATTCGTGTGCTTTGTGGGTTAAAAATTAAGTATTCATGTGTATGTTCCTTTTACTCACTTACCCATCAAAAGTACTGTACACCTTTATCAAGGCAGTCAAGTTTGAAACTGAATCATTTGCTGCTTGTTAAATATTGTGTTTTGACAGAATTGGGAAAGTTATGCTATTGTGCAGTAGTGCAAATTGAAGGATAGCATTTATCTTACAGTGATGAGATCCATTATCTCAGGGGTCTCAAAAATGTGGCCCATGGGCCGCATGCAGCCCCTAAAGTTATTTCCTGCGGCCTGCAATGATGCTATCATTACCAGTATTTGCAATATCATTATATGAAAAGGTTTCAGTGGTGTGCTCCTTGGGCTAACATACTAGTCTTCATGCGGTCCTTGTGCAATCCTCATGCGGCCCTCATGGTGATTGAGTTTGAGACCCCTGCATTGCTTGATACTGCATAATAGAAAAATAAGATTCAGACTGTGAGACTATAGGTGCTGTATTGTGTTTTTCCTAAAGGAGAGAATATGTATGAACGAGTTTCTACAACTGTACTTTGATAGAATGTGACTTGAGTATCCATTCCAGAAATTGTTGCAGTCCCTTAATGCAATACTGATCTATTAGAAGTGTCTTTGTCAAGCCATTTTAACATAGTGAATTCATATATACTATAAATAAGCCAATTGTTTTAGGGAATTCAGCTTTCAGCATGAAAATGAACTTGTTAAATCTATTTCTCTATTTAAAGATCTTGGGATTTTTACTTCTAAAAACTGCAGTAAAAATATACTGTCCTTTAAAGCCCTTTGTGTTGCTTGAATCAATGCACTAGATTCAATAGTTGTCTAAGCAAGTAATTTCAGCTTGGTTTAAAGTGAGATTTTTATCTGTTTGACTACTTTTCTATCTTGTGCAGTAACAGATGGCTTGCACTTAGTTCAATGAACCAAGTGAAAGAACAGAACTTTCAGCAAATTGCTGTTGATACTGCATTCTTATCCACATTCAGTGGGTTAAATGAACTTTCTGAATATTTAACTGAATGTTTACACTAACCCAGTTACTGACTCAAATATATACACAGTTCATTATGTGAAAACGGTGGCTTTTCCCCATTTGTGCGTGTATTTAGTCTGTATGATGTTGCCCCTGTCAGGAAACCGCTTTGGGAGTGGGAGAGGGCTTTGCAATAGGTTAGCTTTCCATTGGAAGAGGAATTGCTATCATAGACTTGGGGTATTTTCTGATGTACAAATTTTGCACAAGTCAAGCTTAGTTCAATTTGAACTGCTCAAAATTGCACATAGTTAGATATTGTGCAGATAGAACTATCTTAAATAGCTGTGTATCACAGAATTAGCTCAATTTCTCTTTCTGCTGCTGAGTTTTTCCCCTGCTCTTACCTCATTATCCTGTCTGTGCATTGTTCTTTTCACCTGAGAAGTGTCTTAGCACCAAGTCACTAGCCATCGCCCACATGGAGCAATTTGTCTCTGGTGTAGGCTGGCCTGAGCATTTACCCTCTTTTTGTTCAACTGTTCTGCAACACCAAGGAATTTCAGACAGGTTTGACTGTAAGTATCCATTGGAACTGGCTTTTTGCTAGTTCCTATCCAGAGACAAAGAATTTTTAAACCACACAATCCCACTTACCAGTGTAGTTGCCAGAGCTAGCATTTATGGTAAGAGATCCCTCTATGCCTAACCATTTTTTATGAAGTGTTTCATATTGTCATGGGTCGTAACATGCATATAATTAGCATCTTTGGCATAACTATGCAATCCTACTGGCACATGGACAGCACGCTGTTCCTGATTTGGATCACTTTTCCATTGGTGCAAATCAGGAATAATTCTGAGATGTCAGCTGAGTTACCACAGTTCAGAACAACCCATATATTGTTTAGTTTTTATAAGGATCTATTTTATCTTTGTCACCAGTAATATTTAATGTTCAGTTAGAACATACATTTCAGTGTAAAATCTTAGCTTTATGTAGTTTTGGTAGGCTGTCAAGATATCTACAAACTCCATGTTTGTTCACTGCAGGCTACATTTAGCTCAGGGGCGTCGCTGGGGTGGGGGAAGACCCTGGGCAGAGGCCCAGCCCTGCCCCCGGAGGGCAGGCCCCGCCCCCAGCCAAAAGGCCACACCCCCCGGCCCGGGATGGGGCCAGGGGGAGGCCGCGGCGCCGCCGCCGCCAGCTGGGCCGCACTGCTGTGCGGTGCGGCTCAGCCTAGCCTGGCCCGGCCCGGTGCGGCCGGGCCCGCGGCCACGGCCCTGGATCCCTGGCCGGGGACGGGGCTGCCGCGGCCGCAGCCAGGCCCCGGATCCCCAGCGGGGGACGGGGCTGCTGCAGCCACGGGCTGCTGGCCAGGTCCCGGATCCCCAGCAGGGGACGGATCCGCCGTGGGCGGCCAGCCGGGCCCCAGATCCCTGGCCTGGCTGCCGG
>ML681966.1:23307-83163 GCA_007922195.1 Podocnemis expansa
CCCAGATCCCCAGCAGGGGACGGGGCCGCCACGGGCGGCCAGCCGGGCCCCGGATCCCTGGCCTGGCTGCCGGTGGCTGCGGCGACCCCGTCCCCGGCCGGGGATCCGGGACCTGGCCAGCAGCCCGCGGCTGCAGCGGCCCCGTCCCCCGCTGGGGATCCAGGGCTGCGGCCACGGGCCCGGCTTCCAGCGGCCGCTTACGGCCGCACTGGGCCAGGCTAGGCTGAGCCGCGCCGCACGGCACAGCAGGCTAGCTGGCGGCAGCGGCGTGGCCACCCCCTGGCCCTATCCCAGGCCAGGGGGCGGGGCCTGTCAGGAGGCCAGAGAGGCCCCGGATCCCTGGCCGGAGACGCAGCCGCCGTGGCCGCGGACCACCAGGGATCGGGCCCCGGATCCCCGGCCCGATTGGGTCGGAGACCCGGGGCACCAGCGTTGGGACCCGCGGCACGTGCCCCGTGTGCCCAGCGCTAGCGACGCCACTGATTTAGCTTTTTCTTTCTTACTCTAGAAACAGCATGTATCTATCTATCTATCTATCTCTAAAATATCAGTGGGATTTTCTCTGACAAAAACTCATGCAATAAATAAATTGGTTAGTCTTTAAGTGCCACAGGACTCCTTGTTTGTTTTACTGAACTAGACTAACACGGCTGCTCTTTTAGAACTAAAATAACACAAGTAGTCTTCTGAACAGTTTTGAGAATGCCAGCAGGTTAGTTTTCATTCTGGTAGTTTTGGTGGTTGGCATGAATGTTAGGAAGTTAAATCAGTGCTCAGTCACTTTTTGTAATTGTTTTCAGTATGCTGAAAAAATAAATACTGATCTGTTATGTATGCAGACCTCTTTCTACTCATAACATATTGCTTGCTTCAAATATGTGAAATGTAATGCAATGCATACATATTGTATACAGCATTGCTATTTAAAGACTGAAACTCAAATTGGCTATTATGTTGCCAGCACTTTCAAAAGTAGGTCTTTAAAGTTAGGTGTTTAAATCAAAATGGTCCCATGAAATTAATGGAAGCTAAGAGTGCTTGTAACCTTTGATAATGAGGCTATTTTTGTTTAGATGCCTTTCCTGCACCTATATTTGAGCATCTGGGTGGCAAATATTTAAAAAGTTTCAGGTTTTGTACTTACGATTGTACCTATTCCAGCTTATTGGTGTGTCTTGAAATCTGCTTGTTGTACCACTATATTAAAACTTATGAACATGTTTTATATCACTGTAGTTATGCTTTGGATTTGGCAGTTGCACCTTTTTGAAGGTGGTGGATGTGGTAGCTGCCATCCTCTCAGTCTAAACAAGAAACAATGAAATGTTGCTTTGTTTAGTGATAGCTGATGGAAAACCACCAACAAAGGACTAGATTCATAGAAGCCTGGGCAGTGGTTGGATCACAAGGCACAAGGGTTTTCTTAGAGCTCTGGTAATAAATTACAGGGACAGGGAGTTGACTGAATTGCAACTGTGAAGCTCTGTCTGTGGCAGAGAAGGATCAGAGACCGTCACAGAGTCACAAAAAGAAGGCATCAAGGATTTGCGCCAGAGAAACAGTTGTAGTGTGACCCTGAGAAAAAGCCACAGGAGGACTTTTCTGTAAAGTGATGACTGGCAAGAAGCTTGGTTGAACTGAGAACAAAGAAACTGTCTCCTCTTGTGCTGGTGAAAGGTGTTCTGGAGTTCTGACAAACTGGAAGCCATGAAAAAACAATATTAAAAGATCTGAATTTGCTATGTATTAAATATAGGATGCAGGGTTCGGTATAAGTAACTTACAAACTTTGAGAAGCAAGGCCTAACATATCTATGCAACTAGAGAAGGTTATATTGGATTTTGTTTGCTCAAATTATTTATGATGGACTATTGAAGAACTAGCTCTATTGAATCAGACACTTCCAAGGTGTTGTCATTGTCTTTTGAAAGAAAATTTGACCTATTTAGCTCTCTGAAAACTGAATTTTGTTTGGAAATTAATTCTTCAACATAATTTAGCTAATATTCTGAGTTTATTCACAATTAGAGCTACCTTATAGTTTCCCTGTACTTTAACTGTATTGGATGCCTGGCAACTTCATTTACATAATAAATAGGACAAGGGTGTTTTCTTATTTTTCTCATAATGTTTTCTTTGCTTACATTTGATTGACTCTTTCTCTTTGAGTCTTTGTTGCTTGTCTTCTTAGATTTAAACTCTTCGGCATAGATGCCATATCTTCCTATTTGTGTGGGGCCTAATCCTGAACTGAACGGGTGCTACCGTAACTCATTAGTAGAATTGCTACATGTTATAATCTTTACTGTAAAATTTTCTATTAAACAGGACTCAAGTTAAATAGGTATAAGAGAAGTGAATTTTGCTGCATAGCAAACTGTAATAAACTAATATGCCTATTTTAACTATTTTCTTTAATTTTTGAAAAGTTTCAAACTATTTTGTTGCTCAATATTCTTTGAATTGCAGGCATTACAGCTAAATATTTTCCTTTCTGAAGAAATAAATGTGGACTTTTCTTCTCCCCTGCAAATTTGGAGCTCTAGCAGCCTGGGAACAATGTTTAAATATGGTTCCAATTAAACTGCTTTTGTAACATACTTTGGCTGGCCTGAGTGGATTGAGCCCAACCTATGTTAGAACTATTTAAAAACCTAGTTCTAATCTAAAATCATTGCTAGAAAACTTGTTTGATTTCTCTTACTAAACAAGTTAGTCCAGTTAGAAACCGGGTTACCTGGATCTGTGTTCAGATCATCTTTACATGGTTCCTTCAGTTTGTGTCTCAGTGAATGGAAGGTTAGCTGAATTAGTCACTGAAATAATTTACTTTTTAATACATGTTATCTAACGATGGGTCTTTCTTTCATTCAGGCTAGAAACCGAGCACTGTGGAACCAGTACCTTTCTGAATTTTTTTTTTTTTGCTTTATTTCAAAAGTATTTAATCAAAAACTAGCTGTACCTCCCTAGAAACCTTTTGATCCTCTAAAAACACAACAGTTTTAAGCTGCATTGGTTTATCTTCTCATTGCTTTAAAAATACAACTTGAAATGTAAATTGATGACTGCTGGGTATGATTTTGAACATTTTGTGTAAAGGGGATTGCACATCTTTTTTCCACAGTGAAACGTCTAGACTTCTCTGAACCTTTCTAAAGCTAATACCCAGACAAATTAGTTCCATGTATCTGAGCCACATCAGCCTTAAGAATTATCCAAATAAACTGAGTCACCAAGTCTGTTCTGCTTTTAGCTATAATACAAAGCATTGCTCAAAGGCATCAGCTGTCAGTTACGAACAGAAAATTGCTTGTCAGCTAGTGTCCAACTCTTTCTTTAGAAGGAAGAAATTAAGTTATTCATTTATATGAATTCTTTAAGTTCTTTCTCACTAAAGCAGGAATTCTGTTGCATAATAACTTGGCCTGTGTCTTCTAGTTGAAACCAGATTTAAAGTCCTATATGGAGTAACTGGTAAAATCTTGAATCATCCAGGAATGTAACTACAGTCAGTTACATTTTTATGGGTATTTGGTTTATTTTTATGTATTTTTTCATGGGCAAGTATTGATCCACTTCCTGTTCTTTTATAATATTTACTGCACTGCCCTTTTATCTTGTTTCAAAATGCATGTTAATAGAGAGTAGAAGTTAACTGTTCTTTCATATTGACTCTTATGTTTTTCATTGTACATCTAAATATCCTTTCATTCCTCATATTTCTGCTTATTTGCATCTTTTCTGAATGATACCTACCAATTTCAGCACATTTTGAACAATGAAATTCACACAAAACCAGAACATGTGGACTTTGTCTTTTGTGATAGTCATGATAATGAACTCAAATGTTCTTCAGTATTTTTCTGAGCAAAAATTCTTATGAATAATTTATTTAATTTAGGGCTAAGGTTTAGGAACAGTTAAGCAAACTATTTCCAGCAAATTTATTCAGGTAATAAAATAATTCTTTATGCTGCTAGCAAGCTATCTGCACAGAGATTACAACTTTCACTGAATATTTTATATGAACCTGTATTTCAGAACCTTGTGTGTGTACTGCATTAAGCACTTTGTATTCTCACTTCAAGCTCTTTTCATTCTCTTTCACATTCTTAGATTTTTGTTCCTAACCTAAACTAATGAAGCTTTGCGGTGCAAGGTGTCCCTTCTCTACAATACTGTTCTCCTGTTGGAAGTTATGGATGTAATAAAACTTGCCAAAGGCGTGTGTCTGGTCATGATTCCTACCTAATTCACTTAATCGGTTGAGTGTGAGGTATGCCACATGGGAAGAGTTTGTGCATCTTAATTGAACGAAATAAGCACTCTATTTGTTATGTTTTGCATGACCTATCCTCTAGCTCCACCCTATGCAAAAACTTCACAGTTGTGAGCTGATGAAAGATTGATTGCCTCAGTTTTTAAGATCTGAAACAAGCCCTAGCCTCCTGATGTTTAATATATTTAATATTGAAGACTTGCTTGTAGAAGCAGTCACAAAGAATATTTAGCTTGTCTGTTCTTGAGCCTAAAAAGCATTCTAAAGAACTTCCCCTTTTTGGCAGGGAAGAAGCCAGTTTATCGTGTGCCCCTTGCTGCAGAAATGAAGAGTAAAATATAACTGTATTCAGATGTAAAATTTTAAATGGAGCAAATTGTTTAGTTTATTTATAGACAGGGACATTTATTGGGGGAGTTTTCCTAAGACAGAGAGGTAGATAGGTTGTCCTTACCTATTCAACACTATATAGCATCCCACCTCCACAGACTCTTTGAAGATGGGGGAACTACGGGACTCCTTGTTTGTTTATTTTACTGACCTAGACTAACACGGCTACCCCTTTGGATCTTGATATATAGGAACCGGATTCAAAGATAAAAATGTAGACTGTTTCTTGGAGAAAATGACTCAGTCTTGTTGCTCCACAGGAGGAATAAGAGGCAAATTAAACATATGACAATAAGGCACTCCTAGAATGGCTGGAGTACGTACAGAAATTCTGGACTTCCAGGTTAAGAAGTCACCAAATTAGTCTTCAGCTTCCTTTTCCATCTAGAATGTGATTTCTTGAAATGGGTGGGAAGGAATGTGGCTATCCATGTTGTGTAGCCAGTACAACTCCTTATTTTTTTATTAATTTGTTTTTAAGGGCGCCAGCTCTTAGGTTGAGCTCACAGAGATTTTGCCAACGGTAATGAGGTTCTTTATTTTCTTCAACAAGTAACTATACGCTGTCCTCTTTATATTCTTCAGTCATTTGTTTTATCCTTTCTACAGGAAGATGCTGAGGATGACAAGCACAACTTACATCTAACTGAAAATGTTTCTCCTTACCCAAGTGGAGCCTATAAGGGTATGCCTCCACTCTCCAACTGCCAGTTAGACACCCGAGGCTAGCCCATGCCACCTGACTTGAGCTGGAGCCTGCAAGGTGAGAGGGTCACAGACCACAGAGTGCAGCCTAAGCCTTAATGTCTACATGGCAGTTGAACGACACCTTAGCCTGTTCCCCGTAGGGGCTAGTTGCAGATGTCTAATTGCTACATAGACATACCTACAGCAGCTCTAATGGAGAACAGGATCAGATTATTCAAAACCTGTTGGGTGGCCATCGTTATATCACTTCAGTCACTCACAGAGAAAGTATGGTGTCGGATTTTATTAGTAGGGTCATATTAAATACCCATTTAGAAACTGGGTGTGATGGATATACTAGGCATCTCCTGCCCTGTTCAGGAGACTGTGCCACCTATGCCAACCCTGCCCTAAGATGGTGCCCTTCTGGAAGTGAAAAGCAGTGAATTTACACCTCTAAGAGTCACCTAAAGAGGCTTCCTATGATCAGCTGCAGGCAATACCATCAAGAGTTGGTCCTCCAACCCTTAAAAGGGCCAAAAGGTGGAGCGGGAGTACAATCTCAGCCCAACAGGCTAGATAAAAAGGGCTGGCTGCTCTACTAGGAGCAGTTCTATGTGAAGCCAGGCCAGAGAAGGAGGCTCTTTCTTCCCTAACTGAAGGAACCCAGACCTGTAAGCGTTTAACTTTGAGGATATTGGTCTTGAATCTGTGTGAAGAATAATGTTGATATTATGGACTTGCACAGGTAGCTATTTTGAGTTCATATTAAGTTAGTTTTCTGTTAACTCCTGGGAGGGAACTGGACTGGGCCCTGGGAGGCCATGGAAGTGACAGACCATTGTGAAATCAACACACAAGAAGAAGCTGTGATGGGGTCAACAATACTCACACTCAGGCAGGGCAGGGAACAGAGCAATAGTGGGCTAAGGAGGCCTTGCGCCTCAACAGGTCCATGGCATGTTCTTAGTGGAGGAACAGCTTAGAAAGATGCTGGTAGCTCAGGGGGGAAATAAGCTGCATGTGACACCAGAAAGGAGTGCTGATACTGAGTGCTGGTACCTGGAATGGCAAAAGGTTTGTGAAGGCTGCTTTAGCATCAGGGACTTGGATTTCCTCATCCCTCTTTTTTAGAATTGAAAGCCCTAGGAAAGATTGACTGACTGAAGAGGACATCAGGATATTGAGGAGAGTGTACTAAGCCAGCAACAGTGCCCCAAACTGAGGAACTCCAATCGGATAGGAACTGACCCAGGGGGAAATATAATTTGGGTAGCTCATTCAGGCGTGGACACTTAGATTAACCTCTAGGGATCTGAGTCAGGACCCGGTAGAATGGGAGGTCCCAGATGTCCCTATCTTTGCACCTCCTACTTTGTAGTGACTGAACTTGAGGAGCAGTTGGAGCATGAGGAATTGATTGGTTCTGTAGCCATGGCCATTCTGAGATGACTAAACCAGCAGAAATTTTAATGTCACAAGCTGACCACTGCGCATGCTGGTTATCAGACCTTCCCACTACTACAGTGGTGCTAGAGAGGAAGAACCTGTACACCATCACCATGTCCTGCCACAAGGGGATACTTTGGTTGTGACTGCACAATATAACATGGGGAAAAATGGCCCTTAGGTCATTGCCTACCTAACACACAGCAGGGGATTCTTTCAAATTCCATGTAAATCAGAAGATTGCTCCCCCCCCTCTCTTTTTTGCCTCTTCCTTCTAATTAGAGTTACTGCCATGTTCTTAATCTTAGAACTCTAAAATTTTATTTGCTAAGATCAAGGAATCTATCACAATTTGAGCATTTTATTTTATAAGACAGCCTAAAAAGCAGCAGACTTCTAAAACTTCACACTGGGTAGCTTAAGAGGGTATACCGATAATTCTAAGACATCCTAAAGAGCTCCTTGACCTAATAGTTATCATACCATTACACTCATTTTCGGCAGGGGCATAGCCAGGCCCCTGATTGTCTCCAGTGATCCCAGCCAGGCCTCATTCTGGTCATGTGACTGGAAGATTCCTGAGAAAATGCTCTCTGTTAGAATATTTAGCTAACTTTCAGTACTAACAGTACAATGCTACAGATGCATTAAAAACAAAACAAACACCCCTTCCCACTAGAAAAGCCTTCTTCTTTTCTCTTATGTTAAATTTAGTATTCATCTTAAGCATGGTGTGTTGTGTTCTATTTTTCATGTTATTGTTGAAACAGCAGCATTTTTTTTTTAAATCCACTTTTAGAGATTCCACATGTGTATCTTCAAATTCTCCAGGACTGAGTGAAGGGATCACTCGAGTCACTAAAGTAGAGAGGAGAGACTGATTATTAACTGTAACTTACTAATTGCATGTTACTTTGTCTGATGCAATAAGTGTGGCTCAACCTTTAAACTCTCCAGAACTCACTTCAAAATCAATAACTTCTGATCTGAATAGGAGGCAAATAATGTATTTCCTAGCATCTCTTGACACTTGTCCAAAATCTCCTTTTTTTGGATTACAGCTACGTTTTGGACTGGGTCACCTAGTACTCACAATGCTGACAGCTGCTCTTTTCATGTGACAAGATGGACTTTGACACAAGAAGATTATCTACCTAAAAATTTACTTGGCATGTGACATTGCTCAGAAGCTTGTTTTTAAAAAGAAGCTAAATATTTAAATGGCTACAAGTGATTTAGTAAAAGAAGGACCAAATTTTGATGGGCAAGTCATAATAGTAGAAGTAGCACAGAAGAAAACTTGGTTGCTATCAAAATAAGGAATATGATGACACTTAAAGACTAACAAAGTTATTTGTCGCATGAGCTTTCATGAGAGAAAATCCCACTTCATCAGACACTTTGAAGATGGGGGAACTGATGAAGTGGGATTTTCTTCCATGAAAGCCCATGCGATAAATATGCTGGTCCTTAAGTGCCACAGGACTCTTGTTTGTTTTGCTGAACTAGACTAACACCACTACCCCTTTGAAACTTGGTTGCTATGGTGGCTATGCAATGTCATGCATGCATGCAAACAAAAGGAGGGCGATACTTGCTTCTGATAGTGAAGCAGACTTTTCAAGATGTGAGAGAGAAATGAAATAATATTAGATTGGAGGATTGTCTGAAGGGTATTTTTTATTTTAGCTTCTGTGAAAGACCATGTTTTGGGGCTGAAAAATGGCACACATAGCACTCATTCTGTAGCAAATATGTATGTGAAAGATTTTGTAGTGAAACTCTGTTCTTCTATGCGTAGTAGATGAGAATATCCAGAAAAACAAAACAAAGCTTTAATTTACAAGGAAAAAATCTATACAGTGCTGTGTAAAATTGAAGGAGAGTTCAAGGAAGTAAATTAGAAAGCATGAGAACTATAAGAAATAGGGGGTTCCCAGGCATCCCTTTTACTGCAGAAGGCAAAAGTTCTCTGAGAGGTACAGCATGGGAAGATCAGCATCATGCAGATGGAACTGACAAAGCTAGTCAGACAAGATACTATAAAAGAAGACAATAAAGAAAGAATCTATGGCATGTTTTTGCTGTATTGATAGATAACAGTTCAAGCCAAGAAACCAATACAGAGCAGAGGCATAGCTGCAGGTGAGCCCAGGTGGGCACATTCTCGCTCAGTTGGCTAGCAGAATATTAGAGAGGTAAGATACAAGCTTCTCTGCTTGGAAATAGTTTCTTTGGAGTACAAGCTGACTATTTATGTTTGTTCCATCTTGCATTTGACTGTGATTCTTGGGAGTACTCTTCCCACACCTGAAGAAGAGTTCTGTTGGCTTTGTAAGGCAGTTTTAGAAGCTGTGCCTAGCAGGTTCTGGGGGAAGGGCAACTAATCTGCACGGATTTTGTATTTTGATAAGCACAAGGAGCATATTAGCATAGTCACACTATGGGTGCAGGACAATACAGGTGTAATGTATTTGGGTTGATCTAATCACAAATCTGTCAATACCTCTAATTCTACTGAAGAGAAACATGAAATACTATCTTTTGTAATATGCTACTCTTTTGCTTGTTCAAACTCTGTTTGGGTGGGTCAAAGGATAAAAGCTACCATTAGCAAAAAGAATATTGAAAGAGGGATCACCCCTCCTTCCAGCCTGCTGAAGTTGAGAGGGGTGGGGGTTTAGCATTAGCTCAGTCTAGAGCTATGCCCAAGGCTTTGGCTCACCCTATTGCTCCACTGTCAAAGGACAGATCTGGCCAGGCTTCCTGTGAAGCCTTTCTTTTGTTATTTTAGTGGGAGAAGCTGTTTGCAGCTATGTAAGGTTTAAGAGCTGAAATCACTGAGAGAGGCAAACCCTCTCTCTGAGCTGAAATCACTGAAGAAGAGCAGCAATGGAGTGAGTGACCAGCGGGCGACGCTAGCAGACAGCAGGCGGAGCCAGCGGCTGGTGAGAACAGAGCGTGAGTGACCAGCGGGCAGAGCTGGTGGACAGTGGGCTGAGCCAGCAGCTGGTGAGAGCAGCCGACGGAGGGCTGGACACGAGTGACCAATGGGCGGAACTGGCGGACAGCGGGCGGAGCCAACAGGTGGCACAAGTGGCCAACGGAAGGCTGGAGAGCGTGAGTGACCAGCGGGTGGTGCCAGCAGATGGTGCCAGCAGACGGCTGGCATGAAGGAGATTCCCTACATGCCCTGGGTTTGTTGGGAACCTGTTCTGCACTGATTCTCCAGATCAGTGCTGGTTTTGCTATTGAGTTCATATGTGCTTTTATGCTGTGTGGGATCATGTTGGGAACCTGCTCTGCACTGATTCTCCAGATCAGTGCTGATTTTTGTTATTGGGCTTTTTACATTGTTTTTATTACTATTAAAAGTTCTGTATACTACATTCAGACTTGTGCTTGCGAGCAGGGAAGTATTACCCTTTTGGGGTGCCTAGGGAATAGTGCATGATTTCCTAGAAGACTGGGCAGGGGCTCAAGCCAGTTGGTGCTGTAACATTATTTGGAAACCTCTAGATATAGAACCCAGCCCGTGTTCTGCCAGCTTGCCCTGGAAGAAGGCTTACATCTTGAAACTTGTCTTTCTCACCAACTGAAGCTGGTCCCATACAAGATTTACCCCACCCACCTGATCTCTCAAAATCAGGTTAGCAGTTCTCAGCAAACCAAGTAACAGTGCTCTTAAATTGCGTGTGTGAGATGCTGCCCTCTTTTCTACTTCCTGATATAACAGCTCTGTAGCAAATCTGCGTTACAGATCATTATCAAGAAGGGGGATATAGACTGATGTCTGGATTTATGCCCCTCTTTCTCCTCTGGGGGAGGGGGAACTGCTGGAATAACACAGAAGGAAGATGAAACTGTAGTCTGATTAACCTAAGTAAGTGTAACAAACAGGACTCCTTGTTTGTTTTGCTGAACGAGATTAACATGGCTACCCATTGGAACTAGGTAAGTATAGTGATTCACCCAGCTGTCTGAGGGTTTTTTAAAGTAAACCATTCAATGAACCCATCATTTTAAGAAAATCAATACATTTTATGTACTATAGCAACACCGTTAATTTTTTCTCTTTGTATGTGTGGTAGGAATTTAGAACTCTTTCATTTCTGTTCAAATCTTCCACTGATATAAAAAAAAATTGAACAATGTTTATAATATAGTAGATGCATCAGATTGAAGAAATGTGTTACGTATTCCACACAGTATTAATATGGGCAGGAAGTAGTTCTGGATGTCCTTCCAAAATTGAAAGTCTTTATGTTTTCTCTCTTTTCATTATCTACCAAATGCTAGTAAGAAGCTGGCAGACAATTAAGAGATTATTCCAGTCGCCATATTAACCCAGCAGATGTTGGATTTCAAAGTCTGTGGGTCCTTGTTCGGGCTTTAAGTAAGATGAAACCTCTTCCATGGCTGAATTTTCTTTTGGGGTTACAATAGATGATTCTTCTGCATTATGGACCTGAAAAAGTAAATCCAAAGAATACCTTGTTTCTGCATACACATATCACTGGAAGCACTTGGAAATCTCATCCTAGTAATACTGGAGTCCTGTTTTCACTGTTGTGGTGAATTTTTACAGCCAGATGTTGAAAGTGTACTTGAGGTTAATGCTTCTATAGCTTACCTCGAAGGCAGCTCATTTACTTTGGGAAGAATGTCAGAACAGTTTCTTCTCTGTAATTCTTCTCTTGTCCTAGTCTCAAGTAGACACCGTTTGCCCAAATAGAAGGTGACTCTGGGTCTTAGTGCTTAACGTCTCCTTAAATACTGTTATTTGGTTTCTTTCTCTGTTTCCTGATAATGATCATTTGTAATAGTAGCCATCTGTTAGGGCTAAGCAGTGCGTGAAATACAGTATAGACCAGTGGTTTTCAAACTTAGGGTCGGAACCCAGTATTGGGTCACAGACTCTTAGGTTATGGTTTGTGGTGCTGCCTGTTGCTGCCGCTGCCAAAAAACTGGAACTCATTGCTCAGAAATGTAATTGCTGGGTTGCGGGCATAGATGATTTTTTTTCAACTTGGTCCAAAGGAAAAAAATTGAAAATCACTGGTGTAGACAGATTCCAGAGGGGTAGCCATGTTGGTCTAGTACAGCAAAACAAACAAGGAATCCTGTGGTACTTTTAAAGACCAATACATGTATTTATTGTATGACTTTTGTGGGTGTAATCCCACTTCATCAGATGCATGACTTGGAACCAGTAGCATGTCAGGTAAATATATACAGAGAAGGTTAAGTCACAAGGTCAGTTCAGTCTTTTTCAGCAACCCAAGCAAGTTGTTTTGATTCAAACCATGTGGAACAACAGATAAGAAGTTGAGAATGTTTAAAGAGGTAAAATCAGCTTAGGTAATAAGTGAGCCAGCCTAAATCTCATTCAGTCTTAATGTAATGGCGTCAAATTTGCATATGAATTCCAACTCTGCAGGTTCACATTGGAGTTTTCTTTTAAAGTGTTTTTGTTGAAGCACTGTAACTGTGTTTCACAGAATGCATTTAACTGTGCAGCTGCTCCCCTGCTAACCTAAGAAGTGGGAAAGGGGACCTCACTACAGCCCCTTAAGCCTGGGGATGGTCATGTGACTGGAAGCAGCATGAGACACTCCAGCGGCTAGGTAGCAGATGGAACTGGAGCACCAGCTCTCTGGCTCCACTTGTCATGTAGCAAGTGAAGTTGTGTGAGAAGGAGGGAGCGGGAAAGGGGGGAGATGAAGCCCACCCACCAGTGCCTGGCAGTGGCACAAACTTCATCGCCATGGCTGTAGGGCCAGCCAGCAGCTGCAGCCATGAGCAGAGCAGATGTGTCTCTGGACTGTTTACAGCTGCTGGCTGCCTTCACAACCACGGTAGTGAAGCTCATGCAGCTGTGGGGTTCTGTGATGGGCAGGTCTTATCTCCAAGTGGGAGGGCCCTGATTCATTTGGATCCACGCATGGCTGCGTCCCTTTAAAAAAAATACTAAAAAACAACTAGATTTTGCTGTTATCGGGTATAGGAGGCCTTCCTTAGGCCAGCATTCCCAGAGGTTAACTTTTTGGCTGGACCAAATTATAACATGGAAAAATTTTTAGTATTAAGACCGTCAGCAAACTTTTCTCTTTAAAGGAATTACATGAAGTTTTTCCAATTGCTATCTAATCCAAAATTTGCTTAAAATACTGCTTTTAATAGTTACTTGGTGGAAAACTGGTAGATGACCAATATGTCCAAAGCTTTCACAATAAACTCCTGATTTATTTCTTTAGATAATGCAAATGAAAGCGTGCATCCTCATACCAAATAAAGTATATAAAATACTGCAGAACTATAACAAAATCTTGGATACGTTTGTTACTGTCTATAAATTTAAGGTGATGGAGTGCCACATAGACTGGGCAGGGATGCTGATACATAGACTAATCTCAACTTTGTATGTGTTTGGTCTTGTCATTGTTCATAGTTTTAGGCACAGGGAAATGAATGTAATTTAAATAATCTCCTCTGTGGAGATCCAGAGCATATAGATATGTATTAATTGGCTTTAAAAGCATTGTGATGGTATGAACCCAGTTTTCATGCTGATGTAACTCTGTTGATGGTAAAATTATTCATGATTCTCACCAGTGTGACATTTGGAATTGTATCTTTGATATGGTTCTCCACTGTTTGCACCTTATTTACTTACTTATATCAGTGCAAAGTTCTGCTCATCACAATAACAATAGTAGCTTTTAGATGCAACTGATTGTATAAAGTGCAAGAGTGGAGACTCAGGCCTGTCTTCATCACATAATGAATAATAATAATAAACATTGAAGTTACCGTGCCATTAAAGAACTACTGCAAAGCCTTGTTCTAAGCAATCAGACATGCCATTTACTGTGAAATGATCACAAGAGACATGATTTCTAAGTAAAATTAAGGCTCACTCATGATCTTGTGACAGAAATCTAAGGATTTGTATTTTTCAGAAGCTTGATTTTACTTAGAAATCACTGTTAGCCCTGGGCGCAGTGGGGGTTCCAGCGTTCAGCCTGGGGCAGATGCCCTCTTGTTAGTGTGGGAAGGGGGACCCCAATGCAGTCCCCTGGGCCTGGGGATGGTGAAAAACCCTAAGAGGAGCAAAGTTAAGGCTGAAATTAGGAGAATGGGGGCTGATGGTTGCGGGCTTGTACTGATGATGGGTTCTGAATGGATGGGGTGAGTGAAGAGAGAGTGAAATGAGTGTGGTGATGTTAATAGGGGAGGTGGGTGGAGTAATGGCATAGTAATCATGGGGGCTGCAGGACTGAACTGAGGGGTGGGCACTAAATTCAGGGGAGTTGGCTAAGGACAGAATTTATGAAAGCCAGGGAGACAGGATTAACTGCTGGGCAGATGTGGAGGTGGGCCAAAATTACTTTATCCAGTATGTGTGGGAGAGTGGGCAACAGTAATTGTCACATGTGTACACCCTGAGGGTGGGTAGGGGGAGTTAAAAATCAAGAGACTGACCTAAAAACCACAATATAAGAGAAATCTTTTTAAAACTCATGATTTGGGGGGGGGGGGCCAATCTCATGATTTTTCATCTCTTGAAGTTGGCAATACAGTACTGATCATTGCTGAACTGTGCTGCAAAGCTGAGCGCTCTGTCTCTCTATAGCCTATGTTGCACATGCAGTATGGAAAGTTGCAGCATGAGTTTGGGTTAACATGGGGTCAGCTTGATGCTACCCGTGTTCTGCCACTTAGAAATTCCTAAACAGCTTCTGAAGGTATTTTATGAGATACAACATAAAAAGCATGGCCCTGTGTAGCTGGTAGTGTGCTTCATTCGCTTGATACCAGCTAGCAAATCAGTTCCATACTTTATTCCCACACATTCAAATTGTTGAGAAAGTTGAAGACTTTTCAAAATACATTTAAGTGGAAAGTAGTAATGAATTGCATACCCCGTCACTCATGCAGTAACTGTAGAGCTGCTATTTAAAGCAAAGAATGCATCTTGAAAAGAGAACTCTCTGGCATTAGTTGCCTCAGTTATAAATAAATACTAGATGCTAGGATTTATATTATCTTGAAGTGGATATTATATATTCATAATGCCAGAATGGCAGAAATATCTACATTTTAATGTCAAAGGTTAACTTTCTAAAAAAGGGCTGTTACAAGGACTTTATAGATTTATAATTATGGTGGCTTCATGTTGAGAGATGCATGTGGGATCATAAATGAGAACTTGTTTCACTGCTAATGTAGATTTTGATCTCTCAGAGTGTGAAGTACTGACTGTCTTCACCTTTTCCCGACTTCAGGGGAAATCGCAGGTGCCCAAAACCTTTCAGAATTTAATGCATTTTACAAAACTGTTTGTGATTTTATATGGGTTAATCCTCCTTCACAATGTTGTTTTATTTCACTTCTTACTTAAGAGAATAAAAATTACTTTGGGGACATTTCCACAATAAAGTACTTTGCATGGTTTTGTTTAAAAAAAAAAAAATCTGCCACGGAGGAAAAATGCTATTTTTGTATGAAATTCAGAGAGATTCTCCTCCATTTAGACTAAATGTAGTCAGGATTTTGTGGTACTTATGTTAGTTTCCCATTTAAATTCCTTGCAGTTTTTTCAAAGCAGCATTTGAGCAGATCTCTTTCGATTAAGGCTGAGAAAGCAAAATGAAATATACTTCTGGAAAGTATTGGAGTGGATTAATGGGTTAACCTTGTGCCAGTATTTTAACATTTAATTCTTGATACTTTTTGTTCCATTAACTAAACTATCAGTTATGAGCAAGCTTTATAGCTAAAAATCTGTCAGTACTTCTATTATGAACCTCATTTTAGGGATTGATATGCCATGCACTTCTTAATTTGGAAACCATAGAAATCTGGTAACCTCCTGGCCTAAAATTACTCCCAATTACTATTGCCATTATTTGGAGTTTTTTATTCCACATAGCCTATTTCAACTTCAAGGAGTTCTTTTTATCTTTGTATATCTTCCTCCCATTGTGTTCATTGATTTTATTATCCACTGATGGGTGCGCAGCGGTTTATGCACATATAGATATTATATAAAAGACTGAAATCTGAATTGAAAAAATATTTGGAATAGACATTTGGCATATTATACACATAAAATAAGTTGATTTCATGTCTAGAAAAAGTATGGGAAATCTATGTATAGTTTGAGTTTTAGTTTGGTTTTGGGGGATTATGGAGAGAGTAAATGGAACTCAAAGCCCAGCTTCAATAGAAAATTAAAATCATGCTAAGTTGTTTGGCACATGGAACCCAGTCAACTCAAGCCATGCCATTCTTATCAGTGATGTTCAAGGCACAAGGACCTCTAGGAAGTTGTCATTTTGGAGTTTTCTACAATGTGTCATGGTTGTGGCTGCCAACTTTGACATAGCAGACTGTCTCTAAAAAGACACTGAGATTCCACTGCAGCACAGATTCCATGTCCATTATGAAACCAGTTCAAAAGTTTCCATTGCCTTCATGGTAAATCAAATAGGATTTGATGTTGAGTGAGATCCACGACAAGGTGAATATTTGTTACTTTATCTGCAGACCAGAAATCTCGCCATGTGTCCTCTACCATAAATCTTTCACCTGTTAAACTTACCCACAATGGGCACCATGAAGGCAGACCATGACATGGTGGATTGTGCTAATAGTTGATATTAGAAAATAAAGTAGAGTATGTCATTTGATAACTGTTTTAATTAGGAAAGGAGGCAGAAATGGCTAACGAGCAGAAACAGGATGTCTTCATGTTTGTTATTTACTTTAACTCAATTAGAAAAGTAAATTAAAAAGAACCTGTAAATCAACAAATATCTAAACCAGAAAAAAGTATTTATTTTGAGTTGTATTTTTAAGTTTCATCTTTATATAAGTCTTTTTTCCAAAATGCACAGTGCTAATGAGGTTTGATATTAAGATTTTTTAAATTCTATTTTGCGTAAGTCAAAAGCTAGAATTATCAGTGATACACACCAAAATTCAAAGAGCATAATTGTTGAGGTCTATGTAAACTCTGGTTGTGACATGGCAGCTTTTTTCCCTTTAAGTAGGTCATCTAAAAGGGGAAAGTCTAGGAATCAGATGAAGACACGTGAAGCTTTTTATATAATTGCATTTGTGGAAAATGATTATCTTGCAGTTTTTTGGGGGTATTGGGGTGTTTAGCTAATATGTGTTCATTATAACTTCTCATATATGTTCTGAACTTGCATTTATGAATTGTGTGAAGTAATACAGATGGTGTATCCAACTCCATGTGATGAAGTTGTGCTTTTGGCTTCCAGACAGGCTTTTCCTGCAAATGAGACTTGTTGAAACCTTCCTATAAAAATATTTAAAATAAACTTCACTCTGTTGACTAGAGAGAACTGAAATGTGAAATACAAACAATAGCTATATCCAAAAGGTTCCCAGCTTTCTGTTTGTAGGAGCTTATAGAAGCTGGAGGATTGGCCTTTTACATATTCATGGTAGAAAAAAGCAAGAGAATGTTAGCCAGGTGCAGTTTTAAAAGGTCAATAAACAGGTGATTAATTATAAAAATATATTTAATTGTAAAATTGTCAAACAGTACACGTGTTTTATCTCATGAACAATTGGGAGGTGTGGCTTGTATCAAGTCAGTAACGTCTGTGGCAATATTTCTTACCTTGGCTAGTTGGCCTAATCCTCTTTACAATAGGCATCGGGATACACTTTTTGGGGGAAGTGATTTAACGAAAAAATGTAACTTATTGTTTTGATGGTTCATCTTACCCCCCCTGTTCTTTTCACCTCCCTCCCAGAAAAAACAGGAGTGTATGAGGGAGAAATAATTTCCATAATCCTTTCTCTCCTTTGAAGATGCGTATATAGTATTATCTGAAAAGAGTTTAAAAGTAACAAGGCCTAACTCTAGTGAGGAAGTTCATTCAGTAACAGGAAAAATTTCTAAACCGTAACAATTATATATTGAAAAAAGACTTTCCAAGCAAGAATATCAGCACCTAATAGTGGACTTGTCCTTTGCAGTAGAAGATGAAATTTTATTGGAGATAAAGCATGGAAACATCCTAAATAATGAATGAAGTAGCTGACCTACCAACAATACTTAATTAAAAATGGCACAAAAATCAGAGAATTAGAAGGTGGTCAGCAGGGGTGTTGCTGGTGCCTGGCACACCGGGCATGTCCCCTGAGTCCCAGCGCCAGTCACCCAAATGTCCGGGGTAGTCCCTGCCTCTCCCTTCCCCGTCCCCAGGCAGAGATCCAGGGCCTGGCCGCTGGCAGTGGCTCTGGCCTCTCCCAGCCAATGTGGCGCCTGCAGCTCACAGCCCAGTCCCCGGCCAGGAATTCAGGCCAGGGCACCTGTGGCAGCACCCACCTCTCCCAGCCCTGGCCCCAGCCCCAGCCCCAGCCCCAGCCCCAGCCGGGGATCCAGGCTGGCGGTGGCAGGAGCCTGAGGCCAGATTGGGCCCGGGCGGAGAATCGGGGCCATGGGAGGGGCCACGCCTGTGCAGTGGGTCTTTTCCTGGAGCAGTGACGCTCCTGGTGGTCAATTCTGTAACTTTCTCTTTATAAAGAGCCTAGGAATTACACTAGGTAGCCCCCCCTTGCATCAAGAGACACATGTGGGAGTACTGAGAAAGATCCACCTACAGAGTGAGTAAGTGCCTGCAATATGGTAAAGGAAATCAGTGTAACATTTTGAGTATCCTGCTTTACTAATTTGTCAGGATTTAATTTTTAAACAATTTATTGAAAAAAGTAAAAACTGTAGGTTTAATTTACACTTTCAAAGGTGTTTGCTGAAATTTTACAAGAGAGGTTGTTATGGAAACCTGATAACCCTGTGATGAGAGGTAAAGCATATTATTGATTAAAAACAACATAAGAAATAACAAATAATTAGGAATATCAATCTCCATGTGAGTCCTAAAGCCACTTTCTAGCATGGAAAAATGGTTGTTAGTGAAGCCTTTCAGGGCTAATATGGTTAGTAGTCCTGGCTGAAAATTTTCCAAACAAATTGGATTTTCAGTTAAGCAGTTTTGAAGTTTTTCTGTTTTGTTTCGTTTGTGTGCGTATGTTTGAAAAGTTTCTGCGTTCTACAGAAAGTTTTGACTTTGAAGTTGCAATTTATTTGAGACAGGCATATATAAAATGATAGAATAAAATGTCTCATTGGATGCTTATATTATGGAAAATAATAAGCAGAAGAAGACAATACTAACTGTGAAGGACAAACTGAAAACTGATGAAGGAAAATACTTTTTATGCTCTGTGGAATAAACTGCCATATATTTGGGTAAATCAACATTTAAAAAAAAGAAAAAAGCTTAGACAATTATAGGGATAAAAATGTTTTCTGAAGTTACACAAGCTGAAAAAATTATGAAAAACCTTCTATATGGAAGACACCACTAGCAAAGAGTCTAAGGAAGCAGCACTGATATGCAACAGTGAAAAGAGAAAGGTGCTTGAATTCAGAGACTTTTAAGGAAAGAAAAGACAATTTGATCATCTAGTGTAACCTCTTGTATAACAGATGCCATTATAGTTCACCCAGTTACCCCACTATTGGGCTAAATAACTTGTGTGACTAAAGCCAATCTTCCAGAAAGGAACTGAAAATCTACTTACCCAAGTGCTACTACAGTTTGCTCCCTAGTCCTTGACTGGGGCTACATTTTGTATCAGCCTCTGGCTAGTAGTGTTTTTAATGAACTTGGAGCTTCTGCATTTCTGACTGGAATGCAGTTCCAGGACCTACAAATTTGATGGGCCAGAGTTTCAGGGCCCAGATTCCAGGATCTAGAAAAGTCAGGCCCACACATACATGAAGGGGCCCAGAAATTAGGAAGGTTCCGGGGCCCCTCAAATTATACTTTAACCACTGGCAGAAAGGGAAATGTTTCATTCCCTATCCCTGCCTCAGCACCGAGAGCAGTGGGGGATGTCTAGTGTTCCTCCTTTCCCCAGAGCTTCTTGACTGCCATGATGGTGGTGGGAGTAATGGGAAAGAAGTATCCCCCACTCTTCACCACAATCTTCCATTTTGTTTGGTGATCCTCCTCACTGCTAGATTCATTTGACGATTACCTGCTCTGCTAATTACGTCTGAAGCACCTGGTATTGGCCACTGTCAGAAGACAGGATACTGGGCTAGGTGGACCACTGGTCTGACCTGTTGTGGCTGTTCTTATGTTCTTACAGTGACTTAAGCACTGCAATACTCAGCGATGGAGCACCTTGCTTTTAGGCATCCTGCTATCTATTGCAATTCACAGCCTTATGTTAGACTTTCTCTGGAACAGGGGGGACAAATTAGACACCTAAAAAGGGATTCACAAAAGCCAGCATGCTGAGCGGATAGCTTCCTAAGATAGCCTGTTGGAAATAACTGGGGCAGGTGTATAGCCTAAGCCCCACTCTCAAAGGGAGTTAAGGCCCCAAACCAGATTAGCAGTTTTTCATTGGAAATAGAAGGAAAAGTGGTGCCATTCCTCACTGCTCTGTCCCCATTCCCCTTTTTACTCATTAGATTGGTGGTCATAGTGTTTAAGCAGGATCTAAGAGACCTGGGTTTCTATCCCCCCTCTGTTTGATGCAAAGCAGAAACAGTGAGACCTGGATCTCCTGTCTCTCATTTGAGTGGCTTAATGACTGGGCTGATAGTTTCTGGAGATATTTTACTGTGTATAAATTAAGTATTAACTGGCCAAAGGCGAGCAAGTAGAGTCCTGCGTGGGTATACAAATGTGTATCTGGATCTGATATGCATCCATCCTAATCAGTTTACCTCTGTGAGACTGCCATTCACAGCGCAGTCGTCAGCATCCACAGCTCTGGAGCCCCAATCAGCTGTTTGGAGGCTCTCTCTGCTCCTGTCTCTGCCACCAATTAGCTGTTTGAGAGCCAGCCCCTCCAGGCAGCTGCCCAACAGCAGATCTGTGGCAGGCAGAGGAACTGCAAAGAACAGCTGATTGGTAGCCCACAAATGAGCTCCATGGAACAGCTTATTGGTAGCCAGCTCCCACTTTCATCTCAAAGGTGGGGAAGCAATTTCAAAGTCTATGAGCTGCAGACAGCTGCTTTCCCATCTTTTGAGATCTTCATCCATTTCTCATCCACCAAAAAAAAAAAAAATTATGACTGCGTATCCACATCCAGAGCCTCAGATGTGGTACCCATGGTATAAAGTAGCTATCCATGATTTCCAGGGCTCTGAGAATAAGAGATGCTGTATGTCTGTGTCTAGGGCACTCAAATGGCAGGTGGGAGGTCTTCTCCACATCAAGCAGAGTGGAGAGGGGTACTTGGGTGAGATGTCTACCCACTGGGTAGAAGTGTGGAAGCAGTAATTCTGCCACTTGTTCTGTGTGGGACTTGATCCTGTAGACGTTCTCCAAGTGGCCTCTGAGCTTATTCACTGGGATCAAGATCCCCAAATAGGTGGGGACATACTGTGCTTGTGAATCTCATCAGGGTTCAGGCATGAGTTAGGTACCGTGGTGCTGTCTGGTGTCTGGATTTAAGCAGCTGTGTACCTAACCAGCTGCCAGAACATAGGCACCTGGAAAAATGTAAAGGTGGAAAGATAGGGTAAGTGTACGCTGTAGTTAAAGACCTATGGCTCTAGTTCACTTGGACCTGTGGGGCTTTGGCTGTGGAGCTATAAAATTGCAGTGCCAATGATCAGGCTTGTTTGAGAGTTGAGAGTCCAGCAGTGGTGGGGGTCTCAGTGCCTGGGGTCTAGCCTAAACCTGAATGTCTACACTGCTGTGTTTAGCTCTGCACCCTGAGAGCCCAATTTAATTGGCTTGGGCTCTGAGACTCAGTGTTGCAGTTTGTTCACAGGAGTGATGAACCCTTAGGTGTCTCCAGGGCTAGGCAGCAGCTGAGTGGTGATTTTGTGAAAGTCAGTGATGCCTAAGTACTGGATTCAAGTAGCAGTAGGTGTCTACGGACTTGTACCCATAGTGCTTGCGTTGCTATAACTTATGTCGTCATGGGCATGCATAAGCCATTCCCCAAGCAGCGCAACTGCAGGTGTGGACAGTGGTGTCAGTGGAAAAGCTCTCCCACTGATGTAGCTACTGCATCTCAGGGAGATTGAATAGTTATGCTGATGGAAGAGCTCTCCCGTTCAGATAGCATGTCTGCGGTAACAACGCTAGAGCAGCGCCACTATAGTGATTCTGGTGTAGACTAACTGTAAACACTGTTTGTGCATCTAGGCTTCAGCACCTACCTCTACTGCCCATAGCTTTTCCAAGCAGCTGTATGGAATAGACTTGATCCTGGACAGTTTCACTCTTTTGGGATTCTGAATAGACAAGGTGAAACTGACTAAAGTCTTGTCATTTCAGTCTCTTATTGCTGGGCAAAAGAGGCCATTAAGGACTAAGCTTGATTTTCTATAGTGGGAGTTTTAGCTTTTACTCTGATTTCCTTGTCTATCACTAGCTTGTGTCACAATCTTTGCTATTTAAACTTTCTTCTTATGTTTATACTTTCATTATGGGTTTTAGTTCCCTCTCACTACCCCCCCCAAAAGGCTTATTGGGGGAGTGTAGCTTTAAATAGCTAGTTCCTCCCAGGGGCTGCTTTATAAATCAATGCTGTGGAGAGGAGTTGGGGACAGCACTGTGTGGTAATGTTACAAGCAGTTTCTGTAGACCACTTGGGAATATCTGGGATTCAGATGGTGATATATAGCACTGCTCTGTAACACTTTGGGATATCTTGAAGGTCAGATTAAATTACTAGTACTGAGGGGCCAACAGTGTTATTAAGAGTTTGTTCCTAAGGAAATCTGTTAATCTTTTTCGTTACATTTGGAGCTGCATAGCAAAAGTACCCTATGTGCTTGCCTTAGTCAACTGGTATCAGTGTTTTATCAACTGATAATTGAGCTACTGATTGTTGGTTTTTGAAAAACCAAGGAACTGTGACTAGCCATTTCTTGTTTTGATTTTTTTTTTTAATTCTTAAACTGAAAAGAGAATTAAGGAAAACTTGAGAGAATAGGTAAGTGATGACTCTTTAATATAGCAAAGACCATATGTTGAAGTAGAATGACAACAGTCTAGGTAGATCATAAGATAACAAAATAATCTGAAACAAGTAGTTTTCTAGTTCTTATACAAAATGTGCAAAAAGCTTTTTTTTATAAAAAAATTTGAGAATTACATTTATTTTACTGGAAAATTAGTCTGCATTTCTATTTTAGAATTATTCTGTTCTTAGTGTCTAATTGTAATTAGCTAAGACATTAAATTAATGAATTTTATTATTGTTTTCTGTCAAAATTTGTGTCTGTGCTTTTAGACTTCCACATAAATAGCATTGCTGTATTTTCTCACATGAGATATCTTTGCATGTCATTGGAATCTGAAATATTATGTGAACCCCTTTTTTTTCCTGATTCTACATATGGGGAAATTTTGGGGAGCTTTAAAGAACTAATTTTTAAAAAGTACAAAATGCAACTTTAGTCAGCACGTTGAAAGCAAATGTTTACTGTAAATTTCCTGAGTAACTTTTGGCATCCAGAAAAAGGTAAACAGGTGAGGGTCAGCTGAAGTCTATTTACAATGTTTGTGCCTTGCTTTTATTTTTGGTGTAGTAAATCATTAACAAGAGCTTCTTTCACCTTCTATTCACCCTCTAATGGCTTAGATTTCATTGGTCTTGTTCATGTCCAGTAGTATTTTATGCTGCCCTGCAAGTAGTCCCACTGCGACTCATAGAATAAGGTACTGCTCAGCATAAGTAAGGAGAGTAAAATCTGGTCCTAAATGAATCCTGATTGCTGTTGGCTTTATCTGTGTGTATTGTGTTTTTGTTTTGTTTTGTTTTGTGGTAAACCAGCTATTTGTTTAGTTTCCTATTTCCTGATCCTTCAGTTTTACTTGGTCAAAACATTCACTGATGTCTCTGGGAGATGTCAGCTCATAGATTTCATTGAAAGTTTTGTGTAAGGACTGCAGGATTGGACTCTCAGTGTTTTATGTGAGGTATCACAGGAAATAAGAGATGCAGTCTGGATTAGAGCTCTGCATGGGATTTGTGCAAAGTGCTTCAGAGGGACGTGATCCCAGGGGTCCTGAAGAGCCTGGTGCCATAAGAGTGGGAGCACGTTGGAGCTGGATTAAAAGTATTTCCACATGAGGCAATAGTCTAGACTGCTGATTGTCGGTGTGGGCATTCTCTGGGATGAATGCCTAGACTTAAATTTCTGCTGAAATGAGTCTGAGTTGCTTGCTGTTGCTCAGCGCTTCATTCATCATTATGCAGAACTGAGTCCTTTGTTTCCTCATCTTCCAAGCATCTGACAAAGTGGGATTTTCTCCCATGAAAGCTCATGCGATAAATCTGGAGTCTTTAAATGCCACAGGACTCCTTGGTGTTTTTGCTGAGCACTTTTAGTACAGGTCACAGAGGTGAGATTATAATGAAATGGAAATTGGGTGGTCCATTGGTAATGTTGATTCACTGACCTGAAAATATATTTGTTTGGAAAGTTCTGACTGGTGCTGCCATTTCCTTCTTTTGGGCGGATCTGTAATGAAGTAAGATGATTGCTGTTCTTTTAGTTTGGAGATTGCCTCTCAGCTTGAACAACTTAAATGTTGTTTAGTGGCTTTGAATCTGTTAAAGAGCTGTTCAGTATTGCTGTTCAGACTAAAAGTTTTAATTTGAAGCCAGGATAGATACAAAATCTTGGAAAACTGTAATATCTCAAAAGTTTCCAAGAGGTCTGGCATGTTCAAAACTGTAGCAAACTAAGGCCCTGGTATTTTACTTACTTACAAAATAAGGGGACCTTTTTAAAAGTTACTTTGTGTATCAAGAACTTTAAAACTAAAATGGGGAAATAATTGTCTATTTAATTATCTTGTTCTGTAGCTCCTAAGTAGCACCCTAGAACTGTACATCAGACCTCTGAATTTATTAATCTAGATACAAAAAAGGTACTTGGTGGTAATGGATTAATCTATTCATGCAACACTAGTCAGTGATCTTTCTTGGACAGTATCAGAATGATCTAAAATTACAAACCGAGTCATAACATATCCGTGTGTATGGCAATGGTTACCGTCATGCTGCAACCATTAGAATTAGTTTTGACATAAAATACAAATCCAAGAAAAACACAGTGGGTGAAATTCGGACCTGAGTTACACTGATATAACATGATGTAATGGTGGGTAATTGAGATCAGACTCTGCCCCAGAAAATCTCCCCAGGTTTATTTCTTAACTACTTCATTCTGCTCCTTAATTTCTTTGTCCTCTGGAAAAATGCTACTCCAATGGTAAAAGTACACATGTATATGTACCATAGCATACATACTCTCATTTATTTTGCTCTTTAATGTCTGTAGGTATAAACAGAAGTGGATCAGGGGCCACAGGGCCCCAGGGCCTCCCCAGCCTGTGCCCCCCCCCCAGTGGGTCCCCCGCTAGTGGGCTTCCCCCCCCCACAGATGGGCCAGCACTCAGGAGAGCAGGAAGACTGGGGCCAGAGACTAGCCATGACCTGACTGGTCAGCCGCAGGGGTGGCAGGGCCAATTGTCATACATGATGCAGCTTCTGGTGTGGCCCAAAGGACACATCATGTTTTGAACGTAGGCACCAATTGGATCTACCCCTCCCTCACCCTTGGGGCCAACCAGCCAGGCCGTGGCTGGCCTTCTCTACTCCTAGGGCAGACTGGCCAGCGCAGGGGCGGGCCAGGAGCGGGGAGCAGTGCTGGCAGGGTGGAAGGGCCCCCACATGTTGGTGGGCTCCTGGGCACAGGTTTGTTGACCTGTGCGGTAATTCTCCCATGGTTATAAATATTCCCGACTCCAGAAGGTAATCAACCAAGAGGTCTTAGTCCTGCTGACTTCCAGAGCAAGAAAACCTGCTTTGCACATAGTGTTGGCAAAGATGATTTTGGTCGTTGACTTACAAGCTTAGGCCTTGATCATGCAAACACTTAATGCACATGCTGAATTTCTCACACTGAGTGGTGTGTGAAGTTAAGCACATGTATAAGATTTTGCAGGGTCAGCATTTTAAACATTTAACCTTCACAGACTTATTAAGGGAGCCCCTTATGGACATTCTGAGAGGTTACAGCAACCTGACCAGTCATCTGTAATAGCAGTGAGTCTGCAGCTCTGTGTCCAAATTTAGGAAGATTTCCACTCTCGCTCTCCAAATACACCTTTTCCCACACTGCCTATTGTGGCATCTCTTGGACTACTATGTTTCGGTTCTAGTATATTCAAGAGTCTCGTCTCACAAAGAAATCAGTGGTTGTTTTTTCTGCTTTAAATTATTCACTGGCTACACGTTTCTAGACTCTTCATAAAAAATCCTTCAATTTCCTTAAACTTTTTTAAGTGACAACATGTCACAACTTATTTTTTGTGGGAGAAGCTTTCTTAAGCAAACAGAAGAACATTCACTATTTCATCCATCCTGTATAGGAAATCCTGAGCAAACAGGCTCTGCAGCACACTCTTACGCTTAGAAACTCAGCTGCCTCAGATTAAAGGGTGAAGCAAATTTTATATTGGGAGTCCTTCCAGCAAGAATGTCCTGCTACTGACTCTGAGATATACAAACCTAAGAACAGTTGTCTGAAGCAGCGCAAATGAGTCCAAGTAGAATATGGCTGCTGAGGAAGAGAGAGGCAGCCTTTAAAGGGAAGACCCAACCCCGGTCAAAACCAACACCTCGAATTGTAACTGGAATGATTTGGGAGTCCAGATGCACTACAGCACATTTCTTTAGCATGCTTTATGTGCAAAACACTTAGGTCTGCAGTCATAAACATTCTGAACTACCTTAAGTTCATATAGTTGATTTAGTGTGCACACTGAATGGTAGAGTATGTTACAGTAATTTAGATTGAAAGTGTCAAAGGCTCAGATGCGGTGAGGACGGAGTACTGGTAATTTAGTTGCTAGCACTAGATAAAGACAGCTGGAGGAGTACCTAGGAATATATCTATATCTCTCTCTCTCTCTCTCTCTCTATATATATATATATATACATCAGATATTCCTCTCTCACCCCCTATGGGTGGTATGTGTCATCCTCAACCTCGGGTCCTCTACCAGAGGCCTGGGAGTTTGAGGGTTCTGTGCAGTATCTTAGCTGTTCCTAGCACTGCACTCTTCTGGACAGAGAGCTCTGATGTTGTTCCTGGGATCTGTTGGAGCCACTCTCCCAGCTTAGGAGTCACAGCCCCGAGTGCTCCTACCACCACCGGGACCACTTTGGCCTTCACTTTCCACATCCGCTCTAGTTCCTCTTTCAGGCCCTAGTACTTCTCCAGCTTCTCATACTCCTTCTTCCTGATGTTGCTGTCACTTGGCACTGCTACATCTATCACCACCGCTGTCTTCTGGTCCTTGTCTATTACCACGATGTCTGGTTGATTGGCCAGTACCTGCCTGTCTGTCTGGATCTGGAAGTCCCACAGGATCTTAGCCCTGTTGTTCTCCACGACCTTCTGTGGGATCTCCCATCTGGTCTTGGGAGGGTCTAGCCTATACACTGTGCAGATGTTCCTGTACACAATGCCAGCTACTTGGTTATGCCGTTCAGTGTATGCTGTTCCTGCCTGCATCTTATGTCCTGCCACTGTGTGTTGGACTGTCTCTGAGGCCTCTCTGCACAGTCTGCACCTTGGGTCCTGTCTAGTGTGGTAGACCCCTGCTTCAATGGATCTGGTGCTCAGTGCCTGTTCTTGTGCTGCTATGATCAGTGCCTCAGTGCTGTCTTTTAGTCCAGCCTTTTCCAGCCACTGGTAGGATTTCCCAATGTCAGCCACCTCAGCTATCTGTCGATGGTACATTCCATGCAGGGTCTTGTCTTGCCATGGCACTTCTTCTGCTTGATCTTCCTCCCATGTCTGCTGCTGCTGCCTCAGGCATTCTCTCAGCAGCTCATCTTTGGGTGCCATCTTACTGATGTACTCCTGGATGCTCTGGGTTTCATCCAGGACAGTGGCTTTGACACTCACCAAACCCCGCCTGCCTTCTTTCCGGCTGGCGTACAGTCTCTGGGTGTTGGACTTGGGGTGGAAACCTCCGTACATTGTGAGGAGCTTCCGGGTCTTCACATCGGCAGCCTCCATGTCCTCCTTTGGCCAGCTCACTATACCGGCAGGGTATCTGATGACTGACAGGGCGTACCTGTTGATGGCGTGGATCTTGTTCTTCCCATTGAGCTGGCTCTTCAGGACCTGTCTTATCCTTTGGTGGTACTTGGATGTTGCTGTCTTCCTTGCCTCCTCATCGTGGGTCCCATGTGACTGTGGGATGCCAAGGTACTTGTAGCTGGTCTGTATATCTGCTATGTGGCCTGCTGGTAGTTCCACCCCATCAGTCTTCACTACCTTTCCTCTCTTTACTACCATCTGGCCACACTTCTCCAGTCCGAATGACATCCCAATATCCTCACTGTAGATCCGTGTCAGGTGGATTAGCAAGTCGATGTCTCGTTCATTCTTAGCATACAGCTTGATGTCATCCATGTAGAGGAGGTGGCTGATGGTAGTTCCACTCTTGAACTTGTATCCATATCCAGTCCTTGTGATTATCTGGCTGAGGGGGTTCAAGCCAATGCAGAACAGCAGCGGGGACAGCACATCACCTTGGTATATGCCGCACTTGATGGCCACTTGTGCAAGCTGTGTTGAGTTGACTTCCAGTGTTGTCTTCCACAGTCCCATTGAGTTCTTGAGGAAGGTCCTTAGTGTCCTGTTGACTTTGTATAGCGCCAGACATTCACGGATCCATGTGTGCGGCATTGAGTCGTAGGCTTTCCTGTAGTCAATCCAGGCTGTGCACAGATTGGTCTGTCTAGACCTTGAGTCTTGGGCGATTGCTCTAT
The DNA here is from genome assembly GCA_007922195.1 of Podocnemis expansa. Lineage (NCBI taxonomy): Eukaryota > Metazoa > Chordata > Testudines > Podocnemididae > Podocnemis > Podocnemis expansa. The sequence continues at coordinate 52,005 of ML681966.1, forward strand.
CTATGAGCAGCTGGTGTTTTGAGCCTCTGGTGTTGCTCCCAATGCCCTTCTGAGCTGTGCTCATGTACTGGCCCATGTGGTCCTGTAGCTTGGCGGCTATGATGCCTGATAGGACTTTCCATGTTGTGGGGAGGCAGGTTATTGGCCAGTAGTTGGATGGTGCTGTTCCCTTGTGGGGGTCTTTCATGATCAGCACTGTCCTTCCTTGTGGTAGCCAGTCTGGGTAGGAGCCTGCTGCTAGCAGCTGGTTCATCTGTGCTGCTAGACGTTCATGCACTGCTGTTAGTTTCTTTAGCCAGTAGGTGTGGATCATGTCCGGGCCAGGTGCTGTCCAGCTCTTCATGTTCTTGACCCGCTGTTGGATGTCGGCTACTGTGATGGTGACTGGTTCCTGTTCCGGGAGATTGCTATGGTCTGTTCTCAGGTCCTGGAGCCACTTTGCACTGGTGTTATGAGTCTTCTCTTTCTCCCAGATGTTCTTCCAGTACTGTTCAGTTTCTGCTGTTGGTGGCTCTGCTGTTATTGTGTTGTTGCACTGCAGGATGGAGTACACCTTGGATGGTTCTTTGGAGAACAGGGCATTTATGTTTTTGGCCTCTGCTTCTCTAGTGTATCTCCTTAGCCTGGTGGCCAGTGCTGTGAGCCTTTGCTTAGCAGTTTCTAGGGCTTCAGATGGAGTCAGGCCCTTGTATTTTCTCAGTAGCCGAGTCTTATCCTTAATCTCTACACCCTTCTGTAGTTCCACCAGCCAGTTAACTTCTCTCCAGGTTGCCTTGATCTTATCCTCCAACCTCATTTTCCAGGGGGGTATGTACTGGTGTTCTTCTTGATCGTGTAAGCCAAGCATCTCCAGGATTACAGAGGCTGTAGCGTATACCAGTTCATTGGTTTCAGTGATGGTGGTAGTAGGAATTGTCATTAGGGCTCTATTGGCATCTTCTAGCATACTATCTGATGGTACTTCTCCAATGAGCCTTGGTAATCGGTCTCAAGGGTTGACTGTAGCTAGTTTATCCATGATCTTATGCCTCATATCAGCTGCTGTGCTCTGTAATGGAGGGGGGGGGAGCAGTGAAGTTTCAGCATCAGGTGGTGGCTGCCCCTCTAGTTGTTCTTCCAGGGCTTCTTCTTGAGTCTGGGATGTAATGTGGAGTTGGTCTATCTCCAGTTGTGAGAGCAGCTGCCTCTTTACTATGTTGAAGCGTTGGGTAGCTAGCTGTTTCTCAGTTAGTGTGGATGTAGGTCTTTTGTCCATCCATAGTCCCCTCATACGTTTCATATATCCCCTCTCATTGGGTCTGCTGTTGTAGTAGCATTCCATCAATTCCAGGTTCTCTTGTCTCATCCATGCATGGTTTGTTCCAGTAGCCCACTTATCGTCATATTGTCCTGGTTCCCCAACATCTGGCGCAGACCTTGTTAATCCGGGCAACATCCAAGCTGGCATGACTTTTCTAGTTTGTGTCACTCTCATATTCGAGGTAGGCAAGTGAGGCATTAGGGGGTCTTTTACCCAAGGACCTCTACTGGGAAGGTAGGTAGGTAGGTACCCACCAGGATTTGAACCCCGGTCTCCCATATCAAAGGGCGTCGCGCTTAACCACTACAGCACTCTGAACCACTACGCTATCCAGTCACCCTATATGTATATATTTACATATATATATATATATTTATATTTATATATATACAGTTCAGATGCAGGTAGGTATGCAACAGGAACTTCAAACTGCAAATCTTGTTAACAAAACATACCGTCCTCAATGGAGCAGAAAAGGTGGTAGAACCTCTACAGTCCCATGACTATCCAAGTGGACAGCATTTAAAGCAGACTGGCAATCACCTAATTCAAATAAAAATACTTCTCTCTGGATCATTTCTTAGAAAAGCAAAGTGATCCACATGATCATCCATATCAAAAGCAGTTGATAAATCTGAAAGAATCAGGGTAAAATCATGACTCCATTGAAGTTGTAGGAGTTTTGTCACTGACTTCAGTGAGGCCAGCATTTCATTCTCTGTCTTGACACATTACTGTAAGGATATTATAGAACCCTCAAGACCAGCAAAATACTGAGTTATATCCAATCGTAGAACCAAACTGAAAGGGTCAGAGAACTGAGGACTCCAGCTAGTACCAAACCTAGCTTGCCATAATCTCCTCTGTTCTTATACATAAATGGAAGATTTGGAGTCTTCCTGTGTTTAGAAGAGGCAACCCTAGAGGTTCAGCATCTCAGGTTTTATAAGCAGTGCCACAGATCAAGAATCAGAGTAGCTGTAACTGTCTAGAAGGATGAATATATGCCTGCACCTCCATTTTCTTCCTTCCAATGAGACATACTAAAGCAGTTCTGCAAACTCTGCCCCCCTTCATTGTGCACACTAGCTGAGTATTTTCCTTTGTGACTTGCAGTAATGTAACAGTTTTAAGCAGGGCTTTTGAAGTGGATTTGTACTGCTTGAAAGCAAATACATGCTAGAAAAATATTTTGTTTGGCTAAATTTCTACATTGTGTGTAAGATAAATCATGTATAAAGAGATAGTTGCCTTGCCTTCTCTTGTCAGGATGACCATGACAGAAAAACGATTGTTGGATGGTGTATAGTTGACAAGTTGGAGGGCATGCCAGGGACTATATATAGTGGAAGATACAGTAACAGTAGGAGCTCAGGAAGGAAAGCACATGTGTTAATTCTATGATCTCTTCTACAAATTGACCTTAAATATTTGTTACTGCTTTGGCATGGTATAAAAAAGCTTGGCTGGAAGAAATTCAATACACTTCAAAGTACTTGTTCTACTCTAAATCCTGACACCAGTGAAATACCTAAGTGTTTTGATCTGACCAGAATTAATATTAAAAATTTTTATTTTTTCTCTTGTAATATTTCAACTAAAATTGTCTAGTTAGTAATTTAAAAAAAACCCATTCTGATGAAAGAACACAGTATAAATGGTTATTGGTTCTTTTTATGAGTTTGGACAAAAATAAAAATACCATTAGTTCAGTGTGTAATGTCTTTGAATAGTTATGTGATACTTGTGTGGAAAGGTGTAGACTTATACATTTCCATAAATGTGTTTCCATAATGAAATATAATTATTATACAAGACTATGTCATGTACAAGGACAAAGAATTTGAATTGTCTTCCTGCTGGTATTTTAGTTCTTCTGTTCCTAAAATTAAAAAAAAAAAAAAAAAAAGAGGGAGAGAGCAGGACAGTGTGCTCTAAAGTCATTACGGATTTTGTACACAATTACATTCACAATTTATTATAAAAATTAGCACAAACAAAATTAAGTTTTTTTTTAAAAAAGAACTCCTCCTATGGACAGTTAAAGGAATTTCTCTTGTATATGTGGCGTGGGAAATAAAGCTTAAATTGTTTGAAAACAATATTTAGTTTACTAGGTAAGCTTAACAGTTTAATAAAAGCAATTACTGATGTTCTGTATTTTGCCGGCTGTGTCCTGTTCAGTTCCTTTGCCTTAATTCATAAGTGGCCAATTAAATAATATTTTGGGGGGAGAGGATGAGTAAAACATACGTTTTACATACACATCTATTAGATGATTCAAAAAAAATCACTCCTTTCTATTCTAGCTCTCCCTGTTCTCAGATACTGTACAAGTTTACACATGGGAGTCAAACTTTGGGTTATACTCCTTCTGTAAATCTGTGTGTTCAGATTTACGGACATTATTTGCATAGCGGTGTATTCTGCAGATTTGTAGCCAAATTGCTGCAGAATTTATCCACGAGAGGACAGAATTTTGCTCCAGAGTCCAAGATTGATTAAAACAAAAGTTTCTAGCCATCATGGTTACGAAGAATGTGATTGTATGTAGTGATTTCTTCCTGAGTCTGCAGGCTGTTTGAAACCTTAGCTCTGAGAAGTAGAACTGTGCCATTCATCTGAATGAGTTAACTCTTAAGGAGGAAAATGAAAATTCCACTGTTTATTACTTTAGCAGAAACATCCAGAAAATTAGCTTTCTTCTATAATTCTTTCCTGTTTCCCATGCCTTGTTAATCCTTAAAATTGAAAATACATAGTACAATACTGTACTGCACTTGGTTGCATTGATTTTCAGTTCACTGAAAAGCTGTAAATGAAGTTGCCATGAGATATCGATCCTGCTGCCTCAGACTTCTGCAGAAAGCCTTGGTGCATAATTTAGGTTGAGCTGGCCATAGAGTAGCTGGAGCTTTGAACATGTAGCTCCTGCTGTGTTAACTTTAAAATGCAATACTTCTGCTGAGTGCATTCTGAACATTCTAAAAATTTTTTAGTCAATTCACTAATGTCTCATCTTGTGTTGTGCTCCATATAGGCAGACACAGAGCACCGTGGAATTCTATGCAGGTGTAAGGGTCTGACAGCAAAACTCAAAACAAGATTGCAACTTAAATCAAATCCTTTTACGTTTGTGTCTACTGACAACATGCCATGACCACTGCTATAAAATTCTAAAGGAACTATTCTTTTCTGCAGTGGTACCTGGGCCTTCAGTGGTCTTTTGATGCCAGATAGCTTGTATCTTTTCTGGGTGGTGAATGTTCAAAGTCTAAACCAGTTTACTATTGGTTACAGTGAGGCCACTGACATGGGGAACATTGTTCACACTGAGGTCAAAGGAATTGATGGCATTAAGCACCTTGCAGCTCTGCCACATTTATTTTTGGAAGTTGAGCTTTTAGAAGGGAAATCCAAAGCACAAGGACCATATCTTCAGAGGAGTATGAAGAAATTAGCTTTAGTCTTAAAAGCAGGTGTATTTTTAATTTCTGAGAGCTGCTGAATATTTTGAAGAAACATACTTGCTGTTACAGGTTTATAGTCTTGGTATCATTTTATCCCAGGCTATTGATTTTTTGGAGGGCAATAATAGGTTTCAACACTAGTTTCTAATGTGTTTTGGTTGTTTTAAAATAATCCATATCTAACATAGAGGACAGTACCTTAAGTGTATGTCCTCTGAGAACTGGACGATTTCATAGCTTTTGTGGAATCACAAGGAGGAACTGTGGTGGGGGAAGAGGAAAAGATTTTAGCTAGCAGCACGAGTAGGGCGAGAGCAATTTCTGCCTCTCTGCTTCCAAGAACCCTTTTCCACTGAATAGTTTGCACTTCTGTCATAACTCATACTCCTGTTGGCTCCTGACCTCTCAAGCTGGGAGGTAGGTAGATTTCCAGAGATCAGGCCAGGAACATGAAAAAGCTAGAATGGCGCTAGTACATGGGCAGGCCTAAGGTTGCCAGTCTTGATTTGGAAATATTCCTGGAGACTCCAGGACAATCGTGAAGGACTGACAGCCTTAATGACAACTAGAAACTGGAACAAGCTAGGGAAACAGAATGGGGGTCCCATGCACTTTAGGGTTGGGGGAGGGGGGGAGAACAGTAAATGGAAGGAAAGCAGAGCTCAAGTTGGCAGGCACGAGGTATGAGTGATTGGGCTGCATAGAATATTAATATCTATAAAGATTTACAGAAGTTCTTGTTTTCCTTTCAGAATAAAAAACTTTATCATTTTTTACTATTATAAAGGAATATCCTGTGGTGATATGGAAAATGGTGTCTTGAGCCCCAGTGCTGCAATATTTTTCTGCAGGGGTGCATAACACATCTGCAAGCAGTTGCCTTCTCTCCTGGAATGAGACTTGCTTAGAACGGCTAAGGTCAGGTTACTTGTGGCTCTTGCCTGTGGAAACAGAAGGTAGAGTTTAAGGGGCTTTCCGTAAGCCCATCTTATATAACTGCACACCCTGTATGCAGGGAGCACAGGAACTGAAACTACTACACAGACTTGAGGGAGAGGAAAAGGAGTACGGCCCTTTGTCCTTCTCCACACAGCCCTAAAGAACATGCTAGTTGAAGCACCAGGAAGGCTTCTGGAATGAATTTGCCTTCCAAAGTGCTCTCTGAAATGGTGTTCCTTCACCTCCAATGTACACAATCTAAAGCCCTCTTTGTTATGAGGAGTGTAATGATGCAATGCATTAAGGAAAGCAATATAGTGTAAACAATTGAATAAAAATGTTACAGGGTTGGGGGTTAGTGTGGAAGGTTGTTATTATTATTCCATGATTTTTTTTTGGCCTGTTATAGGAAGCAAAACTATGGCTGTACATTTGCTATACAGTTCATTCTGAGATCTAGTTTTTAATAAACTCTGGCTTGCTTATTGGTTATGTCACCGGAATATTTGGATTGTTATTCTAATTCCAGTCCTTACCACTTTCACATTTCAAACCATATATAGGAGAATGTGTTGTACTGCATGTCCCTATCCCAGTTCAGTGGAACTGGGGTACAACCTCTAGCTGCACTCCTTAACTTATTACAACACTGCTTTCAAAGTGGTGATTTCAGTATTTTGAATAATTACTTCAGCTAACGCAGAAACATAGTAAATGTTTCTGCACCAGATTGTGTCGGCTTGAAAACTAGGTTTGTGAATGCTTTACGGTGGAAGTTTAATGCTGGATCTTTCTTTTATAAGAATTGCAGATACAAAATCTAAAGACATTTCCCTTCCCAGTGGGCACAGAATGTTTGGTGGACTTTTTTTTTTTTTTTAATCTGAACGACTTTAAAGTAAAGCAAACTCCCTATGGACAAAGATGCCTCTTGAGGCATTAACACCAAATGCATGTGTGAGTTTGTCTTCGTTGCATATGTGTATGTTTAAATAGGACAAAAGAAGCCAAAAAAGATTTCGCTTTGTGGATATAATGAATATGAGTTAGGTGAACAGCAGTAACACTAGGTTTTTTTCCCTGCTGGGTAAATAGATCAGTAAGCGTCCTATCATCCAATCACCTGTGGATACTGTGCCTCCACCCCTTGCAGAAGCCAGCAGCTGCCGCACATAACCCACAGTTTTAAAGCAGATACTAGTTTGGAAAAATCACATAGATCTGTTGCTGCTCACATTTAAGGATACAGAATTGCAGGACTCGTTTATAAGAAAGGCAGGAGCTTGTCCAACAGAAGGTTGCATTAAAGCAGAAGGTTAGTAATGAAGTTTCATGCTAAGAAACACTTTTTTAAAAAATCACTCTGTTTCAGTGCACATAAGATTTTTGATATCTTGAAAAGAAAAGATTATGGATTACCACATATATTAAAACAAATTACTGAAGTTTTACATGCTTTTGGAAGGTAAAACCTATGTTGTGCAAATACAAAGATATACCTTTAACTATTAATCCTATTAATGCTTTTGTAACTAGATGCCATACTGATTTCTTTTCAAATGCACTAATCAAATAGAGACAGTTTCCACATTAACCTTTTGAAGGAGGCTAAATGTTTTAGACATCGGTTCTGTTGTCTTGCTTTTCTGACTTTTTAAAAAATATGAAATATTAAATAGGATTTTTTAAAAAAATCATTACAAATTCTATGAGGTTCTTATCACAACCTCAGCATTTATGATGTACAAATTTAAAAGTAGAGTTGTTCATTTAAAATCACGTATGAAAATTTTAGTCCCCTGTATGTATAGCATTTTGCAGCTTTCAAATCTTTATTCTTTTAATAATTACAGAAAATCAAAGTTAAGCATATATTCCTATGCCAGGAAAGACAAATCAATGCTAGAACTGAATTAGGCCAAATTAACTGAAGATAGTAAGTTATAAGGAAAGCTTGAATTATTGGAGAACATACTGATACAGTTTGTTTCAGTTTTTCAAGGAAACAGAGTCTGAGGAAGGATTACATTTTTAGCGGGAGGTTTTCTGTATTTGTTACTGTTCTGAATATTTTAGGATTATTGGGGGTTGTAAAATGTTGCATTTGATAGATATGCACACTACTTTCTTAAAAAAAAAAAAAGCCTGTCAGATTCAGTATTGTAAAACAATATGAAGTCCGCAAAATATGTTTTAACAAAAAATAAAGGTAGCAAGAAACCTCATTAAAATAGGTTCCCTTCTAGAATCTTTTAAGCATATATGTTAATAAAATCACATTTTTGGACTTAACATGGCACTTGCTTTATACATTGTATAAATTTGTCATTTTTATTGTGGCTTTAAAAATGGAAAATTCAGGATGAAATATTTCAAGAGACCACCACAGATAGTAATTAAATTGAAAGGTGTGTCTTCTGATACCAACAGACTGGGGAGTGATTTGTAATTTTTATGTCATGCATTTAAAGCAAAGTTTTATTTCTCAGCGTGAAGGCAGACATTGTACACAATATAGCATATGGTAGTTTTTCTGTAGACCTATGGGCTCTATTCATAGAAACCCACTGATTTTTTTCATTTACTTACTAAGTTTTGCAACACAGTTACGTCCAGTTCCTGAGACACTTTACATGGATGTAGAAGGGTCAAACCAATTTAAGAGCTGTATGGCGACTGTAAAATGGGTCTGTCCCATGAGTACGACAGACTGGGGGGAGTTTGCCATGTATAGCTTATGAATTGTTTGATATTATGAACTCTATGTGTATGTCTATATCAAATTACAAACTTCAGTTTGTTTTCTGAGAACCATTTTGATTATAAGCCTATTCTGTAGCCTCAATATTGAGCTGAAACACACCAATGTATCAGGAAACAAATCTTGCGCCTAGCAGAGCCCTAATAATGGGTGGTCATTAAACCTTAATGGTCATCCATTCAGATGGGGGGTGGGGAGCAAGGAGTCCTGTTAAAGAATTGATTGTTGTCTAGGGTAAACCATTTTTGCAAGTCTGAAAGCAACAAAGCAATCTGATGGGGTTTAAGTATGACCAGGAAGGTAACCTGATAGAAGGTTGGGAGGAAGATTGTGGAATTTTCTCTGATGAAAGCTGATGCGATAAATAAATTGCTCATGTGATAAATAAATTTATTAGTCTTCAAGTGCCATATGACTGCTGCTTATTTTGCTGAACTATACAACATGGCTATCCCTTTGGAAATTAAGAGACTGTTTACCTCTTATAGCATATCCTTGGGTATAGTTCAGAAGTTCAGAGCAGTTAACTAAGAGAAAGATAGAGACACTAGAATGGAGTTTTTGAGAGTGGGTTTTTTTCTTCTCATGCCTATCTCTCTGATAGAAATCAATAGGAAAATAACTGGTTAGTCTCCTCCTAACCACTCCTACATGGTTACGAAGAAGCAAGTTCTGGGATATATCCTGGTCTTATTCTCTGCCCTACATGGCAGCTCTCCTTCCAGGGCTTCAGTAACCTCCTTAAGTTCCTGCCTGAAGAAGGAAGATGAACGGTGGGTTACTTACCAGTAACTGTCTTTCTTCGAGATGGGCTGCTCACATATATTCAGCTACAGGTGTCAATGTGCCGCAGTGCACGGAGCTCAGAAAGTCTTTAGCCTTAGCCTGTCAGGTCAGGGCACACAGCCAACGTCCCCTCCATGCCACGATCCTGGCTAAATAGGTGACCGTGACCCTGTTCCTCCCAGTCCCTTATACCTTTGCCAACTCCAGTTAGCAGGGACAGTGGGAGTGATCTGAATGTATGTGAGCAGCCCATCTTGAAGAAAGACTGTTACTGGTAGGTAACCCACCATTCTTCTTCAAGCACTGCTCATATCATTCAGTTACAGGTGACTGCTAGTCATACCTGAGGATGGTGGGAGGAGTTACAGTCTGCTCACGCTGAGTACGGCTCTGCCCAATGTGGCATCCTCTCTAGCCTGTTGGACAATAGCGTAATGCATCGTGAAGGTATGCACCGATGACCACATAGCTGCCCTGCAGATCTCCTGGATTGGGACCTTGGTGAGGAAGGCCGTTGATGAACCCTAGGCCCTGGTAGAGTAAGCCCTGACAGTCCCAGGAAGGGGTATGTATTCCCTTCCTTAGCAATCTTTGATACAGTTTATTATCCATTTGGATATGCACTGTGAGGACACTGGAAGACCTCTTTTGAGTTCTGCGACATCCACAAAGAGTTGGGGGGGGTCTTGTGGAACAGACACATGCACTCAATGTATGTTAGAAGCGCTCTCTTCACATCCAGAGTGTGCCATCTCCTCTGGTTCTCCATAACCTGAGGATCTGGAAAAAATCCTGGCAAGCAAATATCCTGTTTGAAATTTAAAGGACAAATTACCTTAGGAAGGAAAGATGGGTGTGGTCGAAGCACCACTTTGTCGGGAAAGAACCTCGTATATGGAGGTTCTGAGGAAAGGGCCTTCAACTCTGAGACCCTTCTAGAGGAGGCAATTGCTACCAAAAAAGCTACCTTCCAGGCAAGGACCAATAAGGTACATGAGTCCAAGGGTCCATACAGAGGCTCCATTAATGCACGGAGCACCATGTTCAGGTCCCATTGAGAGGTGGGTTCACGGGATTGTGGGAAAAATCTTTTGAACCCCTTCAAAAACCTAGTGGAAGTAGGGTGGGAGAAAACAGGACACCATCCACTTTTTTGTGGAGGGCTGAAATCTCTGCTAGGTAGATGCTCACTGAGGAAAGGCAGAGGTCCTTGTCTCTAAGTCTAGCAGATAATCAAGAATTAGGTGCAAGGGAGCTGGTGTAGGGTTGACCCCTGTACCTCAAGCCCAGCTGGAAAATCATTTCCATTTGGCTGTGTAGGTGGACCTGGTGGACAGTCTTCTACTACCAACCAGGACGTTTCTGACTCTCTCTGAGCAGAACCTTTCCTGCTTGCTGAGCCAGAGAGTCTCCAGGCTGTCAGATGTAGGAGGCTTGGGTTTGGGTGCCGCACGCACCCCGAGTCTTGGGTCAGGAGGTCTGCCCACTGGGGGAGGTGGAGAGGGGCCTCTATGGACAAGTCTTGTAGGAGCGAGCAGGGGCATTGCTGTCCTGGGGAGGGACCTGGGGCACGGGCCCAGGTCCCCCCCCCCCGGCCAGGGACAGGGCCAGAAGCTGTCATGCCGCCACGGATCCCTGGCTGGGAATGGGGCCGCCGCTGCCACTGGCGCCTGGGCCCTGAATCTCCAGCCCGATTGGGGTGGCCCTGCTGGATCCGGGGCACTGGCACTGGGATTCGGGGCACATGTCCCGGGTGCCCAGCACCAGCAACGCCCCTGAGAGTGAGAACCGGTGTTTTCTGGGCCAATCTGGAGCTATCAGTACCCTGTTCAGTACATCCATTTTGATCTTCAGAAGGACCCTGTGTATCAATGGGACCTGTGGGAAGCCATACATTAGAGGGTTCGACCAACTGATGAAGAAGGTATCGGTGAGTGACCCCGCCTCTTGACTTGTGGTTCTGCCATGTCATGACCAGGTCCACTTGGGGTGTTCCTCACCTGTCTACCAGGTGAGAGAACAGCATGTTGTGGAGGGACCACTCATGACTTGCTAGGAGTTTTCTGCTAAGCGAGTCTGCGAGCTTGTTGTCCATTCCTGGTAGGTGTGCTGCCACCAGAGTAAAATTGTATTTCAGGGCTAATTCCCAGAGTTTGCACGCTTCTTTGCAGAGAGCTGGGGAGCAGACACCCCCCTGATGGTTCGTATAGAACATGACTGCAGTGTTGTCCATTAGAACCTGGACCAACCTGACTTGTATCCTGTCCAGAAAAGTTATGCAAGCCAATCTGATGGCCTGCAGTTCCTTCACATTTATGCGAAGAAGGCTGTCTGCATGAGACCAAAGTCCCTGGGAGGAAAGCCCCTCCCCCCCAAAATGCCCCCCCACCCCCCCGAATCAGAGGCATCAGTTATCAGTGTCACTGTGGGTATTAGCGTTTTGAAGGGCATTCCCCCCATGGCAAACAGGGGGTCCTTCCAGATCTGTAGTGTCCCCAGGATATCTCAGGGAACCGACTACCTTGGACAGAGACTCTCTCCATGGGTGGTACACCATGGAGAACCAGACCTGAAGCCTCATTCTCAAGTGTGCTGTCCAGATTACGGAGGTGGAGGCTGCCATGTGCCTGAGCAGCTGTAGGCAGCAACAGGCTATGGTCACTTGAAACTCCTGCAGCTCCATAATAATGGTGCAGATGGACTGAAATCTTAAGGAAGGTAGATAAGCTCTCTCTTTGTGGGCATCTAGGAGAGCTCCTGTGAATTCTATGCGTTGAGACGGGCGGATTTTTGACTTCTGTCAATTTATGTAGAGACCTGGGTACCTGCACAGGCAGGTTACCGCTCTGACACTGTGCTCTACCTGAGCTCTCGATTCCCCGTGTATTAACCAATTGTCTAGGTAGGAATAGATCTTTATGCTCTGCCGGCACAGGAATGTAGCAACTGGCACCATGCACTTTGTGAACACCCTGGGAACCAGAGAGAGCCCGAAAGGGAGTGATGTGAACTGGAAAGGATTTCCCCTCACCATGAAATTTAGGTACCTTCTGTGGCAGGGGCATGTTGCTATGTGTAAGTAAATGTCTTTTAGATCGACAGCTGTGAACCAATCCCTGGGAGACAGAGACAGGATGATCTGTGACAGGGAAACCATGCGGACCTTTATTTTCCTTATGTGTTTGTTTAAAGCTCTGAGATCTAGAATGGGTCTTATGTCCCTGTTGGGTTTCGGGACCAGAGTATCAGGAATAAAACCCTTTTCCCCGCTCCGGCATTGGGACCCTTTCGATGGCCCTGAGGGATAGGAGCTTCTTGCATTCCTTCTTGAGCAAATGATCTAGTTCCCAGTTCCTGAGATTTGGGCGAGGGGGCAGTTTTCTGACCCAAGGAGTTGATTGAAACTATATGCCATACCCTTCCGAGACCATCTCGAGGACCCACTGGTCAGTTGTGATGTCGGCCCAGTGGTGTGTGAAGCGAGGTAGGCGGTTGGCAAAGGTTGGAGTCGAGGCTGCGGGCTTGCTGCCCTCGGAGTAACTGTCAAAAACACTGCTTCCTTCCCAATGAGTGGTTGGTACCCTGCCTGTGCCTGCTGGACTGTGAGGCATGGGTTTTTCCATCCTTGCTCAAACAGGCCTTGTCCTTAACCAAGCCTCTGAGTTGTCATTGGGGGTATTGGTAGGACCGAGAGAAGGAACCTTGCATCTGGACTTGTTGCTTTAACTGTTGTAGTTGCTGTTGCAAGAGTTGATGAGGTTTCAGGGAGCGCCGGACAGATTGTCGGGTGTACATTCCCAGCAATCTGAGGGTGGCTCTTGAGTCCTCCATGCCATGCAGCTTTGCGTCTGTGAACTCAGCAAAGAGGTCGAGGCCTTCGAATGGCAGGTCCTGAATGATGAGCTGCATCTGCAGGGACAGGCCTGAGCCCTGAAGCTAGACGGAGCGACGCATCACCACGGCAGATGCCGTATTTTGCAAGACTGCGTCCAGTGCGTCCCAGGTAGATGTCAGAACATCTCTGGAGGCTAAGGCCCCTTCTTCGACCATTGCCTCATAGTCCCTGAGGCAGTCTTTGGGGATAAGATCATGAAACTCCTCCATGGCTCTCCAGAGGTTAAAGCTGTATCTCACCATAAGGGCTTGGTGATTAGAGATATGCAACTGCAATGCTGAGGTGGCATAGACCTTCCTGCCGAGTAAGTCGAGCTTTCAAGCCTCCTTATTCTTGGGAGTAGAGCCCAGTTGGCCCTGTGTCTCTTTTTGGTTAACTGCGTCTACCACCAGGCATCCCAGCATAGGGTGTTGGAAAAGGAACATGAACTTGTCCGACGGGACATGGTACTTGCAATCTGCCGCCTTGGACACTGGCGGAATTGAGAATGGGGTCTGCCACCACTCCCTGGCAATTCTGTACACCCCTTCGTGAAGGGGAACAGATACTCTGGCTGGTGGGATGGTGTCTCTGATGTCAAAGAGGGGGTCAGTTTCCTCTTGGATCACCCCCACTTCTGTGTTTAAGTTCACTGCCATGTTGTGGAGTAAATCCTGCTGCGAGCGGGAGTCATCTTTGTATGCAAGGTTCCTTTGGAAGGTGTGCTCATCTGGGGAGGATGACGAGGGGGCCTGAGATCTATTGTGCTGAGTGGAGTCTGGGTTAGGCTCATCATCAGAAATATCTGAGGAGTCCAGAATCCAGGGTGGAGATGGTACCGAATGGTGCCGCGAAGTTGAGCTGTCATTGGCCGTCGTGTCAAGCCATTCATGCGATCAGTCATTGAAGGAGTCTCTGGTTGCGGTATGGCGCAAGGGAGAGTGGCTCCTGCCCATCTGGGAAGTCTTGGCGGCATGGGAAGAACTGGGCCATGGCACCCGTACCAGGGTTGTCGGGGTCATCCTCTTTCTTGGCACGGGCGTCGGGGAGTGTTTTTGGCAATGCTTACCCACCTGTTCCCTGGTACCGGAGATGGTTTTTGGGGAGCCAGAGGAGCGGATGGAGGCTGAAGATGGTGATGAATATAAGCTCGACCTCCGTCTTCTAGGGACCTGGGAGCATGGTTGCAAGGGCTCACAGGATGAATGCCGAGAGGAATGGCCATCAGAGTGATCATCGGTACCATTTTGAGGTGCTGGATTTGGGGGGTCGATGGTACCAGACTTGAGGGCCATGCCGATTTCTTGTGTCTTGTGCTCCTTAGATGCGGGATCCAGCTTACTCTTCAACCAGGCTTTCTTTGCCGGTACCGGAGCCAGGTGTTGGAACAGGGCCCGTGCCATTGTTAGGGCTCACGGTGTCAATGGTACCAAGGGCAGTCCCAGTCCTGACTCACAAGAGGGGGAACGCGGAGACGGAGGCAAACGGTGCCATGGTGGTACCGAAGTTGATGCCAACTCTGGCTTTGAGCTTTGTGCTGGGGGGTCAGTATTGGGCAGGCTCCAGCGCGGGATTTGCCTAGGGTGCCAGCAGAGCGCTAGTGGCCCGGACGGCATCAGAGGTGGACATAAGCTCCTCTGCGAGAGTAAGCACCGCTCTCTGTCCTTGTAGTCCGTCCTGTGTTTAAAGGACTGGCAAATAGAGCAATTCACCGCCAGGTATGACTCACCAAGGCACACGAGGCATTTCTTGTGGGGATCATCGAGTGGGAAGGCTTTGGAACACACTGGACATGGTTTAAACCCTGGCATTCTAATTTCTGAGTGAAAGGAGTGACAGGCACTTGCTTACGCAAATTTTTGGCTGATCTGAAACCATCGCTGAGGGTGGGAAAGGGAACTGGGAGGGTCAGGGTCACGGTCACCTATATAGGTGCCGTCATGGCATGGAGGGGGCATTGGCCGTGTACCCTGACCTGATAGGCTAAGGCTAAAGACTTTCCAAGCTACCATGTGCTGCAGCACGTAGACACCTGTAACTGAATGATATGAGCAGTGCTAGAAGAAGAACAGGTTCCAAAGTGAGAGGGTTGCTTATGGGGGCAAGAGAGGCTGCTTTGGTCCTGGAACTTCCCAGTATCCTTTTCCACATCAAAAGAAACAAAGAGTCCACTTAAAGACTAACATTTATTTCTCGCATGAACTTTCATGGGAGAAAATCCCACTTCATCTGACACTTTGAAGAATGAATGAATGAATAAATAGATCTGTTAGTCTTTAAGTGCCACAGGATTCCCTGCTTCTTTTGCTGAGCTAGACTACCATGGCTGCCCCTTTGGAACTTCCGCATCAAGCCACCCATGCTCAGAATGGGTCAAACCAGTGTATTGCTCAGGAGGAGTGAATAATTGGCTGATGTGCCCCTAATTCCTGCCTAAGGTAGACTTGAGATTCAGCTTTTTCTGTATCATTCAATAACATATTTATTGCACTTCTGGTTAATATGACTCCACTGGAAAAATTCTTCAGTTAAGCATAATTTGCTTGTTGAAATACTGCCTGCAACAGTGATCTTGTCTACTCTTATATGGTAAGCAGGGGCAGTCTTAAGTAAGAACTTAGGTGGGAGATACCCTTCAGCCAGGCTTCTGCAGAAGGTTGCATTAATGATTCAAGAGGTGACAGAAAGTACAACCAGTGCCTCAGCATGGTTTTTTAAAACAAGCAAGAAGTCCTGTGGCACTTAAAGCAGCGGTGGCTCCAGAGGAAGGGATGAGGGCCATCTGGACAAGGAGCTTGTCCCTTCCCAGCTGCTCTACCAGTCTGGCTGAACCACTTTCATTGGCTGGAGGGAAAGGCACTTTTCACATATTCATTTTGTTATGCTTTCAGACTTGGGTATTTTTCACAGGTTCACTGGACAATTGAAGGATATTGGAATAGCAATGGAAAAGGATCACACCAAGAGACCACTATTAAAGGGTTAAATTGTGTAAGTGGGAGGGGGGAGATTTGTTTTGAGGAACCTGCAGAGTTTGTTTCATTTCTCCTGTTCTGATTGAGAAGGTGAAAGGACTGGTTTAGCTGTTCTGTACTGTTGTTTGTGCATTCAACACTTACCGTAAACCTCTTTAAAATGTGTAAAGTACTATTAGGCCAGTGCTGACTGCTGTCTGCTTTATTCAACTGCTTCTGTTAACAAAGGAAAGGTATCTGTCCTGAGGGGGTTCAAACAAGAGACGAGTGGAGAGAGCAGACAAATTGCTGAGGGAAAGGAGAGCTGCAGCCCAGAAAGCTGGTAAGGGAGAAGAGGTTTCCAGGACCAGGCAACAAAAAGGCTTGGTTCTTCTTTGTGAAGGCCCAAGCATTCCACCCATTTCTGCCCTATCATAGGGTATGTCTACACTGGAATCTTAGGTTGACTTAAGGAAGCTGAAGTCAACCTACAGACCCCTGCGGCCACACTGCTTTTTTTATTAAGTCAACTTAAGTACTTCCTGAAGTCAACTTAACACCACCTCTTAAGGTCGACTTGATGCTTAAGTCAACTATAGGCCTCCAGGCCCCATCCCAGAGTTCCTGGCTACCAGGAAGGGTTGACCTAGCACCTGCCAGCATGGATGCAGGCAGTTGACAGGGGTATGTCTACACATACATTTTAATTTGACCTCATAAACATTTTCCTTAGGTCGAATTGAAGAGACAATGCTTTGAAGTTATAAAACCTCATGTAACTTTGAAGCGACCATCAGTTCGAACTGGCTGGTTCACATCGATGGTGTCTAGCTGTGTTAATTCGAACTAATATTGGTTTGAATTAACATAGGTTGACCTTCCTCCCTGGATGCATGGCACCTTGGAAAGCAGGTGCCCCCCACCAACTCTGCATGAGGCTGATGGGGCCCTGGTCCCCTTGTTGCAGGAAAAGCACCGAACACCATTCAGGGGTCCTTTCCTTTAGGATCAACACTGTTATGGCATCTATCACCCTAAGACAGAAAGGTAAAGGATAACCTACACACTCCTTAAGGTAAGTAACAAGATTTTATTAACAAGGATTAAAGAGAGAGAACCAATTCTTACACAAGAGTCTTCCCACACACACAGGAAAAGGAGAAAATGGAAATGAAGGATCAGTGGTAACACCAATTGGCTTCCCCTTGCAAGACCCCTAGAAATATAATCACTATTTTGCTTCACCTGTCTGGGTGTTGTTCCTGAGATGAAGGCCAACTTCAGTTCAGACTTGTCTGTTTCCCTTCCTGGTCTGACGTTGTCTGCTTCGGGATCCAGGACTGAAGTCCTCCTACCGTGGTTCGTCTATGCCTGGGCCAAGTGGCCAGATCCTGAATTTTGCAAGTCCAGCTAGTCTGGAGACTCATCACTCCTTCTTAAGACTCGAACAAACACATCAAGGGAGTCTGCTAACCTCCTTCAGGGTCCCAGGAGTTCCACAAAAAAACTCTCTTCTCCCTCTCCCAGGAGACCCTTAAAACTGTCCAACCTGTCCAATCAGCCAACTGGATCCTTCCTGCCTTTCAGAGCTGTCCATCAAGCTTGCACACAGTGCGCTCAGCCTTTGAGTTCTCCATGTAGGCCCCCTTGCCTCTGAGCAGAACTCTGCACTCTGGCAGTTATGTAACATGAAGCCACCACTTCTGGGGAGGGGAAACATTAAACATAGAAAATACCAATATAACAACCTTTAAACAACCCCAACACCCTAGCTAGGGGGTGGGGACCCCAGACACCCGTGCCCAGCTCCAGCCGCACTCGCTGGGTGCAAGGATGGGACCCCCACGGCCAGCTGGAGCCCCGCTTGCCAGTGTGGGGAAGGGATCCTCGCACACGGCTCCATCTGTGCTCTCCGGGCATGGGGATGGGACCCCCGTGCATGGCTGGAGCGCACTTATTGGCGCAGGGAAGAGATCCCCACATGCAGCTGGAGCCCCACTTGCCAGCGCAGGGACAAGAACCCTGCGCCCAGCTGATGCCAGTCTTGCCAGTATGGGGAAGGGATCCCCGCACTAGCAAGCGGGGCTCCACTCGTGCGTGGGGATCCCTTCTGTGCGCCGGCAAGCGCGGCCCCAGCTGCACACAGGGATCCATTCCTTGCTGCTGCAAGCGGGGCTCCCATCCCCATGCCAGCCAGGCCTAGCTGGGTGGGGGGGTCCCGTCCCCAAGCCAGCAAGTGCAGCTCACTTCCCCACACTGGGCAGCACTGCTGAAGCCAGGTAGGGGGGAATCTCTCCCCCCCCACACACCTGGCAAGCGCTGTCAGAGCCGGGTGGGGTGGAGCGTGCCTTGGCTCCACAGAGCCTGAAAGAGGAAAACATCCCCTGCCACACCCTAGCCATCTGAGCCTGGCATGGGCAAAAGCATCCCCTGCCCAGCTCTAGCCGCACCACAGCTAGAGCTGGCCAGGGGATGCTTTTTCCTGTGCAGCGCTCAGAGGGCTGGAGCCTGGCAGGGGATTGGGTGGTGGCATGGCCCTTCTTGTGGCCATGTTGCAACGCCACCCGTGGTGCCCCTCTTCCAATTCAAACTAGCAGATCCTGTCCATGGACATGTTAGCTCAAATTGGTTTTCCTAGTGTGGCCATATTAGTTCAAATTCAGTTAATTTGAACTAACATTTTAAGTTTAGACATAGCCCATGAGTTTTCATTGTGGATGCTGTAAGTCGACATAATGAGGTTGACTTTAAGTTGACTTGAAGTCAACCTTGTTAAGTCAACTTAACAGAACCTTCAGTGTAGACATACCCATTCTGTCTAAGCAAAAAAGCCTGTTTTCAGGAGTTTTAGACCAATATTTCATAAATCCAGCCAAAAAAATACCTCAAAGAAGTTCTGATGTCACAGCAGTACAGGGAGGTTGCTCAGAAAGGTCCAATGAAGCAAGCATTTGTTAGGAGGAATTATGCAGTACTAGTGAGTCTAATGTTTTTGAGGATGAATGTGATGAGGAAAATGATTTGGAGCTACCATATGCTGATCTATTACCTGAGGTGTGTGTACCTCCTTATGAAAATAAGTTACCTGGTCTCAGAGACATTGCACAATCTAAGCAAGAAAGTCCTATACAGCCAGTGCAAAAATATTTCCTACCAACAGAATTTGGCAAATCATGGTGACATTTCAATGCAACCTGGTACAAACTTTACTCCTGGTTGGAACACAGTGCACTGGAAAATGCTGTGTTTTGCTTCACTTGTTTTCATTTCACTGGGAAGGATACAAGTAGTGGTGAAATCGTGTGTATTCACAAAGGGTGCAGCAGCTGGAAAAAGACTACTGAGAATGATTCAGGTCTGAGGTTACATAATAGGTGCAATCCACAAAGACTGCGTGGTTGCTTGGGAGAGTTACAGACAAGCAAAGGAGGCTCGGTTTTAGCCCAATAAGTGATACTCATATAGAACTTATAAAAGAAACAGTGAGTTACTTACTAGTAACCATCCTTATTCAAGATGGGCTGCTCTCGTACATTCAATATTAGGTGTCTGCATGCTGCAGCGCACAATTGGTCAGAAACTCTTTAACCCTAGCCTGTCAGAGCAGGATCAGCAGCGAATGCCCCCTCTGGTCACTCCCATGGCTATATATATGGCCCTGACCCTGATCTTCCTCAGTCTCTTCTAGTCTCCAGCTCTAAGTAGCAGGGATGGCAGGAGGGTTCTGAATGTATGGGAGCATCCCATCTCAAAGAAGGATGATTATTGGTAAGTAAGCCACCATTTGTCTTCGAGTGCTGCTCACATTATTCAGTATTAGGTGACTGCTAGCCGTTGTATGGAAGGTGGGTGGAGTTGGATTTTTCCCATCTTCAGCACAGCTACCCCCATAAAGGCAAACTCGAATGATGGAAGGGTGCCTGAAAAGGGAAAGGCTTCCCAGCCCTCCTAGAGGGGTGCACTGTAAAGGAACACTTTGCGAGAAAACCAGTGAGAAAGATGTGCAACACCCTGCCTTGAAGGCAAGGCATAATACTGGGCCATCCTAATTGCTTTGGAAGCCCTCAATTTTGAGTGTAGTTAAGACAATCAAGAAACAAAAAGGGAGTTCCAGACTTGGACTACCCACTGAGAGATGAATGGCTCTCATAACCCTGAGAAGTAAATGTTAGGCTAACGCTCATCCTCTCCACTCTAGTGGGGTTTTGACAGTGCAACTTGTGAGTGTCTAGGTTGGTTTGGCAGGTCAAGTACTAAAAGCAGCTATGATGACATTGTTGGACAGACTTGCTCTAGCAGAGAGGTCCCAACCTGATGAGGGAGTCTCCTTCATGGGCAACAGCGGGAACAAGCGGAAGGGAAGCTAATAACAATGCATCATAGGACCCAGAAGGTGGTTATGACCTCTGGGTCCCCTCCGTGAGTTGGAAAAACTGCAATACATACACACCAAGTTGCTGATGAGAGGTCTGTGACCTCGAACTATAACCTTCCTGGAGTCTATGAGAATGGACCTAGTGTTGACCCCTCTGGGGGAGGCAGAACTATCCCAAGGATCCTGGGCCATTGAGTGCCCCTCCCTGAATTAGTGAGGGAAGTAAGAAACCAACCAGTAGCCTATGTATATGTAAGCCTTCTGCCAGGGCAGGCTGGCAGAACAAGGGCTGGGTTCTATACCTAGGGGGTTCCCAATAGTGTAGCACCACCAACAGGCTCAAACCCCCACCCAGATTTCTGGGAAATCCTGCACTGTTCCCTGGGCACACCAAAAGGTGTAAGGCTTTCGCACTCGCAAGCACGAGTCTGAGTGTAGTGAACAGAACTTTTAATAGTAGTAAAACAGAGTATAAAAGGCCAAATAACAGAAATCAGGACTGATCTAGCAAATCAGTATAGAGCAAGGTTCCCAACAACCCACACTGCATAAGAGAACATAAAAGACTTAATGGCTAAACCGGCATTGATCTGCGGAATCAGTGCTAACTAGGCTCCCAACCAACCCTAGGGTACATAGCCAGTGTCTTTCAAGCTAGCTGTCTGCCGGTGCAATCTGCTGGCCACTCACTCCATCCAATAGCACCGTTCCTTGGCTCCGCTGTCTACTGGCTCCACCCACTGGTCACTCATGCTGCCCAGCTCGCCGCTGGCCACTCTCACTGTCCGCTGACTCCACCCACCAGTCACTCACACCACCCAGCTTGTCACTGGCTCCTTCATCTGCTGTTCCTCTTAGTGATTCCAGCTGAGAGAGGGTTTGCCTCTCTCTAGTAATTTTAGCTCAGACAGAGTTTGCTTCTCTCTCTAGTGATTCCAGCTCTTAACTTCAAGTAACTGCAAACAGCTACCTCTATCTAAATGACAAAGGCCTCAGAAAAAGCCTAACCAGATCTGTCATTAGACAGGAGAGATAATAGAAGATGAGGCAGAGAGAGCCTCAAATCCCCACCCATATCTTCAACTTCTTTCAGGCTGAAACATGTGGTCACCTTTCCTACAAATCTCTTTTTAACTAAGGGTAGTTTTTACCCTTTAACTAACCCAGACAGATTTGAAACAAACACAGAGTAGCAATTCACTAAAAGATAGTATTTCATATTTCCCCTCAGTAGAATTACAGATATTGGCAGATTTGTGATCAGATTAACCCCAAATACCATTACCCACTATGTCCTGCACCCAGTATGCTAATAACTAATTATGCTCTTTGTGTTCATGCTAATACAGGACCCATGCAGATTAGATGCCTCCCCTCCCCCCCCAGAAGCTGTTAGGCACAGCTTCTAAGCCTACCTTACATATAAATACTGAAACAAAAGAAAAGGGGGTTCTTTGTTTCAGTACCTCTCTTGGTAGGGAGCTCAGAGAAAACTCCACTGAGAGACTGCAAGAAGACCCCTAGACACTAGAATTAAGACCCAGGGTAGTCAAGAAACAAGGAATAAAGGAGAGTGTTGGAATAGCGATTCAGAAGCTGACCCTCTCATTTCCCAAGGCTCCTCTTACAATATGCACAAGGGGAACTAAGAGCTGCACTAGTAGGAGTTCCTCCTGACTTCTGTGGTGAATATGTAGGGGATGCAAGATCACTGGTGGTCTTTTGGGATTAAAAATATGGAACACCATAGGGTCACAAAGGGATGATACCTGGGAACTATGTAACTCACTTACACTTAGGTAAGATTAGGACCCCGAAGTGGACCAAGAAGCATCCCAGGGTTTTCCTTGGGAGATGAATCAGGCTATCTTCTCACAATGGTCGCTCCCCATGAATGTGCCTTGGTGTGAGGGGGCTGAGAGGTGTCCCCTTTTAGGCCTACAATTGGGGTATGTACTTTAATTTCCCTTTTAGCCAGGGTCGCAGGAGTGTTAGACCACTTTCCGATAGTCAGTGTGAGGGAGAAAGGGACTGTTGAGAGTCCTAGCTCCCTGAGGAGTGAGGTAAAAAGGGGATGAAGGAGACGAAGGGGAGAGTTACCACCCCGAAAAAGGGAAACATGTCTGTTTTTGAGTCATGTGGCAGAG
Source organism: Podocnemis expansa (assembly GCA_007922195.1). Taxonomy (NCBI): domain Eukaryota; kingdom Metazoa; phylum Chordata; order Testudines; family Podocnemididae; genus Podocnemis; species Podocnemis expansa. The sequence goes on from ML681966.1 coordinate 74,611, forward strand.
GGTGCATTGTTCACGGATGTCGGTGCCACATATCGTCACGTGATGTGTTAAACCCAACAAATAAGGGTTTTGGGGTGACATATAAGACAGGGAGATCCCTATATAGGTTACCCCTGAGGGTGGGGATGCCCCACCACACTTAACTGAAAAGATCTTCCCTCAAAGCCCAGGAAGCCCTTGGTTCTCTGTGCAGCACCACAGAACTCTTGGCGGGGAGGGAGAGGGAGAGATCCATTGGTCTTACCCACTGACGACGATGGTTGATTTTTACCAAAGAGTAGAGGTACTAAGGTAGACTGACCTGAAGGTTTTAATGCTTGAAGTGGTGTAGCATTGTGATGGAGTAGACAGGATATCCCTATTTATGGGTCAAGGAGCCCCAAGAGGTTTGTAGAGGGCATTGTTGGGCGGGAAGAGAACGAGAGATGAAGGTGAAAGACTCTTGAGGGTGTGTCCCTGTGGGGTTTGATGGACTAGCATCAGAGTCCCTTGATCCCTGTTCTCTGCTATTAGAAGTTATGTGGTTTGAAAAGGAGAGTGGTAGACCGGTCACCCATCCCCTTAAGGGAAGGAGGGAAATTTAACCATACGCATACTGTATATAGGTGCCACCTTAAGACCATGGTGGCAAGGCGACTCAGCTAGTCTGTGGGAATGGTTAGGAGGAGTTGGGGGATTTTCTGTTGCCCCGTTCTTTCAAGGGTAACAGAAGGTCCAAATAAAGAGACTTTTAGATCTCCAGTCGCAGGACTAGGAGGCGTTGGAAATGTACTCCATTGACCAGCAAGTGAGATCATTAGGATCCAGTCGTGATGTCTGTGAGAACAGGATTGTGACGGGCCAGGCAGAAGATATGTCTTGCATGTAGGAGCAGTTTGGATAGCTGAATGATGGAGATTGAGACTCCAGAATGTGATGAATCTGACTCAGGCTTTAGGCAACTGAAGGGAGTCTGGATGAGATGAGTATTTCAAGTGGCTGGAGTCCAGGTCACTAGGAATTTGTGAATGGATGGAACGGTGACAGAAGGGGAAACCGAGAATGCATCCATATACCTTGGGTTCAATGGGGGGCCGTAGGGATATCTAGTTAGGGAAGTATAAAACCCCAGGAGCAAATGAGGGGGCGATTTGACTTGAATGCCTGGAGCTGAGTCTGCAGGCCTGGAACTGGTCAGCTGAGAGAACAAGGACTGATGAAGAAAAAGCCCCAGCGTGGAGGGATAAGGTTGCCTGGGGTAGGTCATCCATCCCTCTGGTATGGGAAAAAGGGGGTTCTTAGAAGCTAGGAATGGTGCTTCCCACCCCCTACCTGCAGATGGAGCCACATCTAGGGCCTTTACTGCTGATTTTTGAGGGATGTTGAGGTAGGGATGGGGTGAAAAAACCGGGGGGGGGGGTGGTAGTGTACCAGGAGAGGCCTCCCTAATGAGGGCCACGGCAGCTTAGGGACAAGTCCTCAGTGGAGAAAGGGATCTTGGGTCCCCAAGGGGCTGATCTTGCCTCCTACATGGTGAGGCCTTGCTTGATGCCTTCGGCATTCTTGGTGTTGGCGCAGGCTCGGAGGGCGACTGGGCATCTGTGATGGGAGCATGCCCAGAGATCAGAGGGCTGATCTGGGTTCCCTTGCACCACGTAGCAGGAGGTCTGTTTCCTCCGCAAACAATGACCATCCCACGAAGGGGAGGTCTTGAATAGCCTGTTGCATGTCTTGAGGCAGGCCTGCCTCATGCAACCACACCGTGCATCTCATAACGACAGCCAAGACTACACCCTGACTCGCCATATCTGAAGCATCCCATGCAGCCAAGAATGTGTCCTGGGATGCTAGTGTGCCCTCTTCTATGAGAAAGTCATAGTCCTTCCTATGCTTCTGGAGAAGAAGATGCCGGAATCTCCTCAAGGGCTCCCAGATATCTAAGGAATACTTTTCCACCAGCGCCTGGTGTTTTGCAATGAAGAGCTGAAAGGTGCAGGTTGAGTATATCTTCCAGCCTGTGAGGTCTAGCCTTCTTGCCTCTCTGGATCTTAGTGTGGGATCCAGGGAGGGTTGGCTCCCACACCCCAAGGTGGCTTCCATTACCTGGGAGCTTGGACTCAGGTGGTGAACTAAGAACAGAAAATCCTCCAGTGGGACCTGGTATTTATGGCTTGCTATATCAGAGACCGGAGGAGTAGAAACGGGGTTTTGCCAGCAAGCTCTGGTGAGGTCATGAACACTAGGGTGCAATGGTACTGCTATTGCATATGGGCAAGATGTTAACCCAGAGTCGAATGGGGGTCCTGGTTCCCCCTGATGGGCTTGACCTCTAGATCTGTGTGTGCCACAATGCGGCAGACGAGGTCAAAGTGGACCATGGTGTCTTCCCTACAGGACCATGGCCTGGGGTTTAAAGCCCTATCTGGGTTCATAAGTAAAGTTGGGATGGTCCCTGACTCCTCGGTATTGTGGGAAGCCAGCTGCGGGGGAGCTATACCACTCATGAGGCTGGTACTGGCAGGCACCCAGTGCCAACAATCCCTCATGGGCCTGTCTGCTCCTTTGTGAGGAAGTGACTGCCTCAAGGCTCAGGGAGCATGACATTTCCTGGCGCCAAGGTGGTAGACTTGCTGTGGCGCTGATGTGAAGAGTGGCCGAGGTGGTCGGTGACAGAGACGCAGTGGCACTACGGTGCTGGGGGGGAGGGAGGAAGAGCATGTTTTGCGGTGCTTGAGTGTAGAGCCTGGGTCATTGCCAACAGGCCTCTTGCGAGAAGCTCCTTCCAGTTGCAGTGCCTGTGAGCTCTGTACCACACTAGGGGATGGAGATCAGCGCCACTGAGGCACAGTCCATGTCTTCGAGAGGAAAACAGGTTTTCCTGTCTGCTTTGGAAGCTTGGGAGCAGGAGGTTCTGGCAAAAGCAAAAAGGCCTTTGCTGTCTCAAAAGCCTGGGGTGGAGGATCCTCCATGGTCTCCTAGCCCCAGCACCAAGAAGGACACGGCCAGGGGGAACTGGATCAGCACCTGCACTTTGGCACCAATGTGGACACCGATCGCGTTGTCTTTTGCTCCCGCAGGGAGTGGAGCCAAGAGGGCTCTGGTGCCGATCTGGCAAGCTGTCTCGAGCAGGCTTGAGCCAGGTTCGAAGATTCCATGTGAAGACAACACCTGAGTCAGGAATGAAGCAGACTACAAACTTTATTGGATTACAGATTAAACTCTAACATTCACCATCACGTAACCCAGGGGAGAGCCGTGTCCTGGCGTGAGTGACTACACCGCCACCTTGGGGTAAGTGGCCCCGTTCAAATGGACCGAGACCCCAATTCCCGGCATATTCAGACCCGAGAGAGACTCTCGTTCATCCCTACTAGGGGCTTCCCTTTTATATCCTAACACAAACAAGCTAGGGTTACTTAAGAACAAAAGAACAAAAGCAGAACAAGCTTGCAGCCTCAGCCAGCCCTATGACTCCCCCCCTTCCCTGAGGGGGGGAGAGAGGCTGCGGCTTGCTGTTCAGCAACTTCCCCTTTTACCAGAGTAGGCTGGCAATTTGCAATTTAGGTTACAGTTTAGCATGACTATACTTTGGTTCAGGCTTTCAGGGCCTGCCATCCCTCTGGCCACTCTAAGCTCTCACATGACAATATCTTCCGGTAGGTGACCACTACACACGCAGTGCTGGTGCCAGTGGTGAACCCGATTCTCTGGGGGTAGGCTGCCATGCTTGCTCCAGGGCCAATGCACAGCGCCTCTGCTCCCTGTCTTTCAGTGTTCTCAGTTCAAAAGACTGACAGATGGAGCACTTGGTAGCCTGGTGCAATTCACCCACGTACCACAGGCACTTCTCATGGGGGTCGTCCTGTGGGAAGGCCTTGTTGCAAGCAGCACAGGGTTTGAAACCTGGCATCGTAAGTGTCTGGGAGCAGTCTTCTGGCGCCAGTTGTCGGTGGAACAGTGTTCACAAACAGATCTTCCAAATTGAACGGGCAGCTCATACATGGCGAATCAACAGGCACTTGCGTGATCACAAGGAGCGGGCTGTTCTGAAACCATCGCTGAGGACGGAAAAAGGAACGGAGGAGGATCAGGGTTGGGGCCATATATATAGCCATGGGAATGGCCAGAGGGAGCGTTGGCCGCCAACCCTGCTCTGATAGGCTAGGGCTAAAAAGTTTCTGACTAAAATTGCTCAGTGTGGACCCAGGGAAAGTGATGAGATGAGTGACAACAGAGAAGATTTTCTTGAACTCTTGCAGCTAGTTGCAAACTAGCTTGATTCCAGAAGTCAGTCTTAAATAGAAAGTTTAACCTCACAACGCAAAGTATACACATCATTCAGTTTATGATGAATTGTTAAGTATCGTGAGCAGAATGGTTCTAGAGTCAATTTCCCATGAAGTCAATGAAGCTTTTTTTTTTTTTTTTTTTTTTTTTGCATTAATTGCTGAAGAAACACAGGACTATACATAAGCAAGAACAAATTTCAGTGATCCTCCTTTATTGATATAGACTTAGAGACAATATATTTGAATGATTTGTTGGCTTTCGCCTGTGTCATCCACTGGATGTTGTGGCATAGATATAAAAACCTGCATAGCACAAACCTATGATGGTGCCAGTGTAATGAGTGGAGCACTTAATGGTGTGCAAGCATACTTTCTGGAAGAGGTACCGTAAGCTATCTACGTTCATTGTTACAAACACAGGTTGAACTTAACACTTGTTGATGTCTGTAAAAACATAGATCAGGGGTTTCCAAGATTTTTAAGGCTGGTGACCCCTTTGTAGTTAAAAAAAAAAATGTGGACCCCTGGAGGGTGTTTGGTGCAGGGCAGAATTGGGCCCACACCAGGCACAACTGGACCCAAGCTACTCTCCCCCTGGGGAGCCGGACCTGATGCGGCCATGGCCCCCTGCCCCCCCCCCCAGCGTGGAAGCTCCCATGGCCATTGCCCTCTCCCATGGCCCAGGAGCCGCCACAGCCATGGCCCCCTGCCCCGGCCTGAGGAGCTGGAAGAGACCATGGCCCCCTGCCCCTTCCTGCCAGCCTGTTCTTTGCCCCTCCCCCCACTGCTGGTTCCCCATCCCCAACCCCCTGCAAGCCCCTTCCGCCCCCTTACCTGGTCACTGGTGGCGCTGCTGCACAGGGCCATGCCCCCAGGCTGCTCTGGCTTAGCACATTCTTTATGCTCAGGCAGGGCAGGAGTTTTCAAAACTCTCTGCCTCAGGGCACCAGAAGCCTGGGTCTCCACTGCAACCAGAGACCCCGGGCGGTGTCTGGCCCTAGTTCCCAGCCTGTCTGCAGATCCCCTGTAGCCATGCTGCAGCCCACCAAGGATCTGCAGCAGGGGCATCGCTGCCCCATGGAGGGACCCGGGGCACGGCCCGCAGGCCCCGCCCTCGGCTCACAGGCCCTGCCCCTGGCAGCAGGCCCCGCCCCCTGGCTGGGGACAGGGCCAGAAGCCTCTGTGCTGCTGTGGGCGGCTAGGCCCCGCATCCTCGGCTGGGGACGGTGCCAGAAGCGGCTGCGGGTGCTGGGGTCCTGCATCCCTGGCCAGGGACAGGGCCAGCACTGGTGCGGGCGGCTGGGTCCGGACTGCCCACCACGGGTGGCCAGGTCCCAGATCCCCAGCCAGGGATGGGGCCGCTGTGGCCACTGGTGGCTGGGCCCCGGATCTCTGGCCCGACTGGGCTGGAGATCCGGGTCACTGGCACCAAGATTCGGGGCACATGCCCCAGGTGTGCAGCGCCAGCGACGCCTCTGATCTGCAGACCACAGGTTGGGAACCCACTGACAGACTGCAAATTTCTTTACTCTTCTTCAACAATTATATAGGTTTCTATCACGTTCCTCTGTGTGTTCATGTTCCGCTGAATTGCAAAAAGAGAATGGGAGCAGAATTATTGAATTGAAGAAATTGTCCGATACATGCAGGGTATGTCAGATTGCATCACGCTTTGCTGTTAAAGCAACACATTCTGTAATTTTATTGCTTCTGAATATAATCAGCAATTAACCAAATTCTGAAAAAAGCGTAGAGGCATGTGGTGTTCTAAACCAGATAGATTTTTGCTTTGTGTTCTGTCTGAATCTTTTTAGTGAAGTGCTTCTTGAACTTAAAATGGTATCAGATTGTGATGTGGCTCACGCTTGCTTCCTTCTTAACTCTTTAGCTGATAAACTGTAGGATCTGAGGGATCATGAGGAGAATTTCAGCAAAATTATGGCTGATGTGAAAGTTATTGCAGAAAAAAATGCAAACTAAAGAAAAGAGAATTCCCTGTGTGCTCCTAAAATGTCAAAGCTATGTTACTGAACTCAACACAGCAGAACATATGGTTCCAAAAACTGACCATAATTTTAAAGTAAAAGTGTTCCATCCTATCTGTGATTGTACCATTAGAGAACTTAAATGATGATTTACAGACAGCTCCCAAGTTTTAAATGGGGTCAATGCATTCAATCCAAAATGCCATTACTTTCTTGATTCAGAGAAACTCAGACCATTTGCAAGACATTACAATAGTGAAATGGCTGGATTTGAAGCAGAATTGAGACTATTTCTAAAAGTTCTGGGGAGGTATGAACATTAGTGAGAAGTAAAAATTGCCACAAGGAACCAAGTGCTTAATTTACTTGAACAACTGAAAATGTCTTTTAGTGAACTCTATTACTTGTGTGCTATTCCCATCACAATACCTCCGTCATATGAAGGCTGTGAACGTTCATTTTCATGTCTGAATCAAAAAGATCTATTTGAGGGACAGTATGGGTGATGAACACCTTTGTGACATTGCCATACTGACAATAGAAAAGAGAGTCTCCAAAGCCCTTGACCTTGAAGCAGTGGTTAACTGCTTTGCAGAATTGCATAAGAATCTTCGGATTCCACTTCTGTAGATATTTACATGTGTATTTTTCCTCTGTTCTTCTCCATCTCACTGACTTTCCACTTCATCAAATTGCAAAAAAAGACATCTCACACATGAGGAAGAACAACGCCAGGCTGGGCCAACTCCCTAACACCTCACAGTATACATGCTGTCTGTCACCCTTTCATTTGTGAAAGATCACCATGACCAGAGGTTATCAGCTCTTCTTTATTCACAAATCTTGCTTCAATTCTTTTGCAATTTCAAATTCCAGTCAGTTCTTCCTGTGAAGGATCATCCCCATATGCTCTTTCCATAGCATATCCAAAGTAGTTCTCATTCTTACAGTCCAAAAGTCCCCACAGATGCTCAGGTTGAGCAAACCAAAGTAATTTACCCCAGGTCACACAGGCCCACTGATCACAGAGACCATCAAGAAGATTGCTCACAGTGCAATTTTATGAAAAGCCCCTTAGGTTAATGTCACCTTCATTTCCTTCTTTCTTGTGATTGGCATCTGATTCTATTTGAACACATTGTACAGCAGAGGACTATTTTGGATGGTCATTGTGCAGTGGAACAGGAGGCTATGAGCTGATCCTTCAGGAATGATTGAAAAAAGAATCACGAATCAAAGAAGATTTGCTTTGCAGACTCTGGTGATCTCTCTTGAGTCTGAAATGAAGGAAGAAACCCATTTGTGTACTGCCAGCTTGATCAAGCAGACCTTGGATAAACAACAGCATGTCTTGGCTTTCTTACCTGGCCAGGGGTTATCTTGTCTCAGTTTGCTCCGTTTCCTCTCACTGACACCTAGGCTATGTCCACACCTAGGGCCTTGTTTTGAAATAACTTATTTTGAAACAAGTCATTTCGAAATAAAGCCCTTATTTCAAAATGACTTAATTCAAAATAACTAAAAGTCAATTCAAAATAAGGGAAAAGCCCCAATCGAAATAGCACGTCCAAACAGTGGACTTGCTATTTCGCTTTAGGGGAAGGGCATGATGGGTGGTGTGGCAACATGGCTTCCCAGCGGGGCCATATTGCCAACCAATCCCATACCACTAGCTCTCCAGAGCCAGTGGCAGGGGAAAGAACGCAGGGGTGGGGGGACAGATGGGGAAGCCCCTCTTCCCCCTGGCTTCCCCCACTGCCCCTCTGCCCCACCACCCTAAGTGGGGGCATGGGTCGCCTAGCCCCCTGCTTTCCCCTTTCCCCACCCCGCCTCAAGGCAGGAGCAGGGGGCTAGGAGCGCGATGGGGCTGGGAGCTGCTTGCAGTCTGCCCCACAAGCAGCTCCCAGCCTAGCCCCCGGCTCCTGCCCTGAAGCTAAGGTGGGGAAAGGGAGTAGCAGGGGGCTAGGTGACCCATGCCCCGAGGCAGGGAGCCTGCTCTGTGCCCCTGCCTCAGCTGGGTGTCTGCCCCCCAGCCCAGGTGGGGGCTGCTGGAGTCCTACCTGCCCCTTGCCCACCTGCCTCCAGGGCTGGGGCAGGGGAAGGGTCTCTGCTCCCCAACCCGGGCTTGCTGCTTGCTGCCCAGGCAGGGCGGAGGGCAGTGGCAGCTGGCTTTGCCCCCCGCCCGGGCTTGGGGGGGGGCTGCTGGCCCTGCGCTAGCCGTGGGTGCCGGCTTTGTCCCCTGCCAGGGCTCGGAAGGGGGGCTGCCAGCCCCACACTAGCTGCAGTTGCGGTCTTTGCCC
>ML681966.1:83563-286983 GCA_007922195.1 Podocnemis expansa
GGGAGTGGCAGGTTTTCCCTGCCGCTTTCCCTTGCCCGGGGCACAGGGGGTGGCGGACATCCCAGCCAGCTTCCCTCGCCGCTTTCCCTTGCCAGGGGTAGAGGGGGCGGTGGGTGCTCCAGCCTGCTTCGCCTGCCACTTCCCCTTGCTGGGGGAAGGGGGGATGAAGAGGCTGAGGCACCCGACCCCCCTGCTCCCAGCAAGGGGAAGCGGCGGGGGAAGCTGGCTGGTGCACCCGCCACCCCCCTGCACTCCACTCAGCACCCTGGCTGGAAGGTCATTGTTATTTCGAAACAATGGTTGTTTTGAAAAAACATGTCCAAATGGCGTTATTTCGAAACAACCAGTTTTGAAATAACTGTCATTTCGAAACAAAAGTGGTTTAAGCCGTTTCGAAATGACAGCTCTTGTTTCAAAATGAGGGGTTCCCTCTTTTCGAAACAAGAAAACGTTGTGTGGACATACAGGTTTTTATTTCGAAACAACCACTATTGTTTCAAAATAAAAGCCTTGTGTGGACATACCCCTAAGTGTATTCATGGATGTGTCTGAACTAGTATTAGCTGAAAAGTAAGCAACTTTATTTGAAAGAAATCCATTACCAGTGTTCTGTTCTGCCTAATTTGTACATAGAATGTTTACCTAGGGACTTGTTTGGAAGCTGTTTTCCTTGTTGTAATTTGAATTTGGTTGGTTAATGGTCGCTTGCAGTATAAAGAGCAAACATATCACCTAAGTTCATCTAAACCAGTAGGATTATTTCAGAGAAAATAAGTTTAAGATGAGTGATTGCCCACCCTGAAATTCACTCTGCCTCCTTGTATGACCAATGTCTTCCCCCAAGGAGTTTTTTTCATGTCTAGATGAGGCAATAACACCAGCGCTCATTTTAGCAATAGGTAACTTTAAAGCCTTCCAGGATCTCGTACTATGGGAGACCCCAGTGATTCTTACTCCAATTCTTGAGCATGTGGGGGAAAGGTCATGTGCTATCAAAAGAGAAATCAAGGTCCACCAAAAGCACCCCTAAGGACTAGAGTCCTAAAAAGTTATACCTGTTTGTGTGAAAGGCATTATCAGTCTCATTGCAGCTTTGTGTGGCAAATTACCAAGCACAGTCCACCAAGCAGAATTAATTCATATGGGAGGAAGTCACTCACTTTCTTTCAAAAATCCTGTAGGATTGCTGAAGTGAAATGGAAAAGATCTTCAAGAACATACAAAAATTGATGAGAACACTACAACCAGCAGCCACTGACCTCTCTGATACGATTGCAAGGTGAATGGTCCCTACTGGAGTATCAGCAATAGAGGATACCAGATACTTCAGGGGATGCCAGTCTTCCAACTCCTAAACTAATCTGGTTTCCTCTTGGAGGTAGTTGATCTAATGGGAAAGTTGAGGGTCACCTATCTAAAGCCTACTGCTCCCTTTGTGAACTGCTAAGTGGCAATGACAGTTGAGAAATAGTCATTGGGCATTATTGCACAAGGCTACTTTATACCGTTCCTGTCACTACCCGTACCCAACCTTCTTGTTCCTTTCCAGGCAACCTTTTCATGGGTTCCTGATTCAAAACAAGTGGCTTCATTTGAGAGTCATAGAAGAAGTACTATCACAAAACAGAGGAAGAGGCTTTTACTCTACTTCCTTATCCTGCCGAAGAAGAAAGAATGCTTTCATTTTATACTAAAGCTGCAAAGATGGAATAAATATGTGCACTCCTCGGATTCAGATGAACACTTGCCTCCATGTCTCCAGGCTCAAAACTGGTTCATGACTCTCAACTTGGAGGATGCATTTTCCACATGGCTATCCATCTATCCCACAGGAACTAACTAATATGCACCATGGCGCTCAATAATTACCAGTACAGGGTACTGCTTTTTAGAATTTCCAGAGTACTGAGGGTCTTCACAAAAATGCCATGTGCTGGTAGCAGAACATCTCAGAAGAAAAAGCATTCAAATCTACTCTTATCTGGACAGTTGACTAATTGGGGCAGATCCTGGTGGGAGGCTCCAGCACACCCAGTGTATGTCCTTGATTGGTTTCTGAGTGAACTAGAAAAAATGGTTTCTTATCCCATCGATAATAGAGTTCGTAGGAGTCCTGACTGATGATGCGCATAGCCAGGATAGCCACTTGTGGATTGAAGAAGCATACAAGAAAAACCACCTGTGGATTGAAGAAACACAGGAAAAACAATCTAGAGGTTGTTATCTTGGCTATGTGCAAAGACAAACTGTGGAAATGTATCTGTGAAGCTAAAGAAAATAACATTCTGAACCTAAGAAATAAACAGGCATTGCATTTACATTTATGAAAACAAAATCTCCACTAATCTTGATGGAAGAGCTGCAAAGACATTGTGTGAAATACAACTTCTTTAGACGGGAAGTTAAACTGTTAAGTTCAGTCTCTCAAGAAAGTGTTATGATTTTGCTTTGTATGTAACCATGTGTTTCCAATATTCTTAAGCACTATCATTTGAATCTGTAATAAAAAACTTATTCTTGTTTTTATTATAAATCAAGCTTACTGCTCTGATCTTAGCAACATGATGATGTTGAGTTTAGTTGAATCATGTAAGATGGTGCACTGTTCATTTGGAGATAGCAGACCTGTGAGTGTTCAGTGCATAAGGGGATTGGACACTATAGAGTAGTATTTCACAACTAGTGTGCCATCAGGCCTGAGCTGGTGTGCCACAGAATTTTTTGAAAAATCAGTTGAAGCATTTAGGATTGTCTCATAAGTTCATTTGGAGGCAAAGGTGGTGTACGTCAAAATAATTGAAGGCATCCAGCTGTACCACAACTGAGAAAAGGTTGGGAAACACTGCTACAGTGAGATACTTCAAAGGGACTTGAGGACCAAGGTGCAGCTGTTAATCTGCAAGCAGAGTGAGGGATAGCATTCCTCAGTGGAGAATGCTTGAGCGAATGACTGGCTGGTTAGGGAGCTGATATCTAGCCAAGTGGAAGCAATGTTCCTGTATGCTGAAGGCAGGGGGGTAACAAGGTAACTCACAGTCTTCAGTACCTTGAAAACTATCATACCATCTCACTTTGAAGATTGTCTTTCTAGAGGTGCTCACTTCAGCCAGGAGGGAGAGTGATCTTTGGAAGTTTGTGGCTGAACCTCCTGTAGGAACAAGGATGTGCTGAAACCTCAACCCAAATTAATCCTAAATTGGTCTCAGAATTTCATCTAAACTAGTCTGCCAACCTGCCCAGCTTCTCCTGAAGCCTCATTCGGCATAAGAAGTAAAGAAATTACATGCACACTCTCTCTATATGTCCAGGATGCTGTTTTGTTATATTGAAAAAAACTGTCATCCTATTTGGGCATACTAAAGATCAAGACCTCTCCTTGCAGAGAACCCCAAAAATTGATTCACAGTGTCTCTTGCCGAGTTACCAGTTGGTTGATGTTGAATAGGAAAGGTACACCAGTGTTGAAGTAACAGTCTTTGTCTTCTTCAGAAATTTCCAGTTTCTGAGACCTGAAAGGCAGGAACATGGAGTAATCTGCCAGCACTGACCTTCACCAAGCATTGTGCACTGGAGTTAATGAGTAGATCAGATGTCAAATTCAGGACACCAGCACTACAAGCACTGTTTGACTGATTGATGCAGGTGAAATGCCTTGTTCCCACCATCCTCAGAGGATACAGCCTGCCAGTTACCTACAGTGAAATCCACACAGACACACCCTTACTCTATAGTAGTGGTGGTTCTTCAAGAGGTTGTAGTCAGTGTAGATGCCCCAATGTGCTCGTTAGCTCTGTTTTTGGAGTTCTTGGCAGCTGGGACTTGGAATTGTGAGGGAATCAAGAAGGGTTATGGGTGCTGCATTCTTAACGTCCTGGCCTAGGAGAATGAGGAGGACAGTGCATGCTCTGGCTCCATCAGAATTCTTGTTTTAGAAAATTGGTATTTGTAGCCTTGAATCTGAGAATCCAAAATCCTTAGGTATAGTGGTAAAGCTTACAGTCAGGCTGTGCAGTATGATAGTCGTTGTCTCTCCGTTTCAGTGAGGTTAAGGGTAAGACATCAGTAATAAAGTACAAAGTCTTTGTTCTGGTTTTACCTTATGTCTCTTTTGATGGAAATCTTTCCAAAAAGAGTCTACAAACAGCAAACAAAAGTGTGGTGTCTTGTGGAGAAATCACTGTAATTCTGTTTACTTTCTTGAACAGTGTATATGCATGACTGTGATCTTCTCTTATCTTGTAAGAATGATACGTTGTCATATTCAGACAATTAGTATTTTTATCATTGTTTCTCATTGTCTTTAGAGACCCAAATCCCTCTATAGCTGTATCTTGTGTGTCACCACAGAATGTTTCAAAATATGTTTATTTGTATTAGTTTTTAATTATTTTTAAAAATAATTAAAATGGTAGTGACACAGTTAGTTGTCATACAATATATTTTACACTTCCAGTCAGTCAGCTAAGTCAGAAAATAACCTGAGTCTAAACAAGCTATGAAAAGATGTGGGAAGGAGAGACAGTTCTGTATACATTATTTATTGCTGAATGACCCATAATTTCATTTAAATGCAAAATGTATTATCCAACAGTAAAGTGGCTTTTGGAAGGTTTATTATGACAGTTTAAATTATACCTTCTATGTATTGTAACTTTATTGTCTGACTTTTTTTTTATATATATTTTATTTATTTATTACTTTCTAACTCTTATTTTCCTAGTTCTAAACTCAGAATGATACCCTGTGGACCAGCTTTGTCATTTGTTCGGTGTTTGTTGAGAAGGAAAATTGTCACTGACAGTCTTGAAGATACCAAGTTATGCCGATGTTTATCGACGGTGGACCTTATTGCTCTGGGAGTTGGAAGTACTCTTGGTGCTGGGGTTTATGTACTTGCTGGAGAAGTCGCAAAAGCAGATTCTGGACCTAGTATTGTTGTTTCTTTCCTCATTGCTGCCTTGGCATCTGTGATGGCAGGTCTTTGCTATGCTGAATTTGGTGCTCGTGTTCCAAAGACTGGTTCTGCATATTTGTATACTTATGTAACTGTTGGTGAACTGTGGGCTTTTATCACTGGCTGGAATCTCATTTTATCATATGTTATAGGTAAGTTTGGGAGATCAGTGTAAAAGTAAGGGGACAACTGGGAAAACTAGAAATTTTTTAACTGCTACTATTTCAGACAAGCTCTGGCATCTGATAGTCAAGCTGGGTTATTTCCTTCTCATGCATCATAACCTGTAATAATAGTTCTTCAACCTAGAATTTGTTCTTTGTGATGCCTTTGCAAACCAACTCTCTTTAACAGCTTAATCAAGTGTACCTAATTGGAAAAGAGTGCCTAACAATTCTGTTGATGATGCACAAGAAGAAATAGACTCTAAGTCAGTTTCTCATTGCTGTGTTGGCTCTGCAGGGGTAGTTGAAGTAACAGGAGCAAAATCAGTAAGTATTAATGTCTCTGGATACAAACAGGAAGTAGATATAGGGAACATGCCATCAGTATAAAAGCTACTCTTCAAAACAAATCATGAAATGTGTCAACTGATGTAACTGCCAATGATACAGTGTCCTGAAGACATACCAGCTTTGTGCTGATATCCCATCATATGTGAAGCCAGTTGGGATGGGGAAAAGTCAGTACTTGGATAGGAGAGATTCACAGGCTGTGTTCACACAGCACTCTTATTTCGAAACAACAGAGGTTGTTTCAAAATAAGAAATACCCTGTGCACACGATGCACGGTTGTTTCGAAACAACGGGAACCGTTGTTTTGAAACAAGTTAAACCCCATGCAGGGATGAAACAACGTTGTTTTGAAACGATTGTTTCGAAACAACGCCGTGCGAACATGTTGTTTTGAAACAAGAGTGACCTGTTTCGAAATAACTGTTGCCTGAACCTGCTATTTCGCTTTGAGCTTTTCTCCTTAATTCGAATTAACAAACTGTTAATTCGAATTAAGTTATTTCAAAATAAGGTGTTATTTCAATACAAGTTGTTTCGAAACAACCGTATCGAAATAACCCCCTGTGTGAGAACACAGCCAGAGACACACCTTGGTAAGTCAGGAAGAAGGAAAGAAGTGATATTTGTGAATTAAGTATCATACTGTCTTCTGGTGTTATGATCCTTCAGTTGAGCCTTTGTGCAGCACAGGTAGCACCAGTATAGAGTCAGTTAAGTTAATGACATTCTGTGTGGTCACATACCTGCAAGTGCAGGTTCAGTCACAGGACCATAGCTTACATCACAACTGACCCAGTATATCCAAGTATCATAGTGTGCTCTTGGGGATGTTGCTTTTGGAGAGTGATATAAAAACAAGGTGCTGATTGCTTGGGCTCCTATAGCACTTCTTTCAAGAGTTAGAGACTAATCTTTGCACACTGGCTAAATTCAAACTCAGCCAATTAAAACATTTTCTGTAAGTCCAACTGGAAAACCTGTTCTTACCCTCCTGTCATAAACTACTATGTGCTACCACTGTGCATTGCTAAAGAGATACCATGATTCACTTATAAGTGACTGCCTTCCAGCACAGACAGAAGTTAATTTTATATCAGTTGAAATTTGCAGAATGTTTTGGGATTAAATAGAAGTAGAATATATTGAAATAATAATATAATGAAAAGTATTATAAATGAAAAATTATTGTTGCTCATTATTGTGCCATTGAGTTAGCCCACTGGTTCCCACCATTTTCTGTGCCATGGCACACCTTGATACTTTTAATTATTTTGAGGCACACCACCCTATAGTCTTCAAATGAACTTGTAAATGTTCATGAGCCAATCCAGAACTCTTTGAGTAGTTTTTCAAAAAATTCTGTGGCACACCCACCCAGGCATGAGGGCACACCTGTGTGCTACGGCACACTGGTTGGGAAACACAGAGTTAGCCATTACAAGAAACTTTACTTGAACTTTTGTTATGCAGTAAATTGGGATATTGCTATTTTATCATACTATATTACGCTATAAGTTTCTGAGTATGAACTGGTGTGATAAAATCTTTGGAGAAAAAGCCCACTTGTTTAACAGTAATTGTATCTTTCTAAATACAGTAGTAACATGTTTTTTTTATAGTACTAATTCTTGTACTGTTGTATCCGCACAGAATCCTAAAATGTTTTGCATTTTGTGAAGGTACATCCAGTGTGGCAAGGGCATGGAGTGGCACTTTTGATGAACTCCTTGGAAAACAAATTGGTCAGTTTTTCAGAACCTACTTCAAAATGGATTTTTCTGGTCTAGCAGAGTATCCAGACTTTTTTGCAGTATGTCTTATATTACTTCTGGCAGGTAAGAAGTAGAAATCTTTTTACATTAGGAATGTCATGGTGATTAATAGGAAATTATTGAAGGCAGGGAACAGATTCTGCACTGTCTTTATAAAAGAAATACAAAAGGATGACTTATAGCTCTTATGTTTTACTTTATCAGAGATCCCATTAATATTAATAGAGAAATATAAATGCATATACAACATTGATGAAATGTCTCCATTAATCAGATGAAAATAGCACATTTTTATATTTCAGCTAAGTCATGAGGTAATCAACTATGTGTAAAATCCCTAAGATAGAAATGATGAAAAGTTCATTATATAGCATCTTAACAAGTTCTAGAGGGACAGCTGTGTTGGTCTGGGTCAGCAAAACAAACAAGGAGTCCTATGGCACTTCTGAAGACTAACCAATTTATTTACCGCATGAGCTTTTGTGGGAATTTCATGAGAAATAAGTGGGATTTCTCCCATGAAAGCTCATCCAATAAATAAATGTTAGTCTTTAAAAGTGCCACAGTGCAATTTATTTGTTATATGGCATCTGTATTCTATTTTCTTTGTTCTAAAGCTCCTCGGTACTTTCAGGAAGCTCACAAGTTTAACCTTTGCAATTTAATGTTGTAATTTGTTGTGCACAAACCAAGCATTTTTTCTTGGTTGATATTTGACTGTTCTTTTAATCTTTTCCTCACAAGCCATTTCCTCAGTACAATTTAACTTTTCCCCACTTTCAGTTGTGAAAAAATTATACAGGCTGAAATTCGTCAGGTACTAAGCAAGTCCAAGACACAAGTATGGTCCAATCAGCCATCACTGAGAATCAATGGTTACAATGTTTCTGTACATTGTGAGGTTACCACTGTCTGCAATCCTTGATACCAGTGAGCATTGATAAATAGAGCCCTGCAGATCCATGGGTGCGGATAACCGCAGACCCATTGCAGCGGATTGACCCACTGATGCAGATTCTATTTTTATCTACCCAGGGTGCGATCCATCGCTTCAGCTGCTGCTATGACCTGTGTTAGCAGCACACAGGGGAAAAAGGAAGAGCTCCAGTCAATCCTAGCTCAGCTCTGATTGTGGTCTGCTAGCCAATCAGAGTCTCAGTCACAGCAGTCTGGGGCTTGGAGAGTCATCATTCACTGGCAGTTGGTCAGCATACTGGCCTTTGATAGGCTCATTCCCCATGATTTTCCTGGCCACTTCTTCCTTTTCTTGTTTGAAGTTCGCATGCTGTGCTGTCAATCAGAGATTTCATTGGTGGCCAGGGAAATCTGATTGACAGCACAGCGTGTAAACTGCAAACAAGAAAAGGAAAAAGTGGGCAGGACCCATATGGACAATGAGCCAATCAACGTCTAAAATGCTCACTGTGAGTCCAAGCTTGGTTGTGGATGCAGTTATGGATATAGATAATGCATGGCATGTGGATATCCCTTTGGAAATTGAGAGATAGATACTGTCACTGAGTGGACGTGGATCTATATTTCTGTATTTGCACAGGACTCTACTGATAAAATGAACTGGGCCTTTGTTTTGTCCAACAATAAATAATTTTATTTCTATTATGTCTTCACTAATGCATCACTTTAGAATAGGAAATCCCAGCCACTGGCACCAGACAGGTAAGCCATTAACCACAGTTTGTGTCCGTGGGGGTCTGGTTCCCTCAAATATGAAAATAAACATGGCTAGTTTTTACATTTAGAGTGACTGTTCTGCTTAAATAAATGTCACTCATGTTTTGATAACACAGTGTGTGAAACAGCAGGAAAGAATAGTTTTCAGTTTGGAAACTAATTGGCATTAGTTTTTAAGTAGAGTAGTTTTAAATGTACAGTTCTATGATTCTTGTAAATGTTTTCTGTGGTTGTTCAAAGATTAGAACACAAGTTAATGTGAAAGGTGATGGGCGGCAACTGATATACTGCAAGTGATATATTGTTAGAAAGAGAGATACTAGAAAATAATTTGCAAAGATTGTCATCTTTTCTTTTCAAAGTAGTTCTGTATGCCCACACAACCCTTAGCACTAGTCCTTCTTCTGGAATGTCATCAGCAGCATTCTTTATAGTCAAGAGACATTAAGTTGTTCTTTCCTCCAGAAAATTTTCCTCTGAACTATTCAAACGCCTTGTTGTGACAGAGGACTTCATTCCCTCACCTCTTCTGGGCCCCTCTAGGGATTAGCCCCATGAGGTCAACACCTCTTCTTATAGTTGTACACTGTTATACCATCTTTCTCTCTGTTCTGCAGTCCCATTCTCTCTCCAGGACTGCACTATCCTCTTCATGATGTGGCCCTCCACCCAGGTTGCTCAGCATTCCCCTCTTCTGGAGTAAAGGCCTTCAAATTCTCTGTTACTCCCACATGACCCACGCAGTCTTCCAGTTGTACCCAGCCAGTGCCACTTCCTAGTCATGGGTGGGTAAGGGAACCTGGGTCCCTCTACTCTGGGTTCCAGCTAGATGATAGTGGGCCCACCTGACCTTAGAGTCGATGTGTCTATGAGACCCAATAATAAGCAGCTCAGTCCCCAACCTTGCTGCTTACTCCCTGGGCTGCTTCTGACCCTGCCACTCCTATACTTTTTGGAGTCTGCCAGCCTCTTTACTCCCTCCAGCCATGGTCTCTATAGCACTCAAATACCTCCCTTCTCCTAGGGAGTAACTGCAGACTCTTTCCAGCTACCAGTTCCCTCATTTTGTAAAAGCCCACTCTTGTTTACACATAGGTGAACTTCTTCTGATTAGGGCTTTCCTTTCAGCCTTCTAGATTAATTGGCCCATCTGGCCTCCATTAATCCCTTCAGAGTGGATGGCTATGTCTACATTAGCAAGTTTAGTTCAGACTTGCTTTGTCCAAACTAAGCAGTGCCCAGTTAATTCAAACTAACCACGACTTTTTAGTTCAAACTAGCCATGCTTTTTTTAGTTTGAACTAACTTTTTAGTTAACTAAATAAGTTTGAACTAAGTGGTTAGTTTGAACTGACAGTGTTTTTTAGTTTGAATTCACTTTTAATTCAAACTAAGAATCATTGTTAGTCTGAACTGACCACTTAGTTTGAACCAGCATGGCTACATTGTGCTAATTTAAACTAAAGTTCAAACTAAGTTTGAACTACCATATATCATCACGTATAAGCTGAAAATTTTGCACCTGAAAATTGGCTTCAGAACAGGCTCGGCTTGTACTCAAGGGAATACAGTACACAGCCCCTCCCAGGAGTTTCCCAGACCATGTGGCAGGCCGGAGCCTCAGTGTTGCTGGGCGGCCATCTTGGGCAGTCGGCTGGGGCTGGAGCTGGAGGAAGGAAGGGACTGCGGCGTCTGGAGCAGCTATGTAAGGGGACCGGGGGGGGGGTTGGCCTGGACATTGAGGGGGGGATTCAGGGAGGCCAGGGAAGCGGTGGCAGGGACCAGGGGTTGAGGAGGGGGTCGGGGAGTTGGGGAAAGTGATGGGATGGCTGGGAGGGTTTGGGGGGTTGGTTCTGGGAGGCCAGGGAAGGGGCGGCAGGGCTCGGGCATTGGAGGGGGGTCGGGGAGTCCGGGAAAGCAGCAGGAGGAACCAGGGTTTTTGGGGAGCCCAGGGAAGCAGCAACAGGGACCGGGGATTGGGGAGGTACCTGGCAGGCTGGGAAGAGCTGCAGCAGGGGTTGTGGGGTGACAGGGAAAGGGTGTTGGGGAACAGGGGAGCAACAGCACTGACTGAGAAGGGAGCAGGGGGGCAGCAGTGAAGAGCCAGGGGGCAGCAGGAAGAGTAGTGGGGCACCAGTGGGGAAGGGGCAGAGCAGGGGGGCAGCAGTGGGGAAGGGGCAGAGAAGGGGGCAGCAGTGAGGAACCAGGAGGCAGCAGTGGGGAAGGGGCAGAGGAGGGGGGCAGCAGTGAAGAGCCAGGGGGCAGCAGTGAGGAAAGGGCACAGCAGGAGGAGCAGGAGGGCAGCAGTGGGAAGGGGCAGAGCAGGGGGCAGCAGGAGGTAGCAGTGAGGGAAGGGTGGAGTAGGGGGTGGCAGTGAGGAGGGGGCAGTAGGAGGAGCAGAGAGCAGCAGTGAGAAAGGGGCAGAGCAGGGGGCAGCAGTGAGGGAAGGTCAGAGCAGGGGGCAGCAGGAGGAGCAGGGGGGCAACAGCAGGAAACTGAGAAGTGAGCAGGGGGGTAGCAGTGAGGAAAGGGCAGAGCAGGGGGCAGCAGGGGTGACGGCAGTGAGGAAAGGGCAGAGCAGGTGGGAGCAAGGGGGCAACAGTGAGAAAAGGGTGCAGCAAGGGGCAACAGTGAGGTAAATGAGAAGTGAGCAGGGGGCAGCAGTGGGGAGGCAGCAGGGGTGACAGCAGTGAGGAAAGGGCAGAGCAGGTGGGAGCAGGAGGACAACAGTGAAGGAAGGGCAGCACAGGGGGCAGCAGCAGAAAACTGAGAAGTGAGCAGGGGTGTAGCAGTGAGGAAAAGGCAGAGCAGGAGTGAGGAATGGACATCGAGGGGGGAAGGGAAAAGCAGCGGCAGAGATTTTGAGGTAGGGAAGCTGTCAGAAACTCCAGCAGAAGCCAGCAGCAGTGGGTGGGGGGTTAGGGGCCAAGGCCAAAAGGGGACCTCGGCTTATACCTGGGTCATCAATTTTAGCTTCTTTTGGGGGCTCAGAATTGGGGGGGGGGTCGGCTTGTGCCCGGATTGGCTTATACCCGATTATATACGGTAAGTGTTTAGTTCAAACTAATTGTTTAAACTAAAAAATATTTCAGTTCAAACTAGGCAAAGCCTAGTGTAGACAGGGACACTGTTCCCTCTAAGCTTTGCTCATGTGCGTGCGCACACAGATCGTGAAGCCTGCGCACACAACAAAATAAAGTGTGCACAAAAATTTCAATAGTGCTAATATTGGTGCTCACAAACAAATATTTTTGCGCACACAAAGAAATTGTTTGCACACACAATCTACAAGTAGTTAGAGGGAACATTGGACAGGGACCAAATTAGTCCAGATTAAGCCTCCTTAATCTGGACTAATTTGCTAGTATAGGCATAGCTGATGTGAGATGCACAATCTACCCCACTTGGCAAGCCTGTAGGATCAGCAGTGAAGTGCTCAGACTGAAGCATTAAGGCAAGAAAGTGTAAGAAATGCCATCAAGAAGAAGCTTAATTAATAACAATACTAATCCAAACTTGACTAAGGATCATCTGATGCCAAGAAAGACAGATTCTAGAAAAGACTAATTTGGCAAAATTTCAGTGATGAAAGAAATGATGCTTGCATTTTTTTGTTTTACTTCTAAAATGTTTTGACTTACCACTTATTTTTTCTTCTGTTTTCTTACCATTCATCATCTCAAATGGGCCTCTCCACTCGTCAGACAATCAGAAAGCACTGCTACTAAAGTAAAGTAGCTGTAAGAGCATTGTTCTCTTCAGGTGTGTGCTGATGTCCATTCCAAGGTGGTGCAGGCCACATACACCATTGCCAGCAACTTTTCCCTACTGGTATCGGCTCGTTCAGTTCTGATGTCCCCAGGCGTGGCACCCTCATGGTGCAGTATAGAGCAGCTGCTGCCTACCACCACCTCAGTTTTGTCTTCCTGTCTATGAGAGTGACTGGAACACTGTTGTTCCCTTGCTCCTCAAGTGATTCTCCTTAGTGCCTGCTGTCTGTAAATAGATTGTAAATACAATGATAATAGTTGATTAGATCAAGTTAGATGGTTAGTTAGAGTAGTTAGAATCTATGCCGTGTGGGGTTAACCCATAAAGCCTGGGGCATGCATCTACCCAAAGGCTTGAAATGGGTTGCACAAAGAAGATATTGGTAAGTGATCCACATGATAGCTGCCTGGAGTGCCTTGGTGAAGGACATGTTCACGTGACATGCCAAATCTGCAGAAATTTTAGCCCAAACTAAGAAGGAGAGGGATAAGAAGCTGAAATTCCTTGTAGTGGAGACAGCATTTTGCCCCTGTTTGGAGCAGCAACCAAATGTGGCATTGAGTGGCTCTTGAGTCAGCTTCCAACAGATAGCCTCAGTATGGTCTGGTATCCTTGGCACCGACCCTCCTCCCTGGCACTGAGGAAGTCAATGTCAGCACTGCTTTCCATCTTTGGTGTTCAGGAAGAAAACAAAAAAATTAGACCAGAGGCACTCCCTGACAAAGAAGACCACAGAACGGGTGAGATGCATGCTGAAATACTCACAGAGGGTCATTACCTAGTTGACACAGTGGACTATGGCCCAAGGTGAGGAACCATTGAGTTTGGTGTGCATGGACTTGACTCTGGCAGCTCAATCAACACCAGAGGCATGTGTGTTAATGAGAAATCTCCTAACCATCCCAACACTTTCATCTGCCTTGGGTCATGCCTGCAGGGGATGGCTCAAGCATCACAAGACCCCACCACATCAGGACAAGTCCAGATCCTTGGCACGACGGCAATAATGGCGAGGGAACACCCCTGTTTTTCTTAGCCCGCAGGGGCTCGATACTAAACTGCTCATCCCCACAACACAGTTCACCTTGAATTGCCACTTCCCTTCATGGCTCCACTTCCCTTTGCAGCACTGACTCACAGTGTTGAGGAGTATGGCACCCCCATGCTTGCCCAGGAATGAGTCTTTGAGTCTCCATTCACAAGCAGAGTCCTAAGTGTCCCAAAACAGTAAACTTCTGGTGGACCAGAAACATGCACTTAGTATCCAAGCTGTCACACCATCATGGCCATCTTCCCAGTAGCAGATGCCACCCCAGTAGTCAGTGTGGGCATCATGGACAATTCATGTCCTCCCAGGCTTCTTTGCAGGGCACTCTCATTCGGTCCTTTCCTAGGTGATAGCTCTCTCACCTTCTCCATCAAAGAACTCTTAGTGTCAGAGTCTAGATTGGTGTTTTCAGCCCTCACTGATGAAGGCAAGAGTATAACCAAAGTTTCCAGGCAGGAGGTTTTGGACTTTGTGGATGCAAGAGCTCACATCATGGCCACAGCTGTAGTAATAAGACAAAGTACCTTGCTTCAGTCCTCAGGCCTGCACTATAAGGTTTAGCAAATGGCGCAGGACTGGTTCAAGGGACAATACCTCTTTTCTGAACAGATGAATACACAATGGAACAGATTGGGGGTGTCCCAGGTTTTCTGCTAAGAGCAATAAATCTCAAAGGACACTGGGTACAGAAAGGTTACTAATGGCTTTTTTAAAAATCCTATTTATCCCCTTCTTTATTTGTGTTCTTTCTGTGTGTCTAAAGCCTGGTATCTTAAATGTCACTTCTTTCTTTTTCTTCCTTTCCATTCATTTACTCTTCTGTTGTCAAGTCACTTTCCCCAGTACAACTGAACCGTCAATAAAATAACTTCAAATCTCTGCCACTGAGAGAAGAGAAGGAAGAGGAGGTGAATCTGAGCGCATCGTACAGTTCAGATAATGCTAGACAGCTCACTGGTTTCAGTGCTAAGCAAAGTTGCATCAGTGGAAATGGCAAAGTGGCAGGTGTTTCAGGGAAAATATCGTGGACTACTTCATAGTCCATTGGTCAGCTGCTTATGTCTCCCATCTTTGAGACTGACCTTCAGCGGGAACAGAAGTAGTTTGTGGAGATTACTATGCACATGTTTTAATTTTTGTTGGCCAAATTAATTAGCCGATGGAATCCTGTTCTTCCATGTTTTTTTCCTACTGACAGAAATTCATTTTTAAGACATTTTGCATGATGGATTTCATATAATTTGAATCCATGGAGATACACACCTTTCTAGGAGGATTGTGATAGGAGGGGTATTTAGAGGTCTACAAAACAATTTATTTGTTCTGCCAATAAAAATACCACCAATGAAGAAAACTTGAGCAGCTATTTTAATAGTTCCTTAGTTTCTGAGAAGGTGTCGTGTTGCATTAACATAATCAGAAATTTCATTAAGATAGTATCTTGATAACCTGAAAATTTTCAGACATAATCTTTGAGTAATGAGGAAAAGCATGAGGTATGGTATTTATTGGAAATGCTTTGTTTCACAGAGAAATGATGTGAGATTTTTCTAATGTAGCTCATGTTTCCCTGTCCCTGTTTGTCATGTTGTATTCCACTAGACTGTAGACAAGGTTTCAGCTGTCCCCTGTCTAACTACGCATCAGGGCACTCCTTTGAAAATTTCAGATTGTGTAAATAGAATAGTCTGCTATGTAGAAATACATTTATTTTATAGCCTGATTTGCACAATAATACAAAAGATAGACTAAAATTGCCACAGGATTCCTTGTTTGTTTTGCAGAACTCGACTAAGACCACTACCCTTTCGGAACAAAACATGAAGAAACTGTCTAAATCAAAGTTTTTTAGAAACTATATATATGGGTGTCCTTTAATTATTGGTTGTATCCCTAGAGGTACATAGACTATGTCTAAGATCTCCAAAGAGATCCACACCTCCATTTAAAAATGTCTAGGTGTCTGAAAATGAAAAAAGCTTGAAAAGCAGCGACCTATATCATAGCCCCGTTGTTCTAGGAATTAATGATAGCACCAGGATATGGACTGAAAAAACTAAATTTAAAAAGTTTGACTTTTTAAATTAAAATTTCTAAATTTATTTTTTTTACTAGTTTACATGAGATTCCAAAATGAATTTGCTACAAACCTAAATTAAGTTAATGTGCACTGTAGACAGCTGATCAAATAGACAATGCCTCTTTTTGTTTTGTTTTGGTTTGGTTTTTTGGCTTCTTTACACACAGGCTTGCAAGACTATGTTCTTCATTCACAGAAGAAGAATTCAGTCTAATTAAATAGGTCTTCATTTGTAGCATGCGTGTGTGTGTATGTGTATGAAATAAAACGTAACTTTTAACAGATAGTCTAATTGTTTTAAGAGTGTACATATGAATATATATATATATATATTTGAATTCAGTAGATTCCTAATGTTTATTTTGGTTTTATTAAGCCTGAAATTCCTTTACCTCAAATAGAAGTTTGGACTA
Organism: Podocnemis expansa; assembly: GCA_007922195.1. Lineage (NCBI taxonomy): Eukaryota > Metazoa > Chordata > Testudines > Podocnemididae > Podocnemis > Podocnemis expansa. The sequence goes on from ML681966.1 coordinate 99,810, forward strand.
GAGGGCACAGGAAGGGACCTGGCTACTTATAAATGTTTTTATACATAAACATTTTTTGCCAACTGAATGAGAATTGGAATTAATACCAATCAAGAGCCCCTTTGGAGGGGGAGAGGAGCAATTATCTCTATTTTTTTTACATTTTATAGTGTCTGTCTTCATAGTATTTAAGTATTCATTAACCTGGTTCTACTAACACTTAAAAGCCATAAATCTATTATTATTAACTTAGTAGTACCAAAATTAGCATGCTTATCTTGTTAAAGATGCCCTTTCAGTCCTCAAAAGGGTTAACTCTTTAAAATCTGCTCTTGTATTTCATAGGTCTTCTGTCTTTTGGAGTGAAAGAATCTGCCTGGGTGAATAAGATTTTCACGGCTGTTAACATATTGGTCCTCCTTTTTGTTATGATTTCTGGCTTTGTGAAAGGAGATGTTGGCAACTGGAAAATAAGTGAAGAATCTCTCATAAATCTCACAGCACAAACAGAGTAATTATTTTTATTTTGTTTTGTTTTCCCTTTCATTATTTAATCCTGTTTTAGGCAGATGCTGTATGTGTATCTCTGGTATCCTGTGCATTGTAGCAAAAGGTTTAGTTTAACTGTTTTGTTGGGAAAGGTAGGTTGTGTTCTGAAACAGGATTAAATTTTATACTAATTACTTTTTTGCCTTTTAGTAATCTCATTCTTACCAGTCTGGGAAACTACCAACTTGTATTTCTAAAGCTAGACATGTAACTGCAGTACAGCATGTTTTTAACAGCAAGATATTGGACCTGGTCCCGTATCATTAAAGACAAAGGGGATTTTGCCACTAATTCCAATGGAAGCAGGACAAGGGTTTATAATGTTTATTGGATAATCCAATTTTTTCAGTTGTTAGTGAATTATCTCATACTTCATACAAAGATATTTTGTACTGAGAACTTTTTAAAAAGATTGTTACTCTGAGCATACTCTGCATTTTAAATGTGTTCATATAGAATTACTGTGGGTAAAAAACTGTTATATCTCTTTTACTGCAAGTTTAAAAATCCTTTTTTCTTGTTAAATTTCATTTTTCTATAGATATTCTTCCTATCAGAACGTATCAAGCATATATGGGGTTGGTGGTTTTATGCCATATGGCTTTACAGGAACACTGGCTGGTGCTGCAACCTGTTTTTATGGCTTTGTAGGATTTGATTGTATTGCAACAACTGGTAAGAAGAGGTTTCTCTTGTTCTCTGTATGTATATTTGAAGTAAAAAGTTGGTAGTCAAAGTATGTAACTGTGTAAATCTGTTTTTCTTCCCTTTCTATCCCTCTGTGTCTGTGTCTCTCTGCTCATAAACTTAATCACCATTTCCAGAAGAGACTGTGATCACTTCTGAATATGGATCTCATTCCACAGAAAAATGAAATTATAGTTTATTTTTCACTCTTATCATAGAATCATAGGGTTAGGAGGGACCTCATGAGATCATCTAGTTCAACCCCCTGTGAAAAAAGCAGGACCACTCTCACTAAATTATCCCAGCCAGGGTTTTGTCTAACCGAGCCTTAAATATCTCCAAAGATGGAGATTCCACCTCTTCCCTAGGTAGCTCTTCTGACACTGGTGTGCGAATAACATTCTCTTTGCCTGTGGTTAGCTACAATGACAGTGGCAGAGTGTGGTAACTGATCAGCACAGGCTCTTTCTGCTTAGCTGAAAGATGAATGGACCATAAGGTGGATAGAAAGCTGGCTAGATGATCAGGCTCAGCAGGTAGGGATCAATGGCTCAGTGTCTAGTTGGCAATTAGTAATAAGTGGAGTGCCGCAGGAGCTGGTCCTGGGGCCAGTTTTGTTCAACATCTTCATTAATGATCTGGATGATGGGATAGATTGCACACTCAGTAAATTTGCAGTTGACACCAAGCTGGGGGAAATGGTAGATATGCTATGGAGGGGAGAGAGAGGATTCAGGGAGACCTAGACAGATAGGAGCATTTGGCCAAACAAAATTTCATGGGCTATGTCTAGCACGATGTAGCTGTGCTAGTTCAAACTAAATAAGTTTGAACACAAGTGATTAGTTCAAAGTAGCTGCATTTTTTAGTTCAAACTAACTTTTAGTTCCAACTAGCTGTGCTTTTTTAGTTCAAACTAAAAAGTTGGTTCAAATTAAAAAAGGCAGCTAGTCTGAATTAAAAAGCCACAGTTAGTTCAAACTAACCTTGGGTTAGTTTGAGCTAACCTGAACTGCTTAGTTCAAGCTAAGCAAGTCCGAACTAAGCTTTCTAATGTAGACGTGATCAAGAGGTTCAACAAGGACAAGTGCAAAGACCTGCCCTTAGGATGGAAAAATCCAATGGACTGCTACAGGCTGAGGACTGACCTGCTAAGTAGCATCTCTGTGAAAAAGGACGTGGGGGTTTTGGTGGACAGGAAGCTGGATATGAGTCAACAGTGTGCCCTTGTTTCCAGAAGGGCCAATGGCATATTGGGCTGCATCAATAGGAGCATTGCCAGTAGCGAGAGGGATGTGATTATTCCCCTCTATTCAGCACTGTTGAGGCCTCATTTGGAATATTGGGTCTAGTTTTGTGCTCTTCACGACAGAAAGGATGTGGACAAATTAGAAACAGTCCAGTGGAGGACTACCAAAATGATAGGGGGCTAGGGCACATGACTTACAAGGAGAGACTGAAGGAATTTGGCTTATATAATCTGAAGACGAGAAGACCAAGGTGCGATTTGATAACAACCTTCAACTACTTGAAGGGGTGCTCCAAAGAAGAGAGAAGTAGGCTATTCTCAGTGGTGATAGGACAGAACAAGGAGCAATGGTTTCAGTCTGCAACCGGGGAGGTCTAAGTTGGCTGTTAGGAAAAACTTTCTCACTAGGAGGCTGGTGAAGCACTGGAATGGCTTGCCTAGGGAGGTAGTGGAATCCACTTTTGGATGCTCTTAAGATCTGGTTGGATAAAATACTGGCTGGGATTTTTAGTGGGAGGATGCTTTTAGCATGGGGTTGGACTAGACCTCAAGAAGCCCTATCCAGCTCTAGTCTGTGATTCCGGGATACGGCAGGTATCTTGTCTTTTTAGTTTTTTAAACAAGTTTCATTGTAGCTTTAAAAAAATACAAAGTCAGAATCTACATTGTTGCTTAGAACTTTTTAGACTAATGTGAAATTAATTCACCTGAACATCAGCATGCTGAAAGGCCAACAATTTAATTATCCTCTGGGAAGGTCTGGTGAAGGCAGTTCACAGAGAAAGCTCCTAAAAACTAATTGTATTGATAAACGGAAAATTGTAGATTTTGGCCTCTGTAAAGTAAAAGTGGAATTTTATTATCTATCTACTGGTAAATTGATAGCTGTGGAATTTTATCCTATCTATCTATCTATCTATCTATCTATCTATCTATCTATCTATCTATCTATCTAATTTAAAATTCCATATATAATGTAGTTTTGCTTAACTTATTTGTACCATGTCTGGCAACAAAGTCCTGGGTTACATACTGTATTATCGATTCTATTTTATATGGTGTCTTAAAGCTATTGTTCATAAAAATATGAAATACCAAACTTACCTTTTTCTTTGTTGATGCACATTAAAGTCTAAAATGTGAAAGTTTTCCTAGGTAACTAAGAATGTTTGTTTTTCCTCCTCAGGGGAAGAAGTCAAGAATCCTCAGAGAGCTATACCTGTTGGAATCGTGACTTCCCTGCTTGTCTGTTTTATGGCCTATTTTGGTGTTTCAGCAGCATTGACTCTTATGATGCCGTACTATCTTCTAGATGAGAAAAGTCCACTTCCTGTAGCCTTTGAATATGTTGGTTGGGGTCCTGCAAAGTATGTTGTAGCAGTGGGATCCCTCTGTGCTTTGTCCACAAGGTAAATTAATAAGCACTAATTTTGAATTTAAATGAAAAATACAGCATATAGTTCAATTATATTCACATTATTATATTGAGGGTACATTTTCTTAAGGGTTAATGTTGACAAAATCATATAAGCATGTTATAGATGTGAGTAGTATGTGATCACTATCAACAATATCTAGGTGTTGTGACTGTGAGTCTCAATTACTAACAACCTGTTGGACTCTACACCACTTGTGGAAAACATCTGTCAATAGTTAACCATTTGTAAACTATAAATGTAACCTTAATATAAAGTGTGATCAAATATTTTATTTGAGTTAGAGTTGGTTAGAATGTGAGACGTATTGTACATGCATCTTCCTATATATGAGCCTAGATGTAATGTGGTATAAGAATCTATTTGTTCTAGTTGGGGTTGGTCCTGCTTTAAGCAGGGGTTGGACTAGATTAGGGATGCCATACTTTTGGTTTTTCCCGGACATATCCTCCTTTTCAGACACTAGTCACTAGCTGATAAACAGCTCTTTTTGCTGTTCAGAGGCCTTGCTGTGCTGTTGGTATTCAGGCAGCCGCTTGGCCACCTCTGCTCCTCTGCTGTTTCTTCAGGTAGTTGCCTGGCCACCCCTTCCCCCGTTGCGATCTGGCTCTGGGGTTGCTTGGATCTGAAAAGGAGGACATGTCCAGGAAAAACTGGACGTATCATAACCCTAGACTAGATGGCCTTCTGAGGTCCCTTTCAGCTTCAATAGTCTATGATTTAGAATAGAATAGGGCTAGATACTTAAATTTAGAAATAGCCCTAATGTTCTTTGTTTTTGCTAACTGAGCCCATGTACATTACTGAAGTGGTTTAAATGGCTTCAAGGACTGGGAGGTGTAAGGGTTCAATATCTGGCCTGCAAAAGAATTAGGCTTGCCTATTTAAGGAGTAATGTTGATGTCACTGATGTAATTCATCAGTAGCAAGGTGGAGAAAAGCATACTGCTTGTCGAAAACAATTGAATGAAAGACTGGAGTAGGAGATTATAATAAAAGGGAAGAGCTTTAAATGACAAGCTAGAAAAATCAAGCTTTTCTAAGATGTGTTTGTACAGTTAGTTTTGGGAATATAATTTTCTACAGTGGTTCCTAAAGTGAACTCCAACAGTTTTATGATTTTTTTAAAATTTTTGTCTCCCATGAAATATAAAAGCAAATGTTTAAATAGAAACTAGATCAAAGTAAATAGCAAAAGAGAAGAAAACCTTGCCTAAAATTGTTGGTTACCAAATTTTAATGATGGCTCTCGTAATTTTTCTTTCAATGTATTTTAAAGATTTTACACTCAAGTTTATTCTGAGAGGAGTAATGTCTCATTTTAATTTTAATGAACATTTTACTTATTATTCCTTTAGTTAGTGATGTTTTTGACGGATATGTGGGGAATATTGGTTTGATCTGAACATTAACCTTTCACTACATCATATCATTTGAAATTAAAATGTTTACAATGTTTATGTATTTCCATTATTTACCAGAATGTACTCTGAAGATGAGAAGAAGCATAATTAACTTCTACAAAGACAATACAATAAAAATATGTTGAGCTTTTGGTAATAACAACATGGAAATATTACTTACTTCTCAAGTTCAGATTTCTTAGAAAGCATCTTTACTGGGGATGGGCACTTAAGCACATGATAACTTTAAGTATGTGCCTAAGTGCTTTGATGAATCAGCACCAAAATCAGTTGGTGTATGAAATATTGATAGCACTGCATATACATTTAATTTTAATCTTGCATTTCACAAGCAGTGCTAAAGTGGCTAGCTTTTATGGAACATAAAAGCTGCACGGTGACATACTCAGTCCCTTGCAGCAAGAAGGGCAACCTTCCTGTATAGTAAAGCCTCAGTTTCAGTTGGTTAAGAAGTGATATGGCTGTGGCAGATGCTATACGGGATGGTGTTGCTGTTTATGTGTGGTGGTGGGGATTGTTAGTGTGGTTATCTTGAAGTGAAAGTAACATTTTAAATACAGAAGGATATATGAGTCATCAGTATTTTAAAGTGCTTTTCAAATTCTGCAAATATGAACAGTCTCAAATAAATTGCTTACCTTTAGTCCCTAACTAAAACAAGGAACAATGAGCTAGCTTGGCTATAGGTGCTTTAATGGAAAGAAATAATATGGTTAAGTATAAACCATATGGTGCTTACTTTCACTTCCGGTGGACTAACATTTGCCTGAAGAGCTGCAGAATGTGGGCGGTGTTACTGCTTGTTTGATTCACTTTTGCTGGCTGACAAAATCTTTCAAGAAATAATAACTCTTAATTGCATAGCTAGTGTTACCAAGGCGCTACTCCTGGTCCACTAGTATCCCAAGATCTACAGTGGTGGCATAAGTTATTTAGTTATTTTACTACTGTTTTTAGTGAAGCATTTACATTCCAACAGAACTGAGAACAGAAACTTCTAGCAGTTCATCGCAACAAAATAAATCTATTTGTGTCCAGACTGTAGTATCTTTGGTTTCTAATATTTTTACCATCATAATTTTTATTTTTAGTGAAACATGCCATTAATTAGCATTGTTTCTCTTTACTGTGATACAACTTTGCATGAATTATGTTTTGCCATGTTGCATGTGTTTGCTTTTTACTTAGTCTTCTTGGATCCATTTTCCCAATGCCACGTGTAATCTATGCTATGGCAGAAGATGGGTTGCTTTTCAAATGTCTAGCTCAAATCAATTCCAAAACGAAGACTCCAGTTATTGCTACTTTGTCATCGGGTGCAGTAGCAGGTGAGATTGAGAGTTGTTGTAGTAGGGAAAGGTACACTACTTCATACATTGCATATGTGGAAATCAAATGCTGTCTGGCAAGTTCTGGTTCGTTTTTGACTGAAAGAATAAAATATGATGGTCTCAAGGTAAAATAACCTTTTTTTCTACCACAGACTCTGTGTGTGCATGTGTGTATAATATATATGCGTATACGTGTGTGTGTATAATATTTGTTTAAACTCAGGTTCAAATGAACAAAATAAACCATGAAAATAAGTTTTTCTTACCCTCCCATTTTAGTTGATTTTACCAGTAGAACAGTCTTTTTAATAACGTATATTTGAACTTCAAATTTTTCTGTTCTAGTCTGCTCGGCTCTATGTTCCCTCTGCCCCGAGTTCTGTTTGCCATGGCACGAGATGGTTTACTGTTTAGGTTTCTTGCCAGAGTGAGTAAGAGGCAGACACCAGTTGCTGCCACATTGACAGCAGGGGTCATCTCCGGTAAGCTCTGAAAACAGAGGCTTCTTCAAACTGGGATTTGAACCTTGTATGCACTTGCATGGATTATAAGAAAGGCCTGCTTGTTAATTCCTGATGCATGTAAGTTGGGAATGAAATTGCTGGCTAATTGAAGAGCGTAAGAATTCCCAATCATGACAATTGTGGTAGTGGTGATGTCCTTGCAAATTTGCAGCTTTTTTGCCTTCTAAGTTTGGCTTCTCTTGCATTACAAACAAAACTGTTATTTACTTGGGGCATCTGGAGGGAAAATTCCTTTATAACTCAGTCATTGGACTGTGCTCTGTTGTAATGTTTTGGTATAGGAAATTTTAGTTCAAAATTAATATATTTCATTGTTAGTAATACTAGGGGGTGAGGAATGTGTTTTTATTAAACACTGATAAGCCACAGTAAAGCAACTACAAAATGCTTTTAAAAAAAAGATCAGTATGCAGATGCCTGTGTGTGTGTGTGTATACACATACACAAAATACATCCAAACAATCTTTTCAGATGATGATACCATTCAGTGTACAAATTCCTGTACTTCAAAGTGGAGACTTATTTGAGGTTTTTTCCCCCTCTTTTTTTTAAACTCTGTTGTTGTTGTCAAGATGTACATCTTTTTGCTTTATGTACCTAGAACACAAATTGTATCCTACCAATTTCATTAAAATGATAGCTTTGTGTGGAGAAGTGAAGGTAGGCTTGCACAAGACAACAAAGACCAAGCAATTTAGTTAAGACTATAACATTTGTTTATTATTTATTCTGGTGTTGCACCTATAGGCCATAATAATGTTTGGTATTTGTTTTAAGATCTTTACAAAGACATAGAAAGCCATGGTCATGCCCTAAATAATTACTCTTAATTAATCTTTTGTATGCCATAGTACAAATCTATAATGAAGAATTGCTATTAATTTAAAGAGACACCTGACCTGAGTTTTCAGATTGCTTTCATGTTGCACCAGATCCTTTTCTGTAATATTTTGGGATCACATAGAAATTTGGTATCAGGGTGATTTTTTTTCCTTTTAGTCAAATAATGAACAGAGCCAGAAGAAGAGAAGGAAAAGTTCCCCCTTCCCCTGTGAACTGATTAATGCAAATAAGCAGTCTTGATTGCTTGATTGCTTGCCTGGGAAACAAGCAGGAGGAACTGGTAGTACTGGCGCAGACAAAGAACTATGACAAGATTGGGGTAACAGAGACGTGGTGGGATAGTTTGCATGACTGGAGCTCTGCAATAGATGGGTATAAACTGTTCAGGAAGGACAGGCAGGGAAGGAAAGGGGGAGGAGTAGCACTATATGTAAAGGAGCTCTATGACTGCTCAGAGCTTCATTATGAAAGTGGAAACAAGCCAGTTGAAAGTCTGTGGGTTAAGTTTAGAGGGGAGAGCAACAAGGGGGATTTTGTGGTAGGTGTCTGCTATAGACCACCAGATCAGAAGGAGGAGGTAGATGAGGCATTCTATGGACAACTGACAGAAGTTTCTAGAGCACAGGCCCTGGTTCTCATGGGGGACTTCACTTACCCTGACATCTGCTGGAAGGCCAATACAGCAGTGCACAGGCAATCCAGGAAGTTTCTGGAGAGTGTTGAGGACAACTTCCTGGTACAAATGCTGGAGCAACCAACTAGAGGCCTTGCACCTCTCGATCTGCTGCTCACAAATAGAGAAGAATTTATCAGGGAAGTAGAAGTCAATAGCAGCCTGGGTAGCAGTGACCATGAAATGATTGAGTTCAAGTTGATGATTAAAGGAAAGAAGGAAAGAAGCAAAACGCAGACCCTGGACTTCAGAAAAGCAGATTTTGTCTCCCTCAGGGAACTGATGGGCAGGATCCCTTGGGAGGCTGATCTGAAGGGGAAAGGTGTCCAAGAGAGTTGGGTGCATTTTAAAGAAACCCTGCTAAGAGCACAGGAAGATACAATTCCGATAAGGAGAAAGCATAGCAAATGTGGAAGGCGCCCACTGTGGCTTAACAGAGAGCTCTGCATTGAGCTGAAGCATAAAAAGGACGCTTACAGGAAGTGGAAGCTAGGACAGATGACTAAGGAGGCATATAAAGACATTGCTCGGGACTGCAGGGATAAAATCAGAAAGGCCAAAGGACAAATGGAGTTGCGACTAGCAAGGGATGTGAAGGATAACAGGAAGGGGTTCTACAAGTATATCAATAACAAGAAGAGGATCAGGGATGGTGTAGGTCCCTTACTGAATGGGGCAGGCATCCTCGTGACAGAGGATGAGGAAAAAGCTGAAGTGCTCAATGCTTTTTTTTACTTCAGTATTCACAAGCAGGGTCAGCTCCCAGCCCACTACACTAGGTAGTGTAGAGTGGGGAGAAGGAGAGAGGCCCTTGGTGACAGAAGGTCAGGTTAGGGACTGCTTAAAGAAACTAGATGTGCACAAGTCCATGGGGCTGGATGAACTGCATCCGAGGGTGCTGAGGGAGCTGGCTGATGAGATAGCAGTACCGTTGGCCATTATCTTTGAAAACTCATGGCGAACAGGGGAGGTGCCAGAGGACTGGAAAAAAGCAAATATAGTACCTATCTTCAAGAAAGGCAAAAAGGAGGATCCAGGGAATTACAGACCTGTCAGCCTCACCTCAATCCCTGGAAAAATCATGGAGCAGCTTCTCAAAGAATCCATCCTGAAACACTTGGAGGAACGTAGAGTAATCAGGAACAGTCAGCATGGATTCACCAAGGGTAAATCATGCCTGACCAACCTCATCGCCTTCTATGATGAGATGACTGGATTTGTGGATGCGGGAAGAGCCGTTGATGTGATATACCTTGACTTTAGCAAGGCTTTTGATACGGTTTCCCACAGCATTCTCATTGGCAAATTAAGGAAGTATGGGTTAGATGCGTGGACTGTAAGGTGGATAGAAAACTGGCTAGATCAACGGTTTCAGCATGTAGGAATCAATGGCTCCATGTCAAGTTGGCAAGCAGTAAAAAGTGGTGTGCCCCAGGGGTCGGTCCTGGGGCCAGTTCTGTTCAATGTTTTCATTAATGATCTGGATGATGGGATAGATTGCACACTTAGTAAGTTTGCAGATGATACCAAACTGGGGGGAACGGTAGACACCCTAGAGGGCAGGGACAGGATTCAGGGAGACCTAGACAAATTGGAGCAGTGGGCCAAGAGGAATCTCATGAGGTTCAACAAGGACAAGTGTAAAATCCTGCACTTGGGATGAAAAAAACCCATGTACTGCTACAGGCTGGGGAGTAGTCAGCTAAATAGCAGCACTGGAGAGAAGGACCTGGGAGTCATGGTGGATGGGAAGCTGGATATGAGTCAGCAGTGTGCGCTTGCTGCCAGAAAGGCCAATGGCATACTGGGCTGCATCAGAAGAAGTGTTGCCAGCAGATCGAGGGATGTGATCATTCCCCTCTATTCTGCACTAGTGAGGCCACATCTGGAATACTGTGTCCAGTTTTGGGCTCCCCACTACAAAAAGGACAGGGACATGCTAGAGAGAGTCCAGAGGAGGGCAACCAAAATGATCAAAGGGCTGGAGCACAAGCCCTATGAAGAAAGACTGAAGGAACTAGGCTTATTTAGCCTGCAGAAGAGAAGACTGAGGGGGGATTTGATAGCAACCTTCAACTACTTGAAGGGTTGCTCCAAGGAGGAGGGAGCTCGACTGTTCTCGGTAGTAACAGAGGGCAGAACGAGAAGCAATGGTTTCAAGTTACAGCTGGGGCGGTCCAGGCTGGATATTAGGAGAAACTTCCTTACTAGGCGAGTGGTGAAGCATTGGAATAAGCTGCCTAGGGAGGTGGTGGAATCTCCATCTCTGGAGGTGTTTCAGGCCCAGCTGGACAAAACCCTGACTGGGATGATCTAATGGGAGTGGTCCTGCTTTTTTTGGCAGGGGGTTGGACTAGATGACCTCGTGGGGTCCCTTCCAACCCTATGATTCTATGATTGCAGCAACAATAAGAGCAGTAATTCAAAGCCAGTTTTGGTGGGTAGTTGTTTGGATAGGTGGTATATCTCATCATATCAAAGCTTTTTGATACAGCAGGTAACTTTTTTCCTGACTTAAGATATGTTTCTTGAGTTTCGTTACCCAGTTTGCTAGAGTTGTTAAAAATGAATGTGGCATGAAAGTAATCTGGACTCCGAGTAAGTCTTAGTGTTGATCGTCTCACAGTTTTCAGTAGTATTAAAAAGATTAGATTTCAATCTTTTACTATGTTACCAGATCCAAGCTACAGTTGAGGCCAACGTAGTCACATGTAACTGTTTTGACTATCATTTTTTCCCATATAATAATTATGACAGTGGAATTCTGGAGGCTGTAAAATGGTTGGCTCAGGGTCCAATCATATTTTGCCAAAGGCTGCAGGCTAATGAGAGAGATTTTCCTGGATTTGTAGTGCGCCCATATCACCCTGAGTTGTTTTTGTACTTTAATGCAACACTGCAGGGTGTGCATGTAAAATAAATTGACAAAGTTTACTTTCTAGTTTCCAACTATTTGCTGCTAGGTTTAGTTTTTCTTCTGACAAGTTATTTGTACAGAAGTTGAGTAAGCATGGATTATATAAAAGATTTATAGTTGTTTTTCAATTTTTATATCTACTAAAGGAGAAGGATTCATCTGCTGGTACTATATATAGTAAGATTTTGAAATACAATAAATATAATCTTGTGTCCATTTTGATAGTATTTTTCTGCAAGCATATATTTGCTGGTTTTAATAGTGTTTAAAGTGAGATTTTCTTTTTGTGGATGCTTTGTGTGCTTCAAAGCTCAATATCCTTTAAATTCCTAATGAGATTTATATGTACAAGGGAAAGGGAAATATGGAGTGTGTGTGTGTGTGTGTGTGTGTGTGTGTGTGTGTGTGTGTGTGTGTGTGTGTACACACACACACACCCCAGCAAAAATGAATATATGCCCTATGTTCATGATATTAACAATATGACAGATGTATTATTCTGTCTTGCTACTAATAGTGAATTCAGAAATTTGAGATGTAGTATATAAATGCTAATGTGGCTAACCAGAAAAAGCAGATTGTTTTTCAGAAGTTCCTTGGCCATAAAGTCATGCATGTTGTTGATTACAAAAAAAAAATCTATAATTAAAAAACATGAAGTGAAAAGCTTTAATATTTTAATATGATAATTATATGCTATAATTAGTTGGAATATGATCAAATTAACTTAACATGTACAGGAACATTTTCAAGGCTGGAAGGAGTAAAATTAAGACTAATTCCTTTATTTTTGTTTATGAACATATGCACAGAGTCCTGAAAACCTGTGGATACTCCTTTTTATGTTTGGACCATTTTTGTGCATTCTGGATTGGATATGGTTACAAATTTTGAATCTGCAGAGGGCTCTATATGTGCTCATTCTGCTGACCTTCAGCTCTGCCAGTCAGTGCTGGTCTTCTGAGCACACTATGCGTGCATTATTTTTATATATTGTGTGTTCGTGTGTATGTGTGCACGTGCGTGCACGCGTGCATGTGTGCATATATAAAACATATATCCCCATCTTCTTGATTATATATATATATATATATATATATATATATATATATATATATATATATATATATTACACCTTATGCATGAGCACCCTTACGCATGCCTTAATGTACAAGAAATCTTCTCACAGAATGCTTCATAGTTTTTTGTACAACCTTTCTGCTCAGACTAGTGAATGTAGGATGCTTGCATGATCAAACTGCTTTAGTTATTATTACATCAGATTAATTAGTATTTTTGATAATATTGCAGTCTTATTTTGAGAATTAATCTTTTCTGTTTTTCTTCTGGATCAAAAAGACAGGTGTGTATGTAATATATGTGTATTTAAATAAAATCAAGGGAGGGTGATGTTTTATTTAAACACACGCACATACACACACACCCCTTATAAAAATAATGCATGCGTAAACGTATACACACACTACAAATGGAAGTAAAGGTCATTGACAGTCATTCTGGAGTCATGCCAGCCCAGTCAACAAAACAATGATGCTGTAACCCTTGTGTAAAAATATATAGAAAAGAGGAAAGCCCTATGCGTAGTATTCATCAGTCATGAGAAGGCTTATAACCACATTCCAAGAGAAGTCCTCAGGTGTATGAGAATGAAACAAATACTTGGAAACCATATCAGACTCATCCAGGACCTGAACAAAGGTGCTTTTATCACAGTTACAAGGCCATGTGGAGAAATGGCAAGAATTGGAGTACACCAAGGCTTGGCACTGGGCCCCTTTGTGTTCATGTGTTTGATACATTTACAGAGAACATCCACTGGTGCATGCATTTTGCAGATGATGAAGTGCTGTGGAAGGAACAAAGGGGAAGTGGAAGAAGACTTAGAGAGATGGAAGTGCATACTTGAAAGAAATGTCATGCAGTTCAGTAGAAAGAAAACAGAGTATGTGGTCTGTTCATTCAGTAATAACTTGCAGGAAGACAATGGGTCTGTAATGTCTGCATGGCCAATCACTCCCAAAGATACAGAAGTTCAAGTACTTAGGTTTGGCAGTACGGGATAGTGGTGAACTCAATGACAAACTCACAAGCAGAGCAGAAAAGACTTGGGCTAAATGGAATTGAACAGAATGATCTGCAATAGGAAGAAGCCTATCAAATTGAAAAGTAATATATATATATAAGGTGATAACCAGCTTGCACTTTTATGTGGCTTTGAATGCTGGACGCTGAGGAAGAGACTGGAGCAGATTTTGAATACCGAGGAAATGAAAATGTTAAGATGGAAGCTTTGAGTTTTAAGAATGGATCATGTTTGGAACCAGTGAGTGAAGGGAAGTTTGAAGGTGATATCAGTTATAGAAAAGCTGATGCCATCCTGCCATAAACATTTTGGGCATGTGAAAAGATGATAGGAAAAATATATAGGAGGCTGCTATATATTAAAAAACCAGGGTGCTAAACTTAGACATGGAGGATAAGAGGACTGTTGGAAGATCCAAAACTAGATGGATGGATGGATGTCATACAAAGGATCTAATTAGCTCTGGAGTTTCTGAGGATCTGCCATGAAGACAAACTGAAAAGGAAAAGGAGAACTTGAAGAGTCAGCCCCTTCCAGGTGGACTAAGGCTAGAAGAAACAAGTTGGAAGTCACAGTGAAGCATCCTTGCTAGAGAAGGTGTAAAACAAATCACTTTTAAAACAATGCTATTCTAAAAAGCCCTGCATTCAGCTGTGAAACCATGAAAAGATTTTATTCAAATTAACTTAATCTTGTCCATAGACATGGCTCCAATTCAGCAAAACACTTTAAGATGCACTTAATGAGATTTAAGCAGGTTCTCTAGTGGTTTACTGAACTAGAGTCACAGTACACACTAATTAAATGTGTCAGTTATAGATTAAGACCCTTATCCAGTCTGTCTTGGAGCCACATGCATGGCAGAAGAGTGGATTCCACTGCAAGACTGTGGTTTCAGATTCTGATCCTACAGCCTTTCAGCATTCTTCAGGCCCATAGGACTTCCAGTGATTTTGGGAGTTCAGTCCACAGGAGGCTTTCAGGATACGGCTCTTTAATAATTAACTATTCCCCAAAGGTTTATGTTATTTGTCAGTTTTCATAGTGAAAATGACTCTTCATTTTTACATGATAGTAGTGAGAGACCTCCTGAAATATATTTTTCATTATGTTCCTTACTAATTTTGTGTTTATACTTACTATCCTAAATTTAAGAACCATTCCTGCTACACAACTAAATATATGTCCAAAATAACTACATTAAAAACCATGCAGCAGGTATATAGAGAATTTTGGCTGCAAGGTTTTCATTATTATTTCACAAATGCCCTCCAGGTGTCTTATATCTGAAAACAAAAAAAGTAGGCCAGTATTTCTGAACAAGGTTGCCTAAAGTTAGTAGGCATCTAAATCCCTACGCAAATAAATGTGACTTTCAGGGAGTGCTGAGCAACCATAATGAGAGTGATAGTTGCTCAAGATCACTGAAAACAGACCGGTTTGATTTTAGTGCCAACATATGGAGCTTAATATCTAATTCTAGGCAACCAAGTTTAGAAATGTGGGCCTTAATTTTGAATGTTCATTTGTATGCATTACTGTTGTTTCACTTGTATTATTATTAGTCAGTCAACTAGATAAAATTTCCTTATATAGACTGTGGAGGATGCCTTAAAAATCTTAACTCTCATATATAGCTTTCATACAAATTTCATATTTCTCCTCTCTCTCTCTCTCTCTCTCTTAGCTGTAATGGCATTTCTTTTTGACCTAAAGGCTCTGGTGGACATGATGTCTATTGGTACACTTCTTGCTTACTCACTTGTAGCAGCCTGTGTTCTCATCCTCAGGTGAGCCCTGCATCAGCCGCCTTTTTGTTCTGCTGTACTTTGTTTTCTCCAGTGTAGAATACATTTCAAATACCATTTCTGTTTGTAAAACTTTTATCCAGGTACGTACATATTGTAAAATTAGTTCACTCACCCAAAATGTTAATCTGTATGTGGTTTCTTAATTTAATGAGTACCAACAGTGGTCTCCCTTCAAAGTGCACATACATTACAAAGAAAAACAATGAGAGTCCTGTGGCACCTATAGACTCTCATTGTTTTTGCTGTACATAGACTAACACGGCTAACCCTCTGGAAAATACATTACAAACAGAGATAGTGTAGTACCAGTGTGGCGATAGGTGAAATCCAAAACCTTATTTGAAATCTAGGGGGGCTTTTACTTTTTGAAAAATAAATTACAGGGACTTGAACTCCAAATGGTGTTGTAGAAGGAACTCATGTCAAAACACTGATACATTCAAAGACAGAAAAGTATTTCTAATTTTATATTAGAATTTATATTTAATCTCTTGCTGTGTGTAGGAAGCACAGTAAATTGTGGGAGCTGTATGTGAATAGTGTAAATATACTAATACATCTGCTTCATGGGCCAAATCTGGACCTTCTAGTACAGGGGTTTGCAACCTGTAGCTCTGGAGCCACAAGTGGCTCTTTGACTTCCCCTTGCAGCTCTGGGCTCCCCACCAGCACCAGGGGACCCTGTAGGTGAGCCTGCCAGGCTCCATACTCCCCCCCACCCCACTACTGGGGGACCTGCCCACACCTGGTTCTTGGCTCTGTCCCCATCCCCATCTCCCTTTCTACTCCCCCCAGCCAGGGAACTCTGTGGCAGATGCCCTGGCCCAACTCCCCACACCAGGAGGCTACACCCATTGTGGCTCTCAAAACACTTAGTTATTGAAGGAATTTTAGAAAATGGCTCTTCTTATCTTTTGGGTTGCCAATCCCTGTTCTGGTATGTTTCATCTTGTGAATCAACAAGTGAGAAAACTGAAAATTGATACTTGGGATTTGCCCATCCAGAATCAGTAAGTCAGAAATGTCTCAAGGCCAGGTATCTTTATACCCTATAGAACGGTGCTCCTTTTGGGATCTAATAAGTGACACTTCCTTAATTACAGCTACACATGTTTTTAATTTAAGGTTACATTTGTACTGCAATAAACAAGATGGGTGGAGGGGATTACATGTATTACTGGCAATTGGGAGCAATAAATAAAGATTAAAACTAAATTAGTACCTGGTAGTCCCAGGAACTCAAACTGACCACTTTGAAAAATGTAACAGTAGTCCTGATGATAGTAACTCAAATTCATATAGTTTGTCACTCACAGGAAAATATGATCTATCCCATAGTAATGGTGTATAAATATAAAGACATTACATTTCTTCTAAAGTTGTGGCATATCTCAGCCTTATTTAATCAGTATGTTTCTTAGTGTTTTTCTCTAGATTGTCTCATGCTTATCCCAATGAAAGTGTATTGAAAATACCTCCTGTATTTCAAGACATTCTCTTCCATCTTTTTTTAATCTCATGAAAGGCTTTTGTATTGTGTTCTATTTTCTATTTAGATTATACATATTTTTGCTGAAAAAGTCTCATAGAGTATAGTTAAATAAATGAAAAAAAATCTTCTAGTTTATTGCTTTTCTAGAGCAGTGTTTCTCAACCAGTGTGCCATGGCACACAGATGTGCCATCATGTCTGAGCAAGTGTGCCACAAAATTTTTTTGAAAAACTACTCAAAGAGCTTTGGATTGGCTCATTGGCTCACGAATATTCGTGAATTCATTTGGAAACTATTTGATGGTCTGTCTCAAATTAATTAAAGGTAGCAAGGTGTGCCACAGCAGAGAAAATGTTGGGAACTACTGTTCTAGAGAATCTTTTAAGACATGAGGTGAGTTTTGCGTTCTACAGAAGTGGTGATCTGTAACTGTTAACTTTTTAAGAGAGTATATTACCTTTTAGTTGGTATAATTACTATGAGAAATTAGAGCATCCTCTGTACCAGTGGGTCTCACTGTTTTCCAGTTCCTGACTCCTTTTGGATTACCCTCCCATTTAACAATATGGAAAGGAAAGAATGATAGGAAAAAATTATTATGACCTCACTCCCCCCCCCACCTATCTGTGATCCAAAGGTTGGGTATGTCTACTCTATTGGCTTAAGCTGACTTAAGGAAGCTTAAGTCTGCTTAAGCAAAGCCCTGGCTCATTTGGAGTACATTAAGTTGCCTTAAGGGCTTCCTTAAGTCGACTTAATAATGCCTGCCCTTAAAGTTGACTTAACCCTTAAAGTCGACTCTACTAAGTTGACTTCACACAATGTGGCCATTAAAGTCAACTTAATAAAGTTTGACTTAGTGCAGCGGGTCCGTTTAAGTCAACTTAATGCAATGTGGCCTCACTGACTCAACTTTATTAAGTTGACTTTAATTGGTTCCGCTGGCTTACATCAACTTTATAAAGTTGACTTAATGCAATGTGGCCTCACTAAGTCAACTTAATAAGGTCTACTTCAAGTTGACTTTAAGTAGACTTTATTAAGTTAACTTAATAAAGTCGACTTAGCTGTTGAGAGCTCCTATTGCATATGGTTGTAATGTGTTTCTCTTATTCCATTCTAAATGGTGAAAGCCCAGGCTATGGGAAGCCAGGTTACCAATGTGTAATCTTCCTTTATTATTCTATAGACCAGGCAACCCCGGCACATGTGCCAATGGTGGCACCTGAGCCCATTCAGAGCAGCGCACAGCACCGTCTGCAGTACCACAGAAATCGCCACTCCTGCTACTGAAAGCCACTCTGGGTGCTTTCCTTCGGGTGCAGCTGGGACATAGGTGGCCCCCCCATGCCTATGCCTCTTTGTGACACAGAAAAAAATTGCCCAGAGTGGCTCCTCTCTGTAGTGTGATGCTCCCCAAAGGAGCCACTCTGCGCAGCTTCTTTCCGCAGCTTGCCTGGGAACCTCTGAAAGGAGCTGCTGCTTTTCATGGCATGCCTGGGTACCCCTATCCCTGGGGGGACAACCAAAATGAGCCACTCTGGTTGACTTCTTTCTGTGGCATGCTTGGGAAGCACTACCACTCCAGCTGTAACCACTGCTGAATTTTCAGGCAGCCACCCCATTTTTTAAGCAGAGGGGGCCACCAGCTTAGGGTCAGAGAGGAAGGACTGGCACAGGGGTCAGCAAAGGGTGCCGACCCCTGTTATAGATGATCGTGTTTGATATGGCAGGTAGTGTAGAGGCAAGGTTGAAGACAGACCCTTTTGCAGAGAATTTAGAGATTAAATAATCTACCTAGAAATTAACAAACAAAAAAAGATTGAAGTGATGCTGCAGAAACTTCTTAAGGTCAGACTTTGTTTTTCATCATGGCTATTAGCTTAGATAGGAATCATTGGCGGCTGCTGTGTTATTTATAACTATTCTCCTTCAGTTGTGTCAGGGGGTAGGCACCCTCCCCATCCTGCTTTGGAGGTCCAATTGCTTGTGGACCCTAGGCAGTGTCCAATGGTCAGAGTCAATAGCAGGCTGGGAGTCAGAGCTCTGCAAGCAGGTATTCTATAGCTACTTCAGTCTGATGTACAGGTAGCAGATTCCTGTCATCCCAAGGGATGTGGCACGTGGGAAAGGGTAGTTAGACAAGGCCGTGCTTAACTGCACCAATGCCCAGCCTAGGGCCCTGTCCATGACAGGGTAGGCACATCCCTGATCAGCAGAGATCCTATCATAATGCATTAACCAGTCTCAGGTAGGAGACACCACGAGCCCCATATTTCCTCGGCTACTTCCTATCATGCCTCCTGATGCGGTGGCACAGGCTTTTTGAGTCCTTTGGGTTTCCTAGCATCAGCAGCTCCCTTGCCATCTGGCTCCAAGTACTTGGCTGTGAGCAGCTGGTCTCTGTTCTAGTCTCCAGTTCCCTTAGGTGGGGGCTGCAGAAGCTTCCTGCTTGGAGCCTTCATCAAGAATCCTTCCTCCTTGGTGGTCAGCCCTGAATGAGCTAGACTGCTCCCCTTTGTACTGGGGCAGGAGTTGGCACATGCCCAGCATAGTGTAAGGGACAGAACTTTCTCCACCCATAGTCCAGAGTCAAGTCTCTTGTCTCTAGTATAGCGTAGGCACATCCCATCACAAACCCTCATCACAAAATTAACTTCTTTAGTTATTATACCTTTGCAAATAAATATCTATTTATTTGTGAACAGGTACCAACCCAATTTTTCCTATGAGCGACCAAAATGTTCTCCAGAGAAAGAGGCTTTGACGGGATCAGAAAGAGAATCTGCAATGAATGAATCTCAAATTAGTGTGCTTCTGGGGCACCCCTTCAGTCTTCAGACACTGATGAATCCATCCAGTTTGCCTACAGAGCAGTCTGCTACTACTGTTAGCTTTTTGGTGGGTCTGTTAGGTAAGTATGCAGATATCCAAATAAATGCAATACATCCAAGTAATGTTCCACAAATAATGGAATTAATTAAGTAGAACAAAAATTCAAATCCAGTCATAACATCCTAGAGTCCTTTCTCATAAATGTGTCACATAAGAAGTACCCTAGGGAAAAGCCAAGTTTTTATAGTTCATTTGATCCATAATCTTGTTTATTTCCCATCAGTGAAAAATAAGGCAAAATAAAGTGTTTCTTGTCAAAACAGACTTTTTAAATTTTAACATCTGATAAGGTCTTTCTTGGTAAAGATCTTCTATATCAGATTAAGTTTCATGTTTATTTGAACATTTTGAAAAATTTGACTTCCTTCCAATTTCTATTTTCTTTTTCACACAGCTCTTCTAGTTTGTGGATTGAGTGTTCTTACCACATATGGAATTCATTTTATTGTAAATGTGGAGCCCTGGAGCATTGGTCTTCTTGCTGTGTTGATAATACTCTTAGTAGTCATAGTTCTCATTATGTGGAGGCAGCCTCAGAACCGGCAAAAAGTGGCCTTTATGGTGAGTAAGAGAACAAAAATAATGAAGAGTTAAATTTGCATTAATAAAACTGTGTGTGTATGTTTGTGTGTGTGTGCGCGCGCGCGCTTTTCAGTGTCTCCCAACAGTAACAGTGCAAAGATATCTCCACTGGTGATCACAACAGTGCAAGAGCTAATGTAGACATGTAAAAGGCATTCTTAACACCCCATTGTCTAGCCTGCCTCATCAGATTTGGTATGATTTCACTAGAGACTGCATGAGGAGGCCTTGCATAGGGTGTACCAAATCCCTGTCATGGAAGAGTGCTGCACCCCATTGATTGGTGGTGTTGGCTGGTGAATTGTCTGGTATGGAGATCCACCAGCTATTTCTTCCCACTTGGGGATGCTGGGGCAAGCAGTACAGGTGCCACTTCAGCCCCCAGGTTGGGATAGCAGTTGTAGGGTAGCTCCAGTCCTGTAGTGCCTGTAACCTGAAGAGAAGAGGTCTTTGCTCCCTGCTCTGGAGGAACTATTTCATACAAAACCCAATTGGTTGGGCTGTGTGCTGTGATTGCTTGGAGCATGAATTAGTCTTTTACATAGTCTACAAGATTTTATTAAGGCATGTTGTCCTTTTTAATTATTTAGAAGGTGTGCTGAGAACTGCATGTAGAAGTTGTTGAACAAAAAATTCAAATCAACAGATCAAATATTGTTTCAGACTACCCACCTAGATTAATTCAGTACTGCACTGCTATATGTCCAGTGCAAATTGACAAGGTTTTCTTTGCAGCTGTAGAGACCAACACTTTATTTATTTTATTGAAAACTTAAGGTTTGGGGTTTTTTTTTCAGAATTTAGTAGCTAAAGCCTACACTAAACAGTAAAAGTGTTTTACTCTCTTTGGGGAGTGGTTGTGTTAATTCCTTTGTGCTACAGAACTGAGATGCATCATTTGTTATGCTAAAAGGGCTGAAAAACATTACCATCCTATCTATTTCCCTTTAGGTTCCATTCTTGCCATTTTTGCCATCTTTCAGTATCTTGGTGAATATTTACTTGATGGTACAGTTAAGTGGAGAGACTTGGATCAGATTTAGTTTCTGGATGGCTTTTGGTAGGTACTTTATTACAATTCCTTACATTAGTATTGATGGGGTCCTGTCTTGTGATTCTTTCCAGAAAAGATTTAATCATCTTCTTTTACCTGTTCAAGCAAAAAGTTTTCTTCCAGTAAATACAATATCATTAGTCAAAACAAAAAATACTTCAGAAGATACATGCATCTACTGAAAAAGCTGCGCATGCAGTTGTGAGGTGGTAGGAAAAGTAAAAACTACAGAACAAATTCCATTTAGCTTACTGATCTCTTCCAAACAGAGGCGATGTATACATAGGTTGAGGAATCATTAAGATTCTGTTTGATAAATATTTTTTGCCTTCCTACTCTATTTAGGAGGCAGCACTTTCATCTTACTTTGTTTTACAAAATCCAAACAGAATATTTAATAGTGTCAGGATTTACTTTGCTAAATTAGGGCGATCAGATATCTCAGTTTTATAGGGATAGTCCTGATATCCAGAACTTTGATTTTTATAGGCATCTAGTCACTCTGTGATAAATACAACATGAGAGCTCAAAGTGGCTGTTCTGTCAAAATCCTGCTGAAAGGTTAGCTGGATTCTATAGGACAGGGGGGTCTCATACTCAAATCACCACACAGGACGCATGAGGGCTAGTACAGAGGCACATGAGGACTAGTATGTTAGCCCGAGGGCCACACCAGTGAAACCTTTTCATACAACGATATTGCAAATATTGGTAATGATAGTGTCATTGAGGGCTGCAGGAAATAGCTTTACAGGCTGCATATGACCCACGGGCCGTGTGTTTGAGACCCCTGCTATAGGAATAGTGGTGGAGAATGAGAAATGTATGTAGGCTTTGTTTACACACACACCAGTTGCACTGATTTTAGCCAAATCGTTTTAGAAATGAAATTAGTTAAATCAGTCCAAATCCTTTATATGCCAGGCTTTGTTAATTGGTTTAAGAAAGTGTCTTATATGGATGTATCTTAAGTTGGTTAAACCAATTTAAGAGCATCCACACAAAGAGGCTGAATCTGTTTAATTAACTCAGTTTCTAAATCAATTTACTTAAGTTGGTACAAGTTATGTATGTAGGTCAGGCCAGACGACAGGGGGAGAAAAACCTATACAAATCAATATTTTTCCAATAAGTATAGTTAAAATTGGAGAGAGAGGAGGATTTTCAACTATCATATCTATTTTGTACTGCTGTATCTATCATTCTTCTCTGAACTGTAGTAGTTTTGAATTGTGGAATGATACGTTAACTGCAGTCAGCTCAGGTGCTCCAAACATGTTGCAGTCACAGATTACAGACTGCACTTACCATTACTATTGCAGATAATAGCATATACAAATGACTGAGAAATAGACAGAAATGTTGCACAGGAGTCCAGCCCTATCACTTGGTATTAATATAGGGAAGATCTAAATTAACAGACACTAAGTCCTGATGTACTGGCAGTAGTTTGCATATCAGAGGTGGGAAACTGTTCAGGTACATTCGTTTAGTTGTTTTGGAATCACTGCTTTAATGTACTCTTTAGTTGGGGGGAAAATCTAAGTTTTTGTTTGTTTTTGTTTTGGAAGGCTTCTTTATTTACTTTGCGTATGGCATCAGACACAGTCTTGAAGGACATCCTAGTGACGAGGAAGATACTTACTCAGAAAATAGTAGAATACAGGAAAAGAACCCCGTCGAAGAAGCATATGAACATGAAAATGAAAATGCTCAGTTTATAACACAAGAAAGGACCAGTGAATGCTAATATTTGCAAACAACCTTAACATGCATATCTTTTATGTAGTAAACTGTGGCCGAATGTAGTTGCTGAATGAAATTGTCAAAAGGTAGCTGCCAGCAGATTAACAATAATTTATATTTGTGCATCTTGAAAACATCTCCCACAAAGTGTGGCTGACATATTGGACTAGCTGCTAATTCCTCTTGGATACTTCAGATCCAGTAACATGAAGACTTTCTTCAATGATAATTGATATCCCAGATAAAAACATCAAGGAACATGAGGGGAAGGATACACTTCCAAGAGGATAACTGTACCCATTGCTGTGTTAAAATTTGGTAGTGTATTGTTAAAATGTATACCATTAATTGGTGATTACAAAGTATAAAGAACTTTAGGACTGCCTACAAAAGAGAGCCCTGAACATTTTTACATTATAAGAGAAAATCAACTGCTTTTCATATGTTCCTACCCATTTTTGTTAAAAAATATTTTTTCATGCTCTGATACGGTATTATGAATAACAAAGTGAGCTTACTGTTTGATAATTGAAATATTAAATACCTTCTTATTTATTTACAGGTAACCAATGAAAGATAAATAGGGAGTAGGTCCAGAGTAGCAGTTTTCAATCAGCGATCCACAACCCCTGGGGGTTCACAAACTATGTCTAAGCTATCCATAAAAGGTGACTGTGAAAATAAGTTTCAGATGCCAGAAAAAGCAGTTTTTCTGTCAGTCAAAGGCATTTGAATGTCACCACCTACAGGTCAAAATCCAGAAGTTTTGTTGTTACCATAGAAGCCAACAGTTTAGCTCCCTTTTTCAAATGTTGTGCTGAGCATATGCAACATTTATTGCTGAATTCTGTTCACTTTTCAGTGCAAGACTTCTACGCTAGGGGTCTGTGGACCAAAGGCTGGATTTCTAAAGAAGTCCACACCACCATTGAAAATTCTTTAGGGGTCTGCAAATGAAAATAAGATTGAAACCACCATTCCTCAGAATATTCTGGAAAGCTTGTTTACAAATGGTAACAGCAGAAAACGGACACTTTTAACAAAGTATAATACAATATATTTATATCAAAATGGTAAGGAGACGTTCAGTTATCCTAACTACTATGTACATAGACATAATTCATACCATAAAGATATTTATGAGGAGTGATTCACTGCAGGAATAGTATTCAAGAATATTATTTTGTTTCATACAAAAGTCGCATCTGATTTTTTTCCTTCCAAAGTTACTCTTGGTCCTAAAGAAAAATTCAAAGGTAACCCTGCTTTTATTTGCCTGTAAGTTAACTGGGACATTATACTGAGGGTAAAATCCTGGACTAATAAATGCAAGGGAAGTTGTGTAATTAGTACTTTTGGGCTGCCTTACTAAAAGTTTTCTTCACAGCTAAATTCTCTCTTCCTCCTGCTCCATTATATGCATATTTGGGGAGTGGTTCTGTTTCATACACTGCCTGACAAGCAAACAAGTGTCTATGATACCAGAGTTGCTTGTGCAGAGAGGAGGAGGGTAGACATAGACAGAAGCTAAGCTTTTATTTAAATAGATTTATTTTCAATTCTGACAGTGCGACTTCAGGCAGGATAAGGTTTAAATTAGAAATGTATCTATTTGCAAGTGTGGTTGTTTTCCCCTAACACATGTGTTTCAGTTCTTTACTACCTATAAACACATATCAGTAATAGTAGAGGCAGCACTCAGATTCAATCCTACATAAATGGCACAGAGCACATGGGACTGATATCAAAAGCCAGTTTAGATAAGGAAGCAAATTGTTATATTATTGAATAAATAATTAAGTTGAACATAATGGCTGTGTCTACACAATGGGCTTAAGTTGACTTAAGGAAAGCTCTGGCCACATTTGGAGTTCATTAAGTCAACTCAAGGGCTTCTTTCAGTCGACTTAATAACTCCTGCCCTTAAAGTCGACTTTAAGGGTTAAGTCGACTTTATTAAGTTGGCTTAACACCATGTGGCCATTAAAGTCGACTTAGTGCAGCGGGGCCATTTAAGTCAATGTTATAAAGTGGACTTAAGGAGGGGACCCATTTAAAGTCGACTTTATTAAGTCAACTTTAAATGGGTCCTCTGGCTTAAGTTGACTTTATAAAGTTGATTTAATGCAATGTGGCCTCACTAAGTTGACTTAATAAGATCTCCTTAAAGTTGACTTTAAGTAGACCTTATTAAGTCAACTTAATAAAGTTAACTTAGCTTTTGTAGTTTAGACAAAGCCAATGAAAGCTATCTTGACGGTATTCTTTTCAATGTAAAAACAAGGATGTGTTACCTATTGAAGGTACATAACCCTAAATCTTTTTAATGTGCATATGCTTAAATAGTTGAGCAGTATCAGCATAAGTTGTGGAAGATTTTAAAATGTGGACCTGTTTTGCCAAAAATGTGTATTATAAATTAAAAATAAGCTCCTAATAGAAAGCAAAAGATGTCCAGAATGCTTCCATTGACTAAAAGAAATGGCTAGTCCTATAATCTAAAAGGACAATATTGCTGAAATGCATTGTGCTAGTAGTTTTCTCTTTTACTCACTGTAAGACAATATCCTGAGAACACAGTCTGGGCAGCTGTCTTGAAAAACAAACAAGGATTCTGGTGGTACATTTAAAGGCTAACTAATTTATTTATCGCATGAGCTTTCGTGGAAGAGAATCCCACTTCATCCCCAGACGCTTTGAAAATGGAGAACTACTCAAGTAAGTTCTGTAAGTTTCCCATCTTCAAGCGTCTGATGACGTGGGATTCTCTCCCACGAAAGCTCATGTGATAAATTTGTTTATCTTTAAAAGTGCCACCAAACTCCTTGTTCATCTTGCTGGAATAGATTACTATGGCTACCCCTATGAAACTTGTCTTCAAAGAATTATGTTGACTGATTTTAAAAACTATCTTAACATTTCTATGACATCTAGAATTTCTTTGAGAAGGTGGAAAAGCCACTGTTAAATTATTTTGTCTCACTGTCTCTGTTAGCAGGATTGGATTCTTGCTTCTTTATTACAGTAAAAGTAAATTCTAATGTTAGCAGCAGCTAATGTGTAAAAACCCTAATGAAGACAGAAATATACGTTCCAAAGCAGTAGCCATGTTAATGAGCAAGACAAACAAGGAGTTAAAGCTTCTTAGCAAAGAACCAGAAGTGTGTTGATACCATACAGACAAATTGGTTCTTAATGTTGAGCTTGCTTCTTTGCTCCTCACTTTGGATTGGATTGTGGGCATTTTACAGCACCTGGAATGGAGGGAAGGGTGTATTTGTGCTGTTGGTACCAGAGGCCTCTGCTGGCTATTATCAACAAGAGGTGGCACTGAAAAGAACTCCAGTCCCTTTTTTCCTTGATTGAACATACTTGGTTACCTAGTGTGCTTCAGTGAAATTTCCGGAGAACAACTGCCAGAAGACCAGAGCCCTGCAGACCAATAGATTCTCTCTCAGAGAAGCATTTGAGAAGGGAAAGTACCTGCCTCTTTACTGAAACTCTGGATAAATGCTCCAGCCTTAGCTGTTATTGCCCTAAGTACTCACCCTGTAGTATAGTTAGACCTGGTAGGCTGGGGACAAACTTAAGGGAAGCTGCTTAGCAGTATGGTTTGGGTGGGGAGGGAAGGGTAAAGGCTAGGGTGCCTAAAAAGCATAAGGAAAGTGGATGGAAAGCAAACAACCCAACAAAGATTTGTGTGGGGGAGTGCAACTCTGAAGTCTTCAGTGTAATGAATCTGATCCTATGTTAGCTAATTCGTTTACTGTTAATTTTCAGCAACAGAGATATCAGAACTCAGGTGCTTGACTTCCTTTTTTTCTGAAGCATTTTTTAATTTACATGATAGGATGTCTTCTGAGATGGATAAAACAAGCAAGGAGTCCTGTGGCACTTGAAGACTAGGAAATTTATTTATTACATGAGCTTTTGTGGGAGAAAATCCCACTTTGACAGACACTTTGAAGATGGGGGAATTTACAGAATGGGAGGAAAATAAATGCAGGGAAGTGTAAGTCATGGGATCAGGTCACACTGTAAGAGCAAATAAAAGCAATTAAGATTCAAACACTGGGGAACAGCATATAGAGGAAGATGGGGATCATGTTGTGCTGTCGTAATGAAGAAAAAAAATCCAAAGTTCTTATTTAGCCTTGATGAAACATAGTCAAATTTGCAAATGAATTCCAATTCTATAGTTTCTCTTTGAAGCCTTAAGCTGTTATTCATCTGTCTGAGCACAGGAGGGATTTTTATTTGAATATAAAGAAAAACTACTAGACTTAGCATCAGTTCAAATTCCTTTATCTCAGCTTTGAGGATGTTACTACAAAATGGATTCAAAATAATGTCTATGTAAAGGAAAACTGACACGCTGCTCATATTGTTTCTACATAATTTATATGTAATTAATATATTTTTAAAAAAGTAATAGTTTTTACAGCGATTTAATGGGATATCTATGGGTAGAGAGGTTGCAGACTTGGGCTCCATATATTTATAAAAATTTTCATATGAAATCACAAAATATGAATACTTGTTTAGAAATCTTATCAGATGGTACAATGGTAATGGTAAATTTTTAATATTTGCCTTAATCCCTGAAATGCTGGGAATTGTGTTTTAACTCAGTGTCATAGGAGAGCCAGTGACCACCGGCATGGGTTTAATGATTTTTTTTCAAATACAACTTCTTCCTTCAGACTTTTAAAATTGCATATCATCAAGAATGAATTCTAAGTATAGTTGGCAGACCTTGTCATTCATTCAAGTAATTTCTATGTTGGACTGGAATTTTCCTTACAAGGGACACTGTCAACTTAATAACACTTGTGACTGAAAAATGTTATCTGTTGTTGCTGCCTTAAATTAACCAATGAAAAACTAGAGAAAAATATTTTTTCCGTCTGTTTAGTTTGTGTGTAGTGTGACAGCACTTTTGAGCATGAACAGTTCCCCCTTTTGTTTGCACAGATATTTCCCACAGGAACAGGAAATAAAGACATTTAAAAATTAGTAAAATGTGATTGTTCAAATATCCGGTGGGGCTCATGAGCAGCCATAATACAAAAATCACTTTTAATTTTGTTTTAGTTGACTTAATTTCAGTTCAAAGAAACATCATATCTTCTCAGTTCTCTTCTTGAATGTTCAAAGGTAATTCTCTGTTTTGTTAATGAAGGTGCCTTTGCTAGTGGGTAGCTAAGTAATATCACTTTAAGAAACAAGTACAATATTTGCTTTAGATTTGGCATCCATTTCAGGGTTCCCGTTTCCCTCCATTTACTTTCGTTTCAACAGGATTTTTGGCAGGATCAGGTCACATAAGGGACATCTTCACAAATTCTTACACTTCAAAAGAGTTTAGATAAGTAAGAAATGGTTTACATAAAACAAATACTGAATGTGTCTGTGTGTGATCACGTGTGCATTTGTCTCTTTATATTTCTCTAGAGATGACCTAAAATCTCTAATCCTATAGTTTGGAAAAAAAAAAAAACCCCAGTCTGCAGTGCTTTTTAAACACTTCAGGATTAATAATTAATATAACTTATTTGGTATCTATGTAAATTATATAGTATTGTAAAAAAAAATAAAATCTATTTTCAGAGATGGCCTTTTTTACTGGAGAAAGGCATTGCTATATATTCATTGGTAAATTCTGGAAGTGCTTTTGGACAAAGGATTTTTTTTATGAAATTGGATTTATGTAATGCAAATCACCATTCTTAAATGTTTTTGTATGTGTTCTCCTACCCCCCCCCACGAAAAACTGGAGATATAAGGTATTTTTGTACATTCTTTATTAACCACAGTTTTCTCTCTGATACTCCAATCTTATTTTTAATTATAGAGCATGTGGCAGATTATACATGGTGTTTTAGATTTCATTGGTTCAAACTTGTATATATCCACCTTTTAAAACACAATAACATTTGTCTTAGTAAATAGACAGGCAAAATAAGACTTTTCACATCACTTATCATACCTGTGTCACTGTAATTTGAAGTTTCTTTGTCTTAATAGCTAATAAAGTCAGATTGTGAATTAAATGTTTATTCACTCCTCTCCCTCAGCATATCACTGCATTTCACCAGTCTGCATTTATAAAATATAGAACTATTTTTAAAGTAAAAAAGATTCTGTTCCTAGAGCTCTACCAAGTACCTAAGCTGGGTGTACGCCATGCATCCTGGAATACTCAAAAAGATTTAATAAAATGTGTGAAATCTACCACTGTGCATAAAACCAGCACACAGCTCGACATGCCACTTAAGTAGTGTGTGACACCTTTAACACTGGGATGCATTTCATGCAACAGTAATTTAATTCACCTACATATTTTCAGATCCCCCCTCCCAACCCTTCTTTAGTTACAAAATCTTTAATGCCTTTACGCCCTGATCTTGCAAAAGGTAGAATTAATATTTTTTCCTGATACACGCTTTTTGAGGGCCTCTACGTTTTCACAGTTTTTTCCAAAACTAATTGCAATCAAATCTTTTCTCCATCGCTGTTTATGATTGGATTCAAAGAATTATTCTAACACTAACCAAGGTAAAAGACATTTATACAGACTGCAAAAGACTTAATTGTATAAATAAAAGCTGCTTTTTACTCTCTACTAGGAATATTCTGATGACTTTGGAATGTTTTCATTCAACCCACTTTAGGCAAACTCCCAGTGAAATCAATTAAAGTTGAGCAGTCTTGATAAAGGCTAAGAGGATTTGACACTATTGCTTAGGAGCATTTGTTTTCCTTAAGCATTGACTGATCGGAAAACGTTTAATATATTTGTTTCATACACTTTTGAATACTTTTGTGTTTATCATTTTTGAAGATGCTAGTATTTCTATCTTTTATAAATTTGCTCTATCACTGTTTATATGTACACTGCAGTAATTATTTCAAGTGTATTTTATTTGCTGCTGTGTATTTAAATGTAGATGAGCTGTAGCTTCATATACAAATTTGTTTGTGTAATGTTTTCTTCCGAAAAAATGTAAAGATGTGTTTAGATTGTGTGTAAAAATTAAAATAGTTTATGGTGCTTGGGTTCTGCACTTTTGCAGTAGAATAGTATCAGTATTTGTAGTTGCTATAGGACTTCCGGAAATTACACTGCTGCTGTTTTATTCACTGTGAGATACGCTTCATAGGACAATAATCATGCATTTGTGCTCTGTTTTTTAAAATAAAATTAAATCACTTGTGTGCACTGTATATAAGTTTTAACTTGTGCTCTAAAATGATTGCTGAGGTATTTGTACAAAAATACACCACAGATTTTACTAAACCAGTAAGGCAGAATGATCTACAGTGATTAAAAACCATTGTGTGATGAGACTCTTGTTACCAAATAATATGCCATTATAAATTGCTTTCAGTACCTTGGAAGCTTATCTATGATTTTAACATGTATTACAGAATAACGTATAAGCATTCTGTTGAACAATAACAAGCTCTATTTTCTTGCTTAAAGTTTTTATATTTTAGGAAGGGAAATTAGATCAAAATGGCTACACCACAAGGCAGTCACAAGACCAGGGAACTATTTGGCCTCTATCACAGACTTACTACATAACATTCAGTGAAGTCTGTTTGGAAAACTGAGACAATTAAACCAGCCCATTACCTCTCCAGTTAACCGAAACACCATGCATGGAGAGGGAACAACAGTAAGCTGTGCCAAATCAAAATTCTGCTCTTGTAGTGAAGAGCAGCACCACGGCTGATCTGGCAACAACCCTGTGTGACAGTTGCACTCTCGTCTAAGACAGTAAGTACCTGACCTTTACTGTGGACAGACAGTTAGCACTGGCAGTGACCTAACATTTTATGTTCTTATTGAAGGGAAGCATCAATGAGAAAGTGTCTTCTAAGACACTAAGGGTATGTCTACACTGGAGGCTTAGGTCATGTGCCCTGGGTGCCCAGTGCCAGCGATGGCTCTGGTGAGGAACTTTTTTAACATCAACAAATTTTGTGGACCCCCCCAAATGATGATAGTTGTTATTGGAACTAACTGTAGACAGTGGTGCTGCAGAAGAGTGGTGGAGGACCTGGCTCCTGCCTGCTCCCACGTGTTGGAGACATATCCAGGGTGAGGCTGCTCACAGCAGGCAAATACAATTCATTTAGAATTTTAAAGCCCTCTCCAACATGAATCAGGGGCCAGCAGTGGCTGGGGCTGGATTGAGCCCAGGCTCCCTACCACTGACCAGCAGCAACTGTGGCTGGATGTATTCATGGACCCCTTGTAATAACTCCACAGACCCCCAAGCATGCCCTGATCCCAGGTTGGGAACTACTGTTCTAGGGCATTTAACGCATGCAATGTATGGACAGACAGCACCCACTGGTGCCTTAACCAACTCAGCTGGGGACACCAGAGTACATTCAGCTGGGGAACAGTTTGGTCCAAACAAAAGCAGCGAGAGTCCCGTGACACCTTACAGACTAACAGATTTCTTTCAGCATAAGCTTTCATGGGCTACACCCCACGTTTGTCAGCTGCAGTTTGCTGCAAGGTGCCGCTAATTGTCTTTGCTGCGCTCTGGTGCCTGTGCAGACAGAACAAGGGTGAACACCCAGGACAGGAGGCTGGGCTAACTAGCACCCAGTTAAGAAAAAACCCCTCCTGTCCTGTAAACTCAGGACACTGGGTCACCCTGCTTCTCGAGGTGCCGGGGGAGGAAACCGAGGCCTCCCCATGCCACCCTCCAAAGGGGCAGCCCTGGTAGTCTAGTCCAGCAAAAGAACCAAGCAGTCCTGGGGCACGGAAAGACTAACAGATTTAGTCCTTGCAAAGCTCATGCCACAAACAAATCTGCCGGCCTTCCAGCGCCACAGGAGTCCCCGCCCCCCCCCGCGCCACGTGCGGCGGAGGGGCTGGGCTCTGCGGGCGCCGCCCCGCCAGGATCCACGTGCTCATCTGGCGGCCCGGCGGGACAGGTGCGCGCGCCCCGGCAGCGCCAGCGCCAGCCAATCCCCGCCGGCGGCGCGCGGGCTCCTCCTCCGGCTCGCCGCGCGCTCGCCCCTGCCACGGGCTCCGCCATGCGGCTGTGGCTCCTGCTCAGCCTCCTGCTGCTGCACGAGACGCTGCAACGTGGTGAGTCTGCGAGCCCCTCTCTCGGCGGCCCCGGCCCCGGCAGCTGCCCTCGCCCGCCTCCCGGGCTCCTGCCCTTGGTGGGCGGCGCTGTACAAACGGGATGTGGCGCTGCCAGGGCCCCTCGGCGTCAGCCCTCGCCTGCCTTGTGCCTCAGGTGCTGGTTGTTCCCTCTGCTGCAGTGCTCACCTCTCACCATGCAAAGCCCGGGCGTCGCACACCCTGCCTAGGTTACCAGGTGTCAGGCAAAGCCCTCCTTTTTACCTTCATGTCCTTTTAAAAATACACGATTTTGTCTGGCTTTTTACTTGCAGGGGTTAAAGTATGTTGGAAGGCCCCACAACATCCTACTTTTAGGGGGAAGCATCCCAGGGCCCCCTAAAAACAGAAGACTATGACATTAATACTACATTTTCTCCATGTGTCCTCCTTTCCGCACTTCATTCTCCTTCTTTCCAGGCTTTGCTGTCTAGTGACTCTAACCCTGCCTAGCATTAGTCCCCCTCATTTTCCATAGATCAGCCGCACCTTTCCCCGTTGCTCCGTCTTTCCTATATAGATGTGACGTCTGTGTAGAGTTCTGCCTGGAGTCGACACTGGGTTTGCAAGCTGTCTGAATTCCTGCAGCCAGCATGGTATTTCCAGCCAGCTCCAAGGCTTTGCAATTCATGTAAACGTGTCCACTTTTAGGTGGGAGGTGGGGTTGCTTTGTATTCCCACCCAACTCCAGGGAGGAGTGGATTTCCATGTCGAGCCAGCCGAAAAAGAAGTTGCAGTGGGAAGAAGAATGCTGAAGGTGTTACGCATAGAAATGAAGTTATCTGGCTTAAAGACTAAAACAAACAAGGAGTTCTGTGGCACTTTTAAAGACTAACAAATTTATTTTTCACATGAGCTTTCATGGGCATAATCCCACTTCATTTGTCTGATGAAGTGGGTGTATGCCAACAAAAGTTCATGTAAAAAAAAATAAATTTGTCAGTCTTTAAAACTGCCGTAGATGGCACTATTTGTTTGTTTTGCTGAAAAAGACTAAGCCCTAGTCTATGTTTGGGGCTTTTTTGGCGGCAGTTGACTGCCAGTTACGCAAGGAACGTAAAAGTCCTTATGTAACTGGCAGTGACTTTTTAAGCCACTGTTACACTTTAGGGAAAAGCTGGCTTCTCCCTACACCGCCAGCCCCCAGGACTTCTGGGGCCAACTTCCAGGAGCAGTGCGGTGAGTTCATACTCTCCATGATCTACTCCTGGAAGGGCAAACTGATGGCGGTGAAATTGCTGCCATCAGTGTAGACTAAGCCTTATAAAGCTGCCCCTCTGGGTTAAAGAGTGCAATTCTCTTTATCCCATCCAGCACAGTGTCTCCTCTTTCCTAAATGAAAAACAGATTATGCTATTATACAGTTTCATGCTACTGCCAACAACCTGGTTTCAGTTTTCTTGCATTCCAAAAATATGGCTTCTTTCTGCACAGGTTTTTTTTGATGGGAAATAAAAGTATTTGTAAAAATGCCAAGTTCTCTCTTTTATTCTTTTTTTTTTTTTTTGGACCCACAGCGGACAAGTCATTATTTAAGATGAAAACAAGAATCTTTTTTTGTTCTGAGGGAGAAAAGAGTGCTGTACATCGGAAAAACAAAATGTATTTAGTGCTTCTGTTATGAGAGTGAAACAAAAACAAACAAGGAGACCAGTGGCACTTTTAAAGACTAACAAATTTAAGTGCCAGAGGATTTCTTGTGTGTTTTGCTGAACTAGACCAACAGGGCTACCCCTGTGGAACTTAGGAGAGTGAAAACCAAAAAAGCACTGGTGCAAGATGCAACTCTTAAAAAGCTGCTAGTAAAATGTTTTTGTACTTAGACTAAAAGGATTCAGAAAAGTAACTTATGTTTTGTATAAGTGCATGGAAATGTACTACATCAGTCCTCAAAGCAATTAAAATACTTTTTGGTGATGTTTTGCTGTCTTCCGTATTGGTGTATAGGAGCAACAGTACTATAGGCTAGGTAAAGCGCGCAGTTTTGTTTTTCAGATGGTATGTTTAGGAAACGACTGTCTTTATATGGTACAACAACAATAATTGTAACGGGGTCTTCTGATTTGTAGCTAAGTGGCTTGTTTGTTTGTCCACAGAGATTATTTGTAATTAATTAACTTGTGTCTTCACATAGCTTTTATGTACAGTGGTTGTGCAAAAGAAATGACATTTATTTTAAATGAATTTTCTTTCAGGTTGTGGTGTTTGGTTTGTTTGGCCTAAGTCTGCACCTGGGATGGGAAAATTTATAATCAGCCTCTCCAGGGTAAATGGACAAATTGATGCTGTCCTTGACTATGCTAGGAGAGACTGATTCATTTACATTCCATTTAAGGGGAATATAATCTGAACTCTTAGGCACTGTTTCTCAGCCTTAGTGGACTGGGAAACACCTAAAGATATTTATTACTTCATGCAGAAAACTTGATAAACTTTCTTTAAAAAAGTCAGTATATGCCAGCTGTAATGTTCATAATATCTATGTAGAATGCATTCCTGTGAAAATGATTCAAGAAATGAAATTAAATACAATGTTATGAATACAGCATACATTTATTTCTAAAAAAGATACATAATGATTATGCACACAACCTAAAACTAAAAATATTACTTAAGTTTTAATGGGAATTCTGGTCCTGTATGTTTGAACAAAGTTACTCTATTCTTGGAATGATCCAGAGAGGTAGCCATGTTAGTCTAGTTCAGTAAAACAAATGAACAAGGAGTCCAGTGATGCTTAAAGACTAACAAATTTATTTATTACGTGAGCTTTTGTGAGAGAAAATCCCACTTCATCAGACACTCTGACAAAATTTTATGATGCCCCAGCTGCAGCAAAGGCACAGAGTGGCAGGAGGCTCGAAGCCGGCACCAGCTCCTGCCTGGCAAGCGGCCTGGAGCCGGATCCAACCCCTTCCACTGCCTTACTGGCCAGGTGTGCCAGATGGGAGATTCAGGGCCTGTGCCCTGCTGGCCCAGCACAGCGATGACCCTACACAACACCAAGCCTCAGAGCCCAGGTCAGCTGCCTTGGGCTGCAGGGCTAAAAACTGCAGTGTAGGTCAGCAAAAAAAAACCCCAAGGAGTAGTGTGGCACTTTAAGACGAACAGATTTATTTTTCACATGAGCTTTTGTGGGAGAAAATCCCACTTCGTCAGATGCTTCGAAGATGGGTGAACTTACAGAATGGAATGAAACTAAATGCAAGGGGGTGTAAAACATAGGATCAGGTCATCCAGTAACAGCAAATCAGAGCAGTTCTTAGGGTCAAACTCTGGGAAGCCTGAAGTCAAATTACCTTTTGTAATGGGAAAAGAACCCATAGTCTCGATTCAATCCTGCTTTCACAGAATTTAATTTGCATATTAATTTGAGTTCAGTTGTTTCTCTTTGAAGTCTTGATGTCCCAGTCACATTTCTGATGACGTGTAGATCAGTGGTTCCCAACCTTTTATCTGCCCTGGCACACCTTGATACCTTCAAATTTTTTGAGGCACACCACTATTGAAAAACTCATAAATATTCAAATTAACTTAAATTACTTGTGAATATTCATGAACCATGGCACAGTGGTTCAGAAATGCACCTATGTGGGGTAGCAGAGCAGGCGTGTGCAGTGGCAGGTGAGAGTGTGAGCAGCACAGCAGGGGAGGGGTGGCAAAAGAGGATGAGGGCCGCCACGTAGGGAACAGCCCAAGGGTGGCAAGAGAGGAAGGGAGAACAAGAGTTGCTTTGTGGGGGGGCCAGGAGGGAACCTGGAGAGTGGGAAGGTAGGGCAGGGGAGCATGGTGCCGCACCAACCTCTCCCTTCTCCACAGTGGTTCCCTGCCACTCACGGCAAATCCTCACCCCACTGCTGCTGCTTCCCACCCCAGTGGGTCCTGTCCTCCCCTCCTCCCAGCCCCCTGTTGCCTGTGATGGACCCTCCCCTCACTGCAGGGGCCAGAACTAGGCCTACAGCCCCCATAGCCACCCCAACCCCTGCTACACACACCCCCAACGAAACAGCCACCCCACAACGCCAGCTACACACCCTCTGCTACACAGCCACTCCTACCCACCTCTGCTACACACATACACACACACACCTGCCGCACACAACCATCAGCAGCCCTTCCCGGCCAAAACCCTTATGTGGGCTGTTTGCAGGCTGCCTGACACAAGCTACTCTGCCCTGCAGGGGGAGATTTACGCACTCCCAGCCTCCCGCTTCTCTCTGCTGGCTGGGCCTAAGATGGAGCCACTGGAACGCTGCATTCAGGATGCTCCTGCTCTTTTTAGGGGGACCCCTGGAACTCCATGTTCCAGTGCCTTCCTCTATTTTCAGGGGGGGGGGGGGGCAGAAGGCTGCCTGCCTAAAAATAGGGGGCCCCAGAACTGTGTTCTGGTGCCTTCCCGCTTATTTTAACCCCTGCTTTTTCCTAGCCCTGTACAGCTCATGTGGCTGGCCTGAGCAGAAAGGGAACTTTAACCACAGCTTTCAGGGATGCTTGTGGCACACTTTGGGTGTTGCTGCAGCACACCAGTGTTCCCCGGCACACTGATAGGGAACCATTGCTCTAGAACAGGGATTCTCAACCTTTTTAGGGTTGTGACACAGCTCAAAGGGTTCCCAGCTATGCGTGACACACTGAGGTTCCCCTGCCGCCAAATGAAAACTGCTGGCAAAGGCAGTAGGGGCTGCAAAAGCTCCCCTTCTCCCCCCAGCACTTTCAGCCAGAGGCTACTGCTGAAATTGCTCAGTACAGGGCTATAGGATTTTTTGAGTCCTCCCTGGCTGGCCTGGCGCTCTTGGTGAGCTGCATTTATATTGGTGTGTCCCTCCACCCCATCAGTGGCAGCACAGTATGGGAGGAGGGGTCTCTGGGCCCACGTCCCACTCTCCCCTTTTGGTCTGTCAGCGGCGGCAGCAGCACCCTGCAGGGTTGGGAAGAGTCTTTGGGCCCATGTCCTGCTGTGGGGCAGGAAACTGTCACAGGTTCTCTGTGAATCCCTTCTTATGCCCAGATCAGGGTTCGAGCATACCCTGCCTGTCTGTGAGCTGTGGGTGGTGAGACTCCAGCTCTCTCATTTCCCTCCATCCTCCCCTGCCCTCCCCACATCCTCACTTCCCTCAGTGTGTCCCCACCACTCTCATCTGCCTCTTCTCCAGCCGTCTTCCTCTAGTCTCTAACCTCTGTGTCCCCTGAGTCCCATGCACCTCCTCATCCACTCTTGAGCCATGCCCTGCCCCTTCCCATCTGTCCTGTCCGCTTTACCTCCTCAGGCCCTTCACATCTGTGTTCCCCCTTGCAGCTCTGGCTTCCAGGAGTCCAGCCAGCAGGCTGCAGTGCATCCCTTGCCCTGCAAAGGCAGCTACAGCAGCTTAGAGAGTGGGGTGGGGGAATTGAAGTCAGGGCTGGCTCAAGGGGTTGTGGCACCCCGAGCTGGGTTTTGGTGGTGGTGGCAGAACCAAGCCTTTGCTCCAACTGGCTTGCCCTGCCCCCAGGGCATGGAACAGCTGGTCCAGGGATGGAGCAGGCCAGCCCACAGGCAGGGCTCTCCACTCTCTTGCCCCTCCCTGGGCCAGCTGTTCCTACCTAGGGGCCACCCTGGAGATGGGACAAGAAAGCAGAGCCTACCTTATTGGTTGGCCTGCTCCAGCCCCAGGGCCAGAGGGGCCAACTCAGGGAGGGGTGGGAGCACTGTTCCCTCTAAGCTGTGCGCTTGTGCACGTGCACACAGGTCATGAAACCTGTGCACACAACAAAATAAAGTGGTGCTAAAAAAAATTCAATAGTGCTGATATTGGTGCTCACAAAGAAATTATTTGCGCACACAGTCTACGAGTAATTAGAGGGAACGCTGGAGCACTGGTTCAGCTTCTGAGCTGGACTGCTCTGCCCCTGGCATGGTGCTGTGGCTCCGTAAGGCGGTGGCACCCCTAGCTACGGTCTTATTTGCTTATGGGTTGAGCCTGGCCCTGATTGGAGTCAGCTCAGTTAGGAGCAGCCTGGAGCCATCCTCCACCTGCAGCTGCGGGCTGTGTCCAGGAGGCTATGCTCCATGGAGAAGGGGTTGAAGAGGTCTCTTAGCAGAGTTGCTTTGATCGAAGTGCCTTTCCTGAAAGCACACCAGGGCTGCTTTTTTGATACGGGCCCTTTAGAAGGTGCTGTACTGGAGCAGCAGCTCCTAAGGGTCCAGCAGTTGCAGTAGGGGTGTTTTCCTGCAGACAACACACTGACAGTTGTGTAGTGACACACTTTTGTGCTGCAACACAGTGCTTGGAGACCTGCTCTGGAGAACTGGAGTCAAATCAAGAGAAGTTTCCTGTCTCGAGTGCAGAAGGAACTACCTCACCAGGGAAGAGAATCCTAATCTGCAGCTACCAACCTTTTCCTCACTGTCACCAAACGGTGCTGTGGTGGGACCCTCCACAGCAACCCCACTGGATGATGTAGATTAAATTAAGATCCAGTAAAAAGAGTTGCATGCCAGTGTTCCCTTTAAGGTGATGCAGCTGAGCAAATTGTGGATGCAGCTGAGCAAATTCCCTGACCCATACTGGGCCCTTTGCCTGCTGGCTCCCCAAGCACATCCATAATTTGCTCAGCTTCATCATCAGCTTAGAGGGAACCTTGGAACCAATCCTATGACTTATACTTCCCTGCTTTTGTTTTCCTCCCATCTTGTAGGTTCCCCCATCTTCAAAACATCTGACAAAGTGAGATTTTCTCCCACAAAAGCTCATGCAATAAATCAATTTGTTAGTCTTTAAAAGTGCCACAGGAGTCTGTTGGTTTTGCTGCACTAGACTAACACGGCTACCCCTATGGAACTTCACAATATTTGATGTACTCATGATCTATTATTGTCGTCCAGGGGAAATCACAGGATTTGAACTTGTAAAAAAAAAAAAAATACACGTACACACATTTCATAATCAGCCAAAGAAATGACTCTAATACCTTTCCAAGCAAAGAGAACAGTTTTATAGATGCAGCTCTACCATCTTTCAAAGTAACTAGTGCACATTTATACACAAGATAGTTTCCTGTATAATCTCTCTTCCTGAACCAAGCCTATCTCAAAGAGGTGGTTTGCGCTTGAGTGCTTCAGGACCATACCAGAATCTGGTCCAATGGCCTTACAAATATATAGACAGAGAAAAAAGATGTGGTCAGTTATTCATAGCTCTTGTTAAATAGATCTGTTCAGCTCTTCAGCTGTCTGCTATTCTGCCAAGACCAGGATTAGGTGACTCGTATCTTTTACTGAGAGGATAGACTGACATATGCTAAGCACATTGCCCCCATCCCTAATGAAATGATAAATCTGGTTCTGCAGAGACAGTTCACAAAGAAGAAAATTCTTTCCTACCTTGAGTCCCAAAATGGAAACCAACTGACCCTCCTATTGTAAATAAAGCAGCCTCTTAAGGGACATGCTTTGTACAGCTCAAGAAAACCACAGAAGAATGGCTGAGGCTTAGCTAAGTTTAATTAAAGTATTTCCCCTACTAAGGTTGGCAACCCAAGCGTTGTAAACATACCACAGATTTTACTTTTGCCCCTGATTTTAGTTTCTTTTTTGTGACAAGAAAATGTTGCTTAAAGATTTTTTTTTTTAAGTTGGTTGGTAAAGCTGCATATAGAACTGTTCTGTTTGCTTGGAAAGGTATAAGAGTAATTTCTTTGGCTTTATCATGAAATGCATATTTTTGTACAGATTCAGATCCTGCTGTTTTCCCTGGATGATGATAATGATAGATCATGACTACATGGAATATTGTGAAATTCCAAAGAGGCAGCCATGTTAGTCTAGTTCAGCAAAACAAACAAGGAGACCTGTGGCACTTTTAAATTTTTATTTCACTTCTTAACCCCTGGTTTAAGCCACTATCAGCTTGGGAGCTACCAAAGAATGTTGAGCAAATCCTTGCAATGACCATACTTGAAGGTCCAAGAACCATTCAGAATATAATGCTGATGGTGGAGGGACTGTTCTTCTAGATGGGGGAGAACAAACGAACATGGAGTCTTATGGTATTTAAATCCCTGAGGGAACTGCAATCCAGAAGCCTTAGGGTTTATTTTTGAGTCTTACTATCTTGCTTGGTGAGCTCTGGCAATGCTTCACCCTTCTCTTATGGCGTGGGGCTGCTCTAGCTCCCACTGTAGCTTGAGGGTGGGGGGCAGGGAGGCAGGATCAGGCCCTGGGTGTCCCCATTTCTAGAATGCTTTCAGAGCACATAAAACAAACAAACAAGGAGCCCTGTGGCACTTAAAGACTAAAGAATATGTTTATTGCATGAGTTTCTGTGGGAGAAAATACCGCTTCATCAGATAGTTTGGAGAAGTGGGATTTCTGGTGAAGTGGGATTTTCTCCCACAGAAACTCATGCAAAAAAACATATTCTTTAGTCTTTAAGTGCCACAGGGCTCCTTGTTTGTCTCTCCTAAGTGCTCTGAAAGCATTCTAGAAATGGGGACACCCAGGGCCTGATCCTGCCCCCCACCCCCATGCTACAGTGGGAGCTGGAACAGCTCTGGGCCATAAAAGAAGGGTGAAGCATTGCCAGAGCTCACCCAGCAAGATAGTGAGACTCAAAAAAACCCCCTAAGGCTCTTGGTTTGCAGCTCACTCAGGGATTTCCCTAACACCTCCCCTGCACCCCAGCTTGAGTTTCCTGACCCCCCCCCAGTTGTCCACTGATAACAATGTTATATCAGTTTTATGAGCACTCCCCTACACCACCTCCTCCTACCCCTACCGCCTTCAGTTTCAAGCCCCTGGGGAAGCTGCTTGCTCCCCCCGAGCACTTTCCCCAGCGGGCTGGGGGCTTCCCAGCATCCCACAGCTGGGTGCCTTCCCCATGTGTCCAATGGACGGATGGCTTCCCAAAGTCCCCCTGGCACCCCTTGCCTCAGCTCCCTGTCCCTGACCCCCCTCAGGCCACTCACCTGGCCGCCAGAGCTGCTCCCACGCCGGGCATGCCCCTCACTGCCTCCATTCTTCTAGCCAGCAGGAAGCTGTGCTGGGAGGTTTAAAATCTCCCACCCTGTAACAGGTAACTTGAATTCACCCTCGCTTTTTGTGCTGTTTCCTCGAGTTTGAATCTTTATAAATGCTCTGATTTGCTGTTGCAGTATGACCCAATCCCATGTCTTACACTCCCCTGCATTTATTTTCATCCAATTCTGTAAGTTCCCCTGTTCAAAGCATCTGACAAAGTGGGATTTTGCTCCCGCAAAAGCTCATGCGATAAATAAATGTTAGTGTTTAATTGCCACGAGACTCCTTGCTTTTTTTGCTTTACTAGACTAACATGGCCGCACCTTTGGAACAGTGTGAGTTACAACATCTATCTGTAGCCAGTGCATTTCCTGGGGTCAGGAACACTTTAGCAGACCGCATCAGCAGCTCCTTTTGCTGTCACAACAAGTGGTGCCTGCAGGGTTACTGTTCACATCTACCAGAAGTGCGGGTATCCCTGAGTTGCTCTCTTCACCACTAGAGAGAACAGGAAATGCAATCAGTTCTGGTCTTGGCATGAGCTTAGCAATGACTCGGTGACTGCTGCCTTTCTTCTGCCTTTGTCAGGGAGTCCGATGTATGCCTTCCCACCAATACTGCTGATCCACAAAACCCTCAGAAGGGTAAAAAGGAGCAGAATATGGGTCATCATGGTGGTCCCTGCATAGCCCCAACAGTATTGGTTCAGGATGCTGCACAGCCGATTGGTGACCTGCCTGCATCTCCTGTCTCAAGATCTGGGTCACTTCCTTCATCCAGACCTGGCCTCCCTGAATCTGACAGCTTGGATGCTTTCTGACTGAGTTGGGAAGAACAAGTGTGCTCAGCCCAACAGATTCGAGAGAGTAGAAAGCTGTCCACTGGAATATTTTACCTGGATAAGTAGAGATGCTTTACTTGCTGGGCAACTGATCGTGGCTCTTCTCTGATGGAGACCCTTGGACTGCTTGCTCCATTTGAAGCAGGAAGGATTGGCCTCTTCATCCATTAAGGTGCACATGGTGGCCGTATCAGCCTTCCCCCTCTGTTGATTGTTTTACCATCTTCTTCTTCAAGTGATTGCTCAGGTCCATTCCCCTGTAGGTGTCTGCACGCCCCGTGCATAGCATGCCGGAATTTTTTTCTCCTAGAGTACCCGTAGGGCCGGATGTAGCGTACCCTAGAGTGGCGCCCTTGCCACTCTCTATATAGCCACCAACTGGCCCCTCCCTCCTCAGTTCCTCTTACCGCTCTGTCGGTTGCTGGAACATTCACTGTGTCTGCAGTCTTCCCCGTGGCATTAGTCCACCTCGGGAGTACCTGTTAGAGTTTTCCTTTGTTTTTCGTTTCTCCTGTTCTTTTCTTAGTTAGGTTAGTTCATTGTTACTTGCCCGCCCCGGGCTCAGGGTCGGGGTATGCTGGGCCTCAAAACCTGTGGCAATTGTAAGAAGCCCATGCCAGTGGACGACCCTCCCAGCAGTTGTCCTGTGTCTTGGAGAGGCTCATCTTGCGGAAAAGTGCAAGATTTGTCAGGAGTTCAAGCTGTGGACTCAGAAAGATAGAGTCCAGAGACTCAAACTCCACCTGATGGAGGAGGTGCTGCGCCCGGCCCCCGGAGATTCAGGTTCGAGCAAGGCACGGTTGGTGCGGAGTGCACCAGCATCTTCGGCACCGTCATCGACGCTGAAATCTGGCTGTACCAAGCCGCACCAAGAATCATGGCGCCGCTCGCTGTCCCCGGTGCCGTCAAAGAGGAGGAAGGCAGACAACGGGCGTTCCCCAC
This sequence comes from Podocnemis expansa, assembly GCA_007922195.1. Taxonomy (NCBI): domain Eukaryota; kingdom Metazoa; phylum Chordata; order Testudines; family Podocnemididae; genus Podocnemis; species Podocnemis expansa. The sequence goes on from ML681966.1 coordinate 143,035, forward strand.
CATGTGGGTCAGCGCACCAGAAGGACGCTGGTCAGAGCCTGGTTGGCCCGACTCACTCCCGATCCCCTCCTTGGTGCAGGATCAGAGGGAGTGCCAGCACAGCCCGGTGTCGGTCTCCTCTCCCACTAGGGATATTTTGGAGGAGGACATTCTGCTGCTGTCCACACCGGAGGCTTTTGCAGCAGTGCAGGAGCTGACTGGTCATTCGGCCTCAAAGGCCTCGGGCCCAGCCCCTCCGGTACCGAAGTCGGTACCGTCAAGAGGGAAGCCAACTCCCCTGCATGCTTTAGGACGAGACTTGGGCTCTGCGCTGGTTCCCTTACCACGGTGCTGATCACCGGTACCGCCAGCGGTGGTGGCAGCTGCTGGAGCACCACGGTACCGTTCCCCGGTGCCGTCTCAACAAGATGCCTCGCCATCTCATCGGCACCGTGAGCTGTGCGAGGAGGGTCAGCGCCGTTCCCCGGTACCATCGTCTTCAGCACCGCCTTGGTCTCCCAGGACTAGCCCTTCTGTGAGCTCTGTGGAAGAAACCAGACTGCGTCGGTCTCTCAAGGGTGCTGCCGTCCAGCCCGCTCAGCCGGTACCGCCAGCTCCTCCGTTCCGCACCCAGTAGTCGGGTTGGCAACTGGGCATTCAGTGGCCCTTCTGGACCCCGTGGGCTTTCCAACAAGGCAAAGGCTATGGTCCCGGGGCTTCAACGGCGGAATTGGGCATCAGGCTGCCTCCGTCCCTTGCAGCGAGTGCCCCTCCCGGTACCGGTGAGACCTCAGACGTGGAGTCTGTAAGAGGGGACCAGGACAGGTCCAGCCTGGTTAGTGGGGACCATAGTGCACGATCGGGGGTCCAGACCGGGGAAATGGGACTGGAAGAGTCGTCCTCGTCCCCCCCAGACGAGGCGGTGGCTGGCGCCAAACCGTTGTCCATCCTGGATGATGCCAAGGCTCATCAAGAGCTCCTCTGCCAGATAGTTAAGGGCCTGAGGCTGCAGGCAGAGGAGATCCTGGAAGACACTGATCCCATGGTGGACATTCTCCTACTGGACGCCCTGAGCCGCATCGCCCTGCCTTTCATCAAAACAATACAGAACATGACAAAGGCATTGCGGCATATGCCAGTCTCAATTCCCTCTACAGCTAAACGAGCGGAAAGAAAGTACTTTGTTCCTTCCAAGGGGTAAGAATGTTTTTATTCCCCCCCGTCCCCGGGCTCGTTAGTGGTGGCTGCAGCGAACGAGCGCGAAAGGCAAGGTCACCCAGGGTTGACCCCCAGGTCCAAGGACGCGAAGAAGCTGCGCTTGTTCGGGCATAAGGTCTACTCGACGGGGGGATTGCAGTTGAGGATAGCTAACCAACAGGCCATCCTCAGCAGATACATATTTAATGCGTGGTCAGCCCTAGAGAAGTTTTCAGACTTGTTGGAGCAGGACTCTAGGGCAGCCTTGTCGGCCTCAATTAAAGAGGGCAAAGTAGTCTCCAAGGCACTGTTGCAATTGGCCTTGGATGCGGCAGATGTGGGGGCCCGGGCCATGGCTTCTCCGCATCGTAACTCCAGAAGCTCATGGCTGCAAGCATCAGGTCTGCCTCAGGAGGTCCAGGTCACGATTCAGGACGTTCCTTTCGAAGGTCCTGAGCTGTTTTCACAACAGACGGACTCCAGCCTACAAACTTAGAAGGACTCTCGAGCCTTAATTAAATCGCTGGGGCTCCACACTCCAGCGAATCAGAGGAAGCCCTTTAAGCCGCTACCACCCCCGCGGCCTTTTCACTGCTGTCCAAATGATGATAAGCGAAGGAATAGAGGTGGCCGCAGATCCGCTGGTTGCCAACATAGTGGCCAAGGGGGTACACAGCAGCAGGCGGGCCAGAAAAAGAACTTTTGAAAATCAGCCCCGGGGCGACCTACCAGTCCCCACGGATCCAGAGATTCCCTCATTTACCAACAGACTCTCCTGTTACATGTCAGAGTGGTGCAAAATTACATCAGACCGATGGGTGCTCAGGACAGTTCAGGAGGGCTATTCCCTCCAATTTTCTTCATTACCCCCCGCGGGCCCCACCGGCATTGCATTCCGTTCCGAAGGATCCCAGGCACAAGCAGCTGCTAATGGAGGAGGTCCAGACACTGTTCCAGGAAGGGGCTGTGGAGGAGGTCCCACACAGCCAAAGAGGCGAAGGCTTCTGCTCCCGGTACTTCCTTATCCCGAAGGTAAAAGGGGATCTGTGACCTATCCTGGACTTGCGGCGCCTCAACCGCTTTCTTCGGAAAATTCAGTTCCGCATGGTTTCCCTCTCCTCGATTGTGCCCTCTCTGGATCTGGGTGATTGGTACGCCACCCTCGATTTGCAGGATGCGTTTTTTCATATTGCAGTCCACCAGCGGCACAGGAAATTTCTGTGCTTTGTGGTGGGCAGGAGGCACCTACAGTTCACCGTGCTCCCATTCAGGCTTTCCGCGGCACCGCGGGTGTTCACAAAATGCCTGGTGGTGGTGGCGGCCTTCCTCAGGAGGCAAGGGGTCGCCCTTTTTCCGTATCTCGATGACTGGTTGATCACGGGCCGTTCGGAGCAGGAGGTGCTGTCCCGGTTATTGATGATACAGTCCCTGTTCGATCGCCTGGGGCTCTTGGTGAACACTCAGAAATCAATGTTACTTCACACACAGCGAATAGAGTTTATAGGTGCTATCCTGGACTCGGTGTCCCTAAGAGCGAGCCTCCCGACCTCCCGTTTCCAGGTGATCAGGCGGGCTGTAGACTCCTTAACGAGGTTCCCTCTCACCTCTGCCAGAGAATGCCTTCGCTTGTTGGGCCTCATGTCGGCGCGTACGTTCGTGGTCAGCCACGCCCACCTCCGGATGCGGCTGCTCTAGTTGTGGCTGTTGAGTGTGTTCCGCCCACCAAGAGACAGTTTGGACACAATGGTCACTGTACCAACGTCAGTATTAGAGACCCTGAGTTGCGAGCTAAACCTATGCTCTGGGGTTCCCTTCCGACTCCCTCAGCCTTCAGTTTACCTGACGACGGATGCCTCGGACAAAGGCTGGGGTGCTTATTTGGGCCATCTCAAGACTCAAGGTCTGTGGGAGAAGGGGGACTCCCTCTTGCACATCAACACCAAGGCGCTAAGAGCGGTGCGCCTGGCGTGTGTGGTGTTTCGGGAACGCCTCCGCAGGTGGACAGTTTCTATGCGGACAGACAATACCACAGCGATGTTTTACATCAACAAACAAGGGGGCACCTGCTCGAGGCAACTCTGTCAGGAGGCCATGGACCTTTGGGAGTTCTGTATTCGCCACGGGATACGTCCAGTATCATCGTATGTCCCAGGTCTCCAGAACTGCCTAGCAGACGACCTCAGCAGGAGGTTTATGTCTCATGAACGGTGTCTCCACCAGGAAGTGGCGGAGGCCCTCTTCCGGAGGTGGGGTCGTCCCCGACTGGATCTGTTTGCTTCGGAACTCAACAACAAGTTCCAAGAGTTCTGTTCTTTCAGGGGGCTCAGCCCAGGTTCGAGGGCAGATGCCTTTGAGGTTCTGTGGTCGGACAGCCTTCTATATGCCTTCCCGCCAACGCCGTTAGTTCCCAGGGTGTTGCAGAGGATAAAGGAGGAGAAATCCAAGGTCATACTGGTAGCCCCAGCTTGGCCGAGGCAATACGGGTTCTCCACCCTGCTGAGGCTATTGCGTTGCGACCTGATCCAGTTGCCTCTAAGGTCGGACCTCTTGTCCCAGGACAACGGCCTACTGCTCCACCCCAGTCTGGAGGCCTTGCACCTCCATGGGTGGCTCCTTCATGGCTAACGGGCAGCGAGCAGCTGTGCTCTTCGCCGGTGAGAGAGGTCCTCTGTGGGAGCAGGAAACAGTCCATAAGATCTACGTACACCGCTAAATGGCGAATATTTACCCAGTGGGCTGTGGATAGAGGAAGTGATCCATTGACACTTCCTATTCAGGATCTCCTAGATTACTTCTGGCATCTGAAATCTAGTGGACTGTCGCTGCCATCAATTAAGGTCCACGTGGCGGCAGTTTTGGCATTCCGCCGGGGCCCTGAGCAGGACTCACTTTTCTTGCTCCCAGTAGTTAAACGGTTCCTGAAGGGCCTGTCGAAGTTATACCCGTCAGTGAGACCCCCGGTGGCTCAATGGGACCTGAATGTAGTCCTCGCCCGGCTCACCAGGCCCCCGTTTGAGCTGTTGGCAACATGCTCTCTCCTATATCTTTCTTGGAAGGTGGCATTCCTGGTGGTGATCACGTTAGCCAGGAGGGTGTCGGAGCTACGGGCTTTGTCAGCGGAACCACCGTATACTCTGTTCTTTAAGGACAAGGTGCAGTTGTGCCCCCACCCGGCCTTTAGGCCTAAGATTGTGTCGCACTTTCATGTGAACCAGGGCATTTATCTGCCTGTCTTCCGTTCTAAGCCCCACATGTCGGAGGAGGACAGACATATCCACATGTTGGACTTGCGCAGGGCACTGGCGTTTTACATCGAAAGAACAAAGCCCTTTTGTAGAATGCCACAACTCTTTGTGGCAGTCGCAAACAGAATGCAGGGACATCCCATATCCGTGCAGAGGATTGCCTCTTGGATTGTTGCTTGCGTTAAGGAATGCTACAAGCTTGCTGGTAAGCGCCTTCCGTGAGTGACTGCCCACTCGACCAGGGCACAGGCGGCATCGGCGGCCTTTTTGATGGGGGTCCAGTTTGCAGACATTTGCAAAGTGGTGACATGGTCCTCCTTGCATACCTTCGCGCAGCACTACACCATCTTCCAGCAGACTCAACAAGATGCGGCGGTGGGCAGAGCGGTGCTGCAGACGGTATCCCTGTGATGTCTCCCACCTCCAAGGTAAGGCTAAGTACTCACCTACAGGGGAATGGAGAGGAGCAATCACTCGAAGAAGAAGAAGAAGAAGAAGAAGAAGAGGTTACTTACCTGTAACCAGTGTTCTTTGGGAGGTGTTGCTCCTGGCCATTCTAGTCCCTTCCGCCTCCCCACAGAGTTCTAAGGGAGAAGGAACTGAGGAGGGAGGGGCCGGTTGGTGGCTATATAGAGAGTGGCAAGGGCGCCACTCCAGGGGGCACTACCTCTGGCCTTACAGGTACTCTAGGGGAAAAAAATTCCGGCGTGCCGTGCACGGGGCGTGCCGACACCTACAGGGGAATGGCCAGGAGCAACACCTCTCGAAGAACACCGGTTACAGGTAAGTAACCTCTTCTTCTCGCCTGAGATGGTGGCCAAATTCTTCAAGGGCCTGGAAAGGCTCTTACCACTGATATGGGACTGCATTCCCTAAGGGGGTCTGAATCTGGTTCTCTCCAAAGGACTAGCCATGTTAGTCTAGTTCAGCAGAACAAGCAAGGGGTCCTGTGACACTTTGGTAGTTTTAAAAGTGCCACAGGACTCCTTGTTTGGTTCTCTCCAGGGTCACTGGGCCTCTATTTGAGTTCCAGGCTCTGTGCTTCTGGATGCACCTGACCTGGAAGTTTGTATTTCTGGTGACCATTGCTTCAAAAAGGCAAGTTTTGGAAATTAAGGCATTGACCTTGGAACTTCCCTATACTATCTTTGTAGAATCACAGAAACTGGAAGAGACCATGACAGGTCATTGAGTCCAGTTCCCTGCACTCATGGCAGGACCAAATACCCCCTATTAAAGCATCACTGACAAGTGTTTGTCTAGTCTGCTTTTAAAAACCTCCAGTGTAGGCGATTCCACAGCCTGCCAAGGTGACTTATTCCAGTGTTTAATCACTGACAGGAATTTTTCTGTAATGTCTAGGCTGAATCTCCCTTGCTGCAGTTTAAGCCTGTTGCTTCTTGTACTATCATCTGTGAATTAAGGAGAATAATTTTTCTCCTCCTTCCTCATATAAACCTTTTAGGTGTTTGAAAACTTATCCCTTTTCAGTCTCCTTTTTTTCTAGACTAAACAAACCCAGGTCTTTCAGTCTTCCCTCATACGTCAAATGTTCCAGACCTCTAATAATTTTTGTTGCCCTTCTCTGGACTTTCTCCAGTTTTTCCACATCGTTTCTGAAATGAGGTGCCCAAAATCTGGACATAGTACTCAAGTTCAAGCCTAATCAGTGCAGAGTAGAGTGAAGGAAGCACTTCTCATGTCTTACTCACAGTGCTCCTGTTTATACATCCCAGAATGGCACTTGCTTTTTTTTTTTTTTTTTGCAACAATATTACACTGCTGACTCATGTTTAACTTGTGATCCACTATTACACCCAGCTCCCTTTCTGCAGTACTCCTTCCTAGGCAGTCATTGTCCATTTTGTATGTGTGCAATGGGTTGTTCAGCCCTAAGTGGCGTACTTGGTATGTAACTTTATTGAATTTCATTCTATTTATCTTGGACCATTTCAGCAAATCATTTTGAATTGTGATCCTGTTCTTCAAAGCACTTACAACCCCTCCCAGCTTGGTGGTATCTGCAAACTGCATAAGTTTGCTCTCTATGCCATTGATAAAAATATTGAACAAAACTAGACCCAGGACAGATCCCTGCAGCGCCCCACTTCTTATGTCCTTCCAGCCTGAATGTGAACCATTGAGAACTACCCTTTGGGAGCAGTTATCCAACCAGTTTTTCTCTAATCTTATAGTAGCTCCAGCTAGTTTGTATGTCCCCGGTTTATTAATAAAAATGTGATGTGAGACCATATCAAATGCCTTACTAAAGTCTAGATATACCACATCTACTACTTCTTCTCTATCCCCGAGGCTTGTTACCACATCATAGAAAGCTATCAAGTTAGTTTGACATGTTTTTGTTTTTGACAAATCCATGCTGACTAATCCTAAACACCTTAGTCTCTTTTGGATGTTTGCAAATCAACTCCTTAATTATCTGTTCCATTATTTTTCCCTGTAAAGAGGTTAAACTGACTGATCTATAATTCTCTAGGTTGCTCTTATTTCCTTTTTTTGTAGATGGGCACTATATTTGCCCTTTTCCAGCACTCTGGGACCTCACCCGTCTTCCATGATTTTTCAAAGATAATAGCTAATGGTTCATATCTCCTGAGTCAGCTCCTAGAGTATCATCAGGCCCCGGTGATTTGAAGACATCTAGCTTGTCCACATAATTTTTAACTTGCTCTTCCCCCTTTTCAGCGTTTGACCCTATCTCATAACTATTGCTCTCCTCTACATCAGACATCCAGTTTCCACCAACCTTCTCAGTAAAGAATGAAACAAAGAAATTTCGTTCTTTTGCTCTTTCCACATTTTCTTTTACTGTTTTGCTCTCTTTGTTGAGTAAGGGTCCTACACTGTCCTTGGTTCCCCTTCGAGTGGTGCTCATGTCAACTCCATTTAGGTGTGCGCGCGCACGCGTGCATGTTCACGGGTGCCGGCAGATTTTTCCCTAGCAACTCCCGTGGCCAGAGGGAGCCCCCTGGAGTTGCGCAATAGCAGCGCTGTATATATTCTCCCTCCAACTACTCCCCCTTCAGTTCCTTCTCACCGCCGAGGCGGCTAGTTGGCTTCTAGTGTTCCACGTGAGACATTCCCTAGCTTGTTTTTCTTCTCTCTGGTTATTGTATATAGTTATTAGCTAGTATTAATCCTAGTTGCAGTTAGTTTTTAATAGTTAAGGTTGGTTCCCCCCCCCCCATTACGGGACTGCTGTTCGCGGCTCGGGTTCCCTGCAGGGGAATGCTGGGTGTCCCTGGCTTTAAGGCATGCGCTGCTTGCAGAAAAATCCATGCCAAAAAGTGATCCCCACTCCACCTGTTTAAAGTGTCTGGGGGAGGCACATCTGCTGGTTAAGTGCCCATTCTGCAAAGATTTTTAAGCCCAGGACTCTAAAAGAGATCTCAAAGACTAAAAATCTACCTCATGGAGGAGGCTCTTAAACCGGCATCGTCAGCATCTGAACCATCGATCGGTGCGGTTTCAACACAAAGCGCCCCGACCACCATGAAGCACTCGGCACCTTCAAGACCCCAGCACCATGCTGCTTCCTCCCATCCACTGTCTCGGCACCTATCACAATCTCCGGTGCTGAAGAAAACAATCTAAGACTTCCAGGGGTCGCTCCCCCCATAAGGCAAAGCCAACTGACTCGGGGGTGGTGAGACCTGCATCGGGCCACCTTACCCAACCCCCAGCACTGAAGCAAGACTCACGGGATGGGGATCTTGCACCAAACTGGGCACCAGTGCCTCCCTCGGAGGTGGAGACTGAGGATGAGGTGGAGATGGTCCGGTCTCCCTCGACACTGGAGACCTTTGATGCCACAAGGGATCTGATTGAGAGCACTATTCAGGGCAATGAGGCCCCGGCCCCGGCCCCGGCCCCGGCCCCAGCTCTCTCAAGGGGGAAGCCTACCCTGCTACCACAGCCACTGCGCCGACCCTCTCCGGCACCGAGATTGCCGGCACCAGCGTGTTCACCGAGATCCCCGTCTCCCTCGCAATCGGAGGAGGGCTCAGCAATCTCATTACGGAGCCGCTACAGATCGACCTCCCATTTCACCGGCTCACAGGCTCCACCCCTGTTCCTGGTGCCGTGGGGACCACAATGGCAGAACTTGGGGCCATGGCCCTTTTGGACACCCTGGTTCTTTCGCAAAGGACAGGGCCAACATTATTCGAGGTCCCTCAAGCAGGAGATCTCTGTCAAAATCAGAAACGATCTCCCAACCGCCCACAACTGCAGAATCCCATCATGCTGCAGCTCATACACCGTCAACGTCAGTGGTGATCGATCTCACTGGTGCCTCAGCGGCGCCTCCTGTTAATCGACTAGAGGGAGTAGAGCTCGCCGTTGTCAGCGGTTCGTCATTGTCATCCTCCCCTGGAGAAGATCTGGCCAGTACTGCGCTAGCCCCTTCCTCGGAGGACAGTAGGTTCTGTCAGGACCTACTGAGAATGGTGGCTTCCAACATGGACATTCAGGCACAGGAAATATCTGAGGACGTTTCTGACCCCATGACAGATATCCTATCACCCATGGGCCCCTCGAGGATGACTCTTCCTATCATAAAGACTATCGAAAAGAATATGAAGCAGATTTGGCAAACCCCGTCTTCCGCTCTGCCTACAGCAAAGAGAGTGGAAAAGAAATATTTTGTACCATCTAAGAATTATGAGTTCTTGTACACCCACCCGGTGCTAGGCTCGCTGGTTGTGACAGCTGCCCTTGAAAAAGAGAGACAAGGTGCCCCGGCTCCCACCCCAAAATTGAAGGACGCCAAAAAGTTAGAATTCTTCGGCCGCAAGGTTTATTCTACAGGGGGCTAACAACTCCGGGTAGCAAACCAGCAAGCTATACTGAGTCACTACACCCACAAGACATGGTCGTCGGTGGAGAGGCTTGCTGTTGATCTCCCACTGGATTCTAGGAAGGACTTTGATGGCCTAGCGGAGGAAGGGAAGGCAGTGGCTAAGGCCTCCCTTCAAGGGGTCCTGGATGCCGCAGATGCGGCAGCACGGGTCATGGCTTCAGGTATCTCAATGCGCCACTGCTCTTGGCCACAAGTCTCGGCCCTACCCCCAGAAGTCCAACAAACAGTCCAAGACTTGCCTTTTGAAGGGCAATCTTTATTCTCATCCCAAATGGACTTAAAACTACATAGTCTAAAAGATTCTAAAGCCACTCTGAAATCACTGGGGATGCACATCCTGGTGTCCCAGCGCAGGTACTTTAAACCACAGGCCTTCACTCGGGCTGCGAACCAATATCAGAGGCAGGACTCTAATCGCAGACAGAGCAGGCCCAGCGGCAGCCAGAACCACAGCAGTCGCGGGCAGTTCTTATCAAGCTCCAAGCACAGTGCCCCGAAACAGCCTCAGGGCTCTAAACAGAACATTTGATTTTTCGATCGAGGACAGCGCATCAACCCCATGTCTCTTCTAGAACTGTTTAGCCTGCTTCCTCCCTGCGTGGTGCCGGATTACATCGGACAAATGGGTCCTACGCACGGTGGAACTGGGCTATTCTATCCAATTCCATACCTTCCCGTTTTCACACCCTTCCCATTCCTCGTCCCTTTTCAGGGACCCCTCCCACGAACAAACCCTTTTGGCCGAGGTCCTGCAGCTGACCGAAATAGGACCTGTAGAAGAGGTGTCCCCCCCCCCCCCCCAGTTGCAGAGGGAAAGGGTTTTATTCAAGATATTTCCTGATTCCGAAATCCAAAGGCGGGCTCAGGCCCATTTTAGATCTCAGGGCCTTGAACAGATTCATAAAAAAGATAAAATTTTGTATGGTTTCCCTGGAATCAGTGATTTCTTCCCTTGACCTGGGAGATTGGTTCACTGCCCTTGATCTCCGCGATGCATATTTTCACATCTCCATCACTCCCTAACACAGACACTTCCTGAGATTTATGGTGGGACTGAACCACTTCCAGTTTGCTGTCCTCCCGTTTGGGTTTTTACCGAATGTCTGGGTGTTGTAGCAGCTTTTCTACTCAGGAATCGGGTCCACGTGTTCCCCTGTCTAAACGACTGGCTGGTCAGGGGATCCTCAAGAGAACACGTTCTGGCTGGTCTAGGTCTCATTCAAGATCTCTTCAAGGAGGTGGGGCTCCTGATCAATACACAAGTCAGTTCTCATCCCCGCCCAATCCATAGACTTTATAGGGGCCACTCTCAATTCGATTACCGCCAGAGCGTTCCTTCCCCCACAGTGCTGGCAGGTGATAGTATCAGTCATCCAGGACTGGTCCCACAGCCCCTTACTAACTGCCCACACGTCTCCAGCTGTTAGGCCACATGGTCACTTGCACGCACGTGGTACCGCTGGCCAGACTGCGCATGAGACTATTACAACTGTGGCTTGCCTCGGTTTATCTCCCTGCCAGGGACAGCCTGGATTTAGTGATTTCAGTACCGGGCTCTGTCATGGTGGACGGATCAGACAATAGTGTTTGTGGAAGTCCTCTTCAAAAACCTCAACCCACGCTGACCCTAGTTACGTATGCCTTGGACAAAGGTTGGGGTACCCACCTGGGACACCTTTCCACACAGGGGAGGTGGCGGGCTTGGGACAAGTTAGCCCACATCAATCTCAGGGAACTTTGAGCGGGCTGTCTTGCCTGCCAAACATTCAGGGCCCAATGGGAGGGCTGTCACATTGCTGTGAATACGGACAATGTAGTGGCGATGTTTTATATAAACAGATGGGGGAACATGGTCTCCACCCCTCTGCAAAGAGGCGATGGCACTATGGGATTTTTGTACCCCCATGGGAATAACTCTGGAAGCCTCTTATCTCCCGGGGGCGCAGAACAGGATTGCGGATTCCTTAAGCTGTTCCATTCGCCCCCACGAATGGTCCCTGAAGGACGAGGTTGTACTTACCATCTTCCGTCTCTGGGGCACTCCCCGAGTGGATCTGTTCACGACCAGCCTCGACTCCAAGTGTCGCTGGTTTTGCTAGTTCCTAGGGCTCGACCCCCAGTTCATGGGAGATGCCTTCCAGAGGTCCTGGTCCAACCACCTACTCTGTGCCTTCCCGCCTTTCTCACTGGTGGGCAGAGTCCTGGCGAAGGTGAAGTAGGACAGAGCTCCCATCATCTTAATAGCTCTGGCGTGGCCACGCCAGTACGGGGTTGTCCACCCTTCAGGACCTCCTCGTATCAGCCCCCATCCCACTCCCACCAGCTCTGGACCTACTGACCCAGGACCAGGGGCTCCTCAGGCACCTGGACCTCACATCGCTCCATCTCACAGCATGGAAGCTCCATGGTTAAGTGCTGCTGAGCAGGAATGCTTTCACCGGGTGAAAGAGGTGCTGTTGGAAAGCAGGAAACTCTCCACCAGACTGACATACTTAGCAAAATGGAGGAGATTTGCCACTTAGTGTGACCAGTATTCGAAGATCACTATGACTTTTACCATCCTGACGATCTTGGGCTACCTAATGCTATTGAAACATCAGGGGCTGTCGAATTCTTCCTTAAAGGTCCACCTGGCAGTGATCTTGGCCTTTCATGACCAGACGGACGGTCGTACAGTTTTTTCCAACCCTATCGTGGTTCGGTTGATAAAAGGCCTGGTGAGGAAATATTTCTCCTGTAAGGGCTCCTGTTCCTCAGTGGGTCCTGAATCTGATCCTTAATGCCCTGACGAGACAACCCTTCGAGCCGATGGCAACCTACTCAGACTTATACTTATCCTGGAAGGTCGCCTTCCTCATTGCTGTCACATCGGCAAGGAGGGGCTCAGAACTCCGGGCCCCTCTGTACTTGGTGTTTTTTAAGGACAAGGTCAGACTGCGGCCCCACCTGGCATTTTTACTCAAGGTGGTCTCCCACTTTCACTCCACCCTGGACATCTTTTTGCCAGTGTTTTACCCTAAACCACACACTTCTAAGCAACAATTAGTCCTGCATTGCCTCGACGTTCCCCGAGCTCTAGCCTTTTATCTGGAAAGGACTAGGGCCTTCAGAAAGTCCCAGCAGTTGTTCGTTGCGGTCGCCAGCAGGATTAGAGGTCAACCAGTTTCTGTCCAAACAATTTCTAATTGGATCACCTCGTGTATAAAGACCTGCTATTTCCTTGCTCACAAACCCCTTCCGAAAGTCTCGGCTCATTCTACAAGGGCTCAAGCAACAACGGTGGCCTTCAATGCCAAAGTCCCAGTAGAGGACATTTGTAAAGCAACGACGTGGTCATCGATTCACACATTCACAGCTCACTATGCGATCACGCAGCAGGCAGTGCAAGATGATTCGGTGGGCAGGGCAGTACTCAACTCCTCCTTGTGATGCATATACCAACCCTGCCTCCTCTGATTGCTTGAGATTCACCTAAATGGAATTGAGGTGAGCACCACTTGAAGGAGAAAGACGGTTACTCACCTTTTCCGTAACTGTCGTTCTTCGAGATATGTGCTCGTGTCTACTCCAAACCCTCCTGCCTCCCCTCAGTCGATTCGCTTAGAAGGAACTGAAGGGGAAATGGTTAGAGAGAGAATATGTACAGCGGTGCTATCACGCGACTCCAGGGGGCTCCTTCTGGCCACGGAGTTGCTAGGGAAAAATCTGCCGGCAGCTGTGCATGCGCGCGCTTGTGCGCGCACACCTAAATGGAGTAGACATGAGCACACATCTCGAAGAACAACAGTTACGGAAAGGGTGAGTAACCATATTTTTCCTCTTGTTTCTGATGTATTTGAAGAATGTATTTTTTTGTTACCCTTTATGCCTTCAACTAGTTTGATCTCTGTCTGTGCCTTGGCCTTTTGGATTTCTCCTCTACATAATTGTGTTATTTGCTTATAGTCCTTTGTAATTTGACCTAGTTTCCACTTTTCTTAGGACTCTCTCTTTATTTTTAAATTATTGAAGGTCTCCTTGTTAAGCCAAGGAGGTCTCCTGCCATATTTCTTGTCCTTCCTATGCAGTGGAATGGTTAGTTCTTGTGCTCTTAATAACATCTTTTTGAAAAACTGCCGACTGTCTTTAGTTGTTTTTCCTCTTAGACGTTCTTCCCGTGGTATCCTTCCCATCAACTCCCTGAGTGTGATTAAGTGTGCCTTCCTAAAATCCATTGTTTTTGTTTTGGTATTCTCTCTCCTAACGTTTCTAAGAATCATGAACACATCATTTCATGATCACTTCCACCTAAGCTACCTTCCATTATCAAATTCTCAACCACTTCTTCTCTGTTTGTCAAAACCAAATCAAGAATAGCCCTTCCGCTAGTAGCTTTCTCCACTTTTTGAAATAAAAAGTTGTCTTAGATGCATTTTAAGAACCTATTGGATAATCTGTGCCTTGCCATGTTATTTTCCCAGCAGAAGTTTGGGTAACTGAAGTTCTATAACAGGGGTCTTAAACTCAAATCACCATGAGGGCCGCATGAGGACTAGTATGTTAGCCTGAGGGCTGCACCACTGAAACCTTTTCACACAATGATGTTGCAAATATCAGTAACAATAGTCATTGTGGCCTGCAGGAAATAGCTTTAGGGCTGTATGTGGCCAAGGAGTTGCATGTTTGAGACCCCTGTTCTTGAAGGACAAGGTTTCAACTGCACCCACATCTGGCATTTTTGCCAAAGGTGATTTCTCATTTTCATCTGAAGCAAGACATCTTCTGGTCTTCTTTCCAAAACCTTACAACTGCACTGAGGAGAAACAGTGACATCCTGAGTGTTAGGAGAGCCCTAGCTTTCTGCATCTTGAGAACCAAACCTTTGTGTCTTTCCATGCAGCTTTTCAGTGCGATTTGCTAAATAAATGGAAGGACTGCTAGTGTAATCACAATGAATCTTGCTGTGGATCACAGTCTGTATTCAAGCTTGCATGAGTAGGTGGGGATCCAGACCTTCAGCATCCCTGATGGCCGTCTTGATAAGGGCTCAGGCATCTTCATTAGTGATCCAGGCATGTGTCCTAATGCAGGGCCACTGAATGGTCATCAGTACATACCTTCCTGTCTCATAATGCAGCAAGTTTGGTATGGTGCTGGCTTCAGCAGAACAGTGCTGCAAACATCACATCTGTGAACTCCTCTCTGCCTCCCAGGATGCTGCAGGTAAGTTGATGCAACAAGAAGGTACTAGTTACACAAAGTAGGTCAGGTCCTATGGTTTGATGGGTTCGCTAGGCACAACACTGGAAGACGAGGCAAAAAGTAAAAACAGAAATAGTTTTATTAAGAGGGACAGACAGGAAAGAGAAATAGGAAGGCACCAATGCTTATGCCCCTTCAGCAGATGGGAACCCCAGTAAAACAACTGCATGTGGAGAGCATGGGGAGCGATGGCTCATGGTGGTGAACACAGCAGTTGCCCTGACAATGGAGTTCCAAAGAAGGGGGGGCCTAAGCACTAGCTTTTACACACTATTTTTAAGCTTACTAAATGGATTAAAAGGCATGGTGTTTTCACACTTACAACATTCCTTTGCCCCGGTCTTGTTATTTTTACAAAGCTTGCGTTATGTCTGTACTCTGCAAGCCTGCAAGTTGTGTCTGTGTTCTGTGAGGGCTTCGTATGACCTTGATTAAGATTGATGGTGCCCAGCTTGGTTCAGGAGTTAACTTTTGGTCAGGTCTAATTAATGGTGACACCACCTACTAACAGCTCATTGCATAACAAATTCATCTGTTGGGCCTGACAGTTGCCTGATTGAGAATGGACATGAGCAAGCATTCTGAGAAGAAAGAACGGTTACTTAATTTGTACCTGCTGTTCTTTGAGATGTGTTGCTCACATCCATTCCAAACCTACCTTCTTGCCCAAGTTGGAGTGCCAGCAGGAAGGAACTGAGGGGGACAAGGGGGCCAGCAATTCCTGTGTGCAGGTACATATGGGTGCCACTGCAGTGGGCACTAGAGCTGACCCCTATTGGTACCACTGGGGAAAAATTTCTGGCACTGGGATGTGTAGAGCGCATGCACACCTAATTGGGAACGGACATGAGCAGCACATCTCAAAGAACATCAGTTAAGAGGTAAGTAACCATTCTTTTGGATATTTTTTTTATTTGTCTATTCCTGTTAGCTGTTAAACACAGATCTTCCTAAATATTAAGAGCAGTCTATATATTTCTGGACAATGTTACACTGGGGGGTTAATATTTAGAATGCCAAAACCATGAGGAAATCTAACAGCCCAGCTAATTTTTCTGTAGCTTCCTTATATGAAGGTTGATCAAGATGAACTTTCAGGAGGAAAAGCTAATTTTACATAAAATCTGTGGTTATTATAGACGCTTGCAGAGATAATTATACCTTCTATAATTTTTTACTTTGATTCTCAACAACACATTGCTTTTTCTTTATACTTCTACTAGTTACCGGACAACCTGCAAAGAGTAAGCGTCCAAAGGAATCAGGGGAAAACAAAATTAAACATGCCAACAAAAAAATGAAGCCTAAATTTCCCAAATTAAAGGAGAGGGAATCCAGTGAGACATCCACAAAAACCCAGTCCATAATGATACAAGTGATGGATAAAGGCCGCTTCCAGAAACCTGCTGCCACCTTGAGTCTGCCAGCAGGGCAGAGTATAGAACTACGATGTAAAGGAAGTAAAATTGGGTGGAGCTATCCTTCATACCTAGACACCTTTAAAGACTCCAGGCTCGGGTAAGTTTCTTTTAATTTGAAAGAAGCTAGAAACTTAATTTCAACACATTTTATATTAATTTTTTGTGTTCAAGATATTCCATCTTGAAAGGAATATATCTTTTTGATAATCATAACAACCTGCTATGAGGACAGAAGTCTCCTGTAATTACTATAATATTAAATAATTTTACTGTATTGGGAAATAACTATTTACATAAGCAGGGAGTATTTGGAAGTCCACATAGAATTCTTTTCCCTTCTACGATTTTAGTTTCCATGTCCTTTGTTGTTACTAACAAAGAAAAAAAAATGTTAGAAATCGCAGTTAAGAAACATTAGCTGAGTTGTATGGAGAAACATACTTAGAATCTCATTACACTACATCTGGCCCTAGCATTTGTGATTGTAATGCTTGCCAACTTATGTAATCATATATTTTTTCCAGTACCTGTTTAATATAGCCAAATTCTGCAGTCTTTACTACTTATTTAGACAGAATTCCCTTTGACTTAATGGAAATTTTGAATGTATAATGATTGCAGGTTTTGGCCCTTAAGGATTTATTGGTTCATGTTAGCAGTGCATACTTCATCATATTTATATCAGTGAAAGCTGTCTTACTGGACTGAAAAAAAAATAGCTTCAGCAAAGTGATAATTTTTCTAACAGAAGCAAAGTAAAATTGTAGCAGAGCAAAAATATCTTCAGTCCATTTAGGCAGTAGTACACATCTCTGTTTATCTGTGTTTTATTTATTTTCAATATGGAATGTGGTGGTTGAAGAGTAGGCAGAGTTGCAGCTGGGTAGCCACATGTGCCATGTAAGTGTTGGGGAGAGACAAGCGTGTTGGTGAGTGACAGGTTTGTGTTTTCAAGTTTGAATTAAATCAGAAATACATTTAACATTTGTGATAAGGTCAGGCCAGAGGGGTATAGAAGGCTATACCAGGGCTGGTATGTGAGTCCTGGGCTGGTAAAGGCCCTTTTCCCTGGCTGCAAATAAAAGGGCTCTGCAGGCCAATTACAGACACCTGCAGCCAATCAAGGGCTACCCCGGGCCTATAAAGGTTGCTTCCACCAGGAGCAAGGGGGGGAAAGAAGAGCTGATGCTGCCGCTCAGTTTGGAAGTTTCCCAGGCTGAGGAGGAGACTGCTTCTCCTCTACCACAGAGACAGAGAACTAACAGCTTGCCCTTCTACTGCTCGGAAAGTTCTTTAGCTGGGACCCAGGGCCAAGGAAGGAGGAAGACAAAGAAGGTACTGCATAGGCTGCCAAAAAGAGCCCAGGGGCCTCTTGGGATTGGGGCAGTTTGAATTGTGGCCAGTACTGCCTGGAGAGACGTTTTGAACTGTTGGGCCAGGCCTCACACACCCCTTCCCCCCAGAAAGGGGGGTGACCTTGCCACACATTATACACTGCACAGATGATGGAGGAGTGAGGCATGAGTTTGAGAGATGATAAAATTAATGGATGTACACTGGGGGGGGGGTAGTGCAGTGTATGCACTTCTCTAAGTTGGGTCATTTGCCTGCATTTTCAGAGAAAGTGTGTGTGGAGTGTAGATCTATAAATGGTTATGGAGTTTTGAGCTGTGAAAGAAATACCGAGGATGTTCTTTGCAAAGTAAGCTCACCAGCAAGATTACAAACTAGAGTGGGTAACTTCTGTGTGTCAAGTTTCGGATGTGTCCAGGTTAACAATCAGTATTACACAGCAAATGTCTTGTACTTAGAGAGAACTCCTACCCTGAACGCTGTGGGGCAACTCCTCAGCGGGTGTAAATTGATTGCAGTGATGTCACAACAATGTATGCTATTTAAGGAGGTGCCCCATCACTGGCGTGTGATGGAAGGACTTTTACAACTGTTTGTTTATTGAAAAGAATTGAAATATTTCTGAAGAGACAGGTGAATAAATTAAATTGAATGGAACATGCGGTTAAGACTAAAGTGAGAAACATTGCTTTGCAAACAGGTTAAATGTTTAATGATATATTGTACATTTCTCAAAGCCCTGAACCAACCAAAGGACTCACTTTTTAAGTTATAATTTTATTTTGATTTTTTTAAAAAAATCTTCTCTAGACTGAAATACTTATAGTTTTCCATGCTTCTCTACACTGACACATTCTCTTTCCTCATCTCTATTATTTTCTTCCTCTTTTTGAAATCTCACTGTTGCTTCTGAAAAGATGAGATCCAGACGGATGCAGGCCAAGTTTTTACCTTTAGGTTTTTACTTTATTCAGCTTTCAGAGGAAATCAGTTATGTCCTTGAGCCTTATAAAACCTTTAATAGGGGAGAGAGATGTCATCATATGTGTTCCTCTTGGAGTAAGTGAGAATTTAACTTTCTGCATCAGAGAAAGTAGAATTGGACCTGTAATGTAAAATGGAATTATCTTCCATTTGAGTTAGAAATAAGTTTTTGTTCTTTTCCCTACCAGCTACAGTTTTTATGCAGTCTTTTAATTAAATTAATTTAACCTAATACAACCTTTCAAGTAGTCCAGCTTTATTTTTTTGTGACAATAGCTGCTTCCTTGATACAGTAAACAGTAAATCACTGTTTATTCCTGTGCTGGTGAAGCACGTTTTTCCAGGACCACTTTAATGGTTGTTCTGTGGTCTGGCTCCTATATATTTTTGAGATCTTAATTTTACCTGTAGTGTTATGGGGGATTTTCCATTTAAACCTATGAATGGGGATTTATTTTATTTCCTTTCATTTTAAGATAAGCTTTCTGATGGCAGTTACCTGTGCCAGAATGTCTTCTACCACTGCTGTTATTTTTCAGCTGGTGGAGATTCTGAATCCAATTATGTGTGTCAAATGAGTTTGTTATTTATACCATAGTTTGAATTTGGACGTTCCTCCTGTTTCAGTTTCTTTTGTCTAGATTATAATGAATTAAGGTGTTTAATTGTTGAAAAGCTTGCTTTCCAACAAAAATGGAATTCTCCAAAGCTACAATAAAGTGAGGTGCTTCAGGCTCTGAAGTCCAGTTTTCTTTACTGTGCATGTTGAAAAGTAGGAAAAAGGTTCAGGAAGAGCTACAAGAATGATTATCTTGTAAACATGTCTTGCAATGAGAGACAGAAGGAGCTCAGTCTACTTAATTTATCTAGCTGAAGATTTTAAAAGGGCTTGCTCACAGTCCATAATTACTGAACAGGTAATTTTTAGCTAGATTTAAGAGCTTTCTTCTTCAGACAAGAGAATCTAATGGCTGGAAGTTGAAGGTGGCAAAGTTTGAAGTGGAAAGAAATAAGGCATACTTTTAATAGTGAGGGTGACTGGGTAATCAACTATTGGGATTGGTTGTTAAGGGATGTGGTAAATTCTCCATGATTTTGGACACTTTAAATCAAGGTTGAATGTTTTTTTCTCACAGCTAGAACTTAATTCCACCACAAATTGCTGACTGTCATGCTGGAAATATTAGATGCAATTATATTTTTATTATGCAGGAAATTAAATTAGATGATCATAATCATCTCCTCTGGCCTTACAATCTGTGGATCTGTTATCTAATTTTCCATATGGGTAAGATGGTCCTTCAACCTTTTTAACTTAAAGCAGTTTCAAATGTTCACCAGAGTCAGTTTTCAAAGGGTCATGCTGTCTTCATTGCTTGAATTATAAAAAAGGGGGTTTTACATGAAAAGGCAATTTAATAAAAATCCTTGGGATTTCTTTTTATTTTTTTCCTGGAAATTGAGGGAAAGGATCTAAGAAGAGAGGCCATTTCCAGGCAGCATCTTTCCTAATGAACTGAAGGATGTATCAAGCCATGCTACGGAAGTTAAAATGCTTCTTCCCAAAGAATAATTACACGAGTTCTGATGGCCTCTTGGAAATGTTGGTAACTGAGCTCTGTAGAAATCAGAAAAGTCAAAGATGGAAAAGAGATTTACATCATCCAGTTAATTTCCCTGCCAGTTCAATATTATTTTCTGCAGGATACTTTATAGTGCAGTGCCATTTGGATTTCACTTCATATTTTTGCTTATCCTGAAACTAGAGGCTAAACTGACAGAACTTGTTTAAGGCAGTCTTTAAAATGACATGATCAATTTTATGTTCAAAGTGATTACTGCATACTAGTTTCCAAAACTGGAGGAAAATGTATAAAGAAAGGAAAAAGTATACTCAAGCCTGTAGGTTCATTGCCTTTCCAGGCTCTCAGAAACAGAAAAATAAGGTTAATACTGGTTCAGTACAGTTGACTGCCTCCTTTAACTGGAATTCAGAAAATACATTGCTTGTATAGATGTCAGGAACATGGCTGCCCTGGGGGAAAGTCCCGGGGCACGGGCCCAGGCCCTGGGCCACGCCCCCTAGGGCAGAATCTGGCGCCCTGGGCCCTATCATGCATCAGGCTCCTGCTGCCACCTTGCTGGCCCCAGATCCTTGGCCAGGTTCAGGGCTGGGAGAGGTGGGTGCTGCCGCGGGTGTCCCAGCCTCGATCCACCGTCGGGAGAAGTGGGCACTGCTTGAGGTGTCCCAGCCTCAATCCTTGGCTGGGGCTGAGGCCTGGGCCCAGAGAGGTGGGCGCTGAGGCAGGCTCTCAGGCCCTGGGTCCCCAGTCCGGGACAGGGCTGGCGCAGACACTCAGGGAACTGGTGCTGAGACGCGGCGCATGTGTTCCATGTGCCAGGTGCCAGCAATGCCCCTGATAGATGTACACTCTTGTCTTTTCCAGGAAGGTAATCAGGGACTGATGCACTTTCTTTATAGTCTCTAATGCATAAGTTAACTGCTTTTATTTCTTCTAGCATGTAGATCAGTAGAGGCTGTATATTCAGAGTACCAAAAAAACAAGGAGTCATGTGGCACTTAAAGACTGACAGATTTATTTTTCACAGAGCTTTCGTGGGAGAAAATCCCACTTAAAAGTTCCCCCATCTTCGAAGCATCTGTTGAAGTGGGATTTTCTCCCACAAAAGCTCATGCAAAAAATAAATTTTAGTCTTTAAGTGCCACATGACTCCTTGTTTTTTTTTTGCTGGACTAGACTAACACAGCTGCCCCTTTGGAAATTATTCAGACTGCTCCATCTCTGGGTAAACAATATTGGTTTTTAGAGTTATTACTGGATTTTTTACTGTAGGAAATTATAGTAGGAAGCCTCTTTCTAAGAAGGCATTATAGCCAGAAAAACCTGGTGCTTTCAAACATTTGCTTTTCTGCAACAGAACTGTTCATTGTCTTTTAAACACTTTTTTTTTTGCAGTTAATAGAGCTATATCATCTTAGTCCAGTAGGTGGCATATGCCAGCTGTAATACTGGGGTCTGTCACCACAGTGAATTAAAGAGTAAATCAGTTAGTAACAAAAAAGGGCCTGATTTTTAACACAACCTTAACTAGGCCTCATTTGTTATGCAGGTATAAATGTTTGCTGACAGTGTAGATCAGTTAGATGTCAAAATATCTGATTTAAGCTGTAGATCGGGTTAGGTTTGTTTCTATATCTTCTAGAAACTTGATTGGGTGGTGCTGCTCATTATGAAACATGGCTGAGAAAAGTAACTAACTTTCATGGTCCTAATAGGAACAAATAAATTCAGAATGTCTGTAGTTGGCCAAATCGTTCTGAGAGGCACTGATTGGATACTTTTCAGTGAAGCACTGGTTTACTTAAAGGGTCTGTACTGGGGAAATAAATATTTATTTTTAAAAAAAAAAGTAACATTTACCTAGGGCATTTAGTGATGTATTAAGGCTTTTTTTCCCCCCACAATCAGCTTCTTAGATGTAAACAAACTATTTCTTTCCACTGAAAAAGTTTGATACACACCTCCTAGCAATGGATTTTATAACAACAGATTGGTAGCTAATATATAGACATTTAAATACTTGAAGTACTTTTTCATGAAGAAAGGATATTACTCAAGAACAGCAAAAATAATATCACTTTCTCTAGGACACAGTTTCTAGATAATCCTTCACTTCTGGTGAGGTTGGTATATCTTTGCATAAGCAAGTTCCAAAGGGGCAGCCATGTTAGTCTAGTTTAGCAAAAGAAGGAAGGAGTCCTGTGGCACTTAAAGACTAACAAGTTTGTTTATTGCATGAGCTTTCATGGGAGAAAATCCCACTTTGTCAGACAGTTTGAAGATGGGGGAACTTACAGAATAGGAGGAAGATAAATGCAGAGAAATGCAAGTCATGGGATCAAGTCATACTCTAACAGCAAATCAAAGCAGTTGTTAAGATTCAAACACTGAGAAACAGCACATAGAGGAAGGTGAGATCAAATCACCTGGTGTAATGTGAAAAGAAGCCATAGTCATGATTTGATCCTGCTTTCACACAATTGATTCTGCATATCAGTTCTAGTTCAGCTGTTTCTCTTTGAAGTATTGATGTCCTGTTGACTTGCTTGATCGCAGTGGTTAACAAATCATCCACAGTGTGATGAGAAAGATGGAAGTGCTCTGCAACTGGTTTTTGAATGTTGTGATTTCTGATGTCAGTTTTGTGTCCATTTATTCTTTTGGCAGAGATTGTCCTGTTTGTCCAATGTGTGTGTGGGGGGGCATTTCTGGCACGTGATGGCATAAAGCACATTGGTAGATGAGCAGGTGAATGAGCCCTTGATGAAGTAGCTGGCTTGATTAGGTCCTATGATGGTGTCTCTTTTGCAGATATTTTGGCAACATGGTTTACTGCAGGGGTATGTGCTTGTTTTAATGTTTCTGCTGTTAGATCTGTAGTTGTTGGTGAGTATCTTGGGGGGGGGGGGGCTGTCTCTAAGCAAGGAGAGGTCTCTCTCCCAAGGCTAGAGAGTTAGAGGTCATAAACCCACCCTAATTGTAGATTCTGCAAGCGGACACTGAAGGTTCCCTAGTATGCTTTAAACTAGTACTAGGATACAGGATAAGGTTAAACTATGCTAGAAAATCTTAAGTGTGTACCAGCCAGGTTTAAATCAGGCATAGTCAGTAGGCAGCAATACTTTTGAACAAATTCTGAAAGCTTTTTTTACTCATTATTATTGTTTTTTCCAGAGAGTCTACTCTTTTACTATCCTTTTGACTAAGAAATTTGGACCATAATGTAAAATAATTCAACCCTTGGTCTAAATGGACAGTGAACAATTGATGCCTTTAGAAATCACACCACTGTAGGACATGTTATTTCATCATGTAGAGCAGTCCTTAGATCAAATTACAGTGACAAAAGATTAAAAAACACCAGCTGTGCCCCATTCATATATAAATGCGTAAAACAAATGACATATTGGTGGCACAGCATCATAAGAGGACACCTTGAAGTCATTCCAGGCTAGTGCCTATATCTGCATCAATGTTCGGTTCAGTAGTTTTGCTGTCAATAAAATTAGAATCTATTGCGTTAGTCTCCCTGCAGTTTTGCAAGATGAAGTTACTGTGATGTATTGTTTAATGGATGACATCGCTTCTTATGTTTATCCAACTACAGAAATATAATCAAGATATTGCCAGGTATGGGCCTTTTTAAAATATCCAAGTTACAGTTTTGGCTGGTACTGTACTTCTCTTGTTCTTTAATCTACTCAGACAAGCCTTAATTCAATGTCCCCGATAACTCTGATAGTGAAGAGCCTTTTGGGGTCATAATTTCTTTATTATGGCTTGAGCTGAGTAACATGTAACTTAACAAAAACTGATGTAATTGTAATATGTTTTTTTTTTTAAAGGATACCAGAGCAGACACAAAAGATCACTTCAGCCACCAGTGAAATGTAGCCACATTAGAGGTAAACATCAGAAGTTGTGCTAAACTACAATACAAAATTGCACAGCATTATAGAATTGAAACAAAGAATATTATAGCTTATTGACACTGGAGGCAATTTACTATATGCTGTTGTCCATTGTTTGAATCCTAACTACTCTTTTGATTTGCTTTGGCAGTCTGACCTGATCCTATGACTTACATTCCTCTGTATTTATTTTGCTCCCCTTCAATAAGTTCACCATTTTCAAGCATCTGACGAAATGGGATTTTCTCCCACGAAAGCTCATGAGATAGATAAATGTGTTAGTCTTTAAAAGTGCCACCAGACTCCTTGTTTGTTTTGCTGAACTAGACCAGTGGTCATCAAACCATGGATTGCAACTTAGCACCTTGGCTACACCTGGGGATCAATGTTCCCTCTAAGACGCGCTGGCAGCTAAGCAACTCATGTTGCTCGCTGTGCTGGCCCCTCCCCCCGTGGGCTTGCTGCGGTGCCCCCCCACGGGCCCGCTTCTGGCCGCCCCCAGCTGCCCCCCCACCCCTGCGGGCCTGCTCCCGACCACCTCCCCGCTCCCAGCGGCCCCCACGGGCCTGCTCCTGGCTGTCCCCCACGCTCATCACCCCCAGTGGCCCTCCCACTCCCAGCGACCCCCCCTCCCCCACAGGCCCACTCCAGGTGGCCCCCATGCCCCCACAGGCCTGCTCCCCACTGCCCCCCCCACTCCCAGCGGCCCCCACGGGCCCGCTCCCGGCCGCCCGGCTGCCTCCCCCGCTCCCCGCCCCCGGCAGCCCCCCCGCCCCCGCAGGCCCACTCCCGGCGGCTCCCCCACCACCATTCCTGGCAGCCGCCCCCCACCACAGGCCTGCTCCTGGTGGCCCTCCTGCTCCTGGCCGCCCCCCCCCCCACAGGCCCGCTCCCCACCGCTCCCACAAACTTACCTCGTGGCTGGAGCGGGACAGCCCAGCCACAGCTCCTGAGGCAGAGAAGCTCTACGGAGCATGCCCAGAATTTCAGGGCATGCTCTGTTAGAGCTTCTCTGGGTGGGAGTTTTCAAAACTCCCTGCTGCACAGGAGCTCTATTGAAGAACTCCGGCTGCCGGCTGTGCGCTGCCGGCAGCTTTCCCTGCGCTGGCGGCTGTGGCGGGCTGCGCTGCAGCGCACCAGCGCAGCTTAGAGGGAACATTGCTGGGGATGGGTGTTAAAAGGATCCTGGCAGTCCGGCTGTTAGCTGCAGCCCAGGGCAGACAGTGTCCTGTCAATTTCCTGTGGCTGCTTCTATTCAGGGGTAGCAGCTGGAGGAAACTGACAAGGACATCAGCCACTCTGGGTAGTCAGGTTTTAGCAGGGCAGTCTGGGTCCTTGTGAGTTTCCCAAAGCTGCTTCTAAGCAAGGGTAGCAGCCATGGGAAATTTATGACCATGCTGGATTATGGTCACAAATTTTTTTTCAACTGGGTCACGAGAAAAGAAGTTTGATGACCGCTGAACTAGACTAACATGGCTATCCCTTTGGAGGGAATTTCTTTGTTTGCCTACACCCTCTCTTAAGAAAGCAAAGGTAACCTAACTGTTGGGGACTGGACTGGGACTTGAGATGTAGGTTCAAGTCCTTGTTGTGTGGCCAAGTCGCTTAATGTACCCTTGTGCTTCCATTCACCTAATGTGAACTGGCGATAGTTCTTCCCTG
The DNA here is from genome assembly GCA_007922195.1 of Podocnemis expansa. Taxonomy (NCBI): domain Eukaryota; kingdom Metazoa; phylum Chordata; order Testudines; family Podocnemididae; genus Podocnemis; species Podocnemis expansa. Next base: position 168,493 of record ML681966.1, read on the forward strand.
CATCAGTGTGTTTTGGTGCACTCATTCTGTGCTGAAAACCCATATATCTAATGTCCATAGACAGATAGGCAGCACTGGAGTTTTACCAAGACAGCAGGGGTAATGCCCTTTTTCTTGTGAAAAGTGCTATGGATTCTCCTAACTCCCGACTTTCTGACCACATGGGGCTATTGAAGCTAAAATATGTTAAAAAAGATTGAGGTACCCAGATACGTATCTTATTAAAGCTCTTTAAAACAGGGGTGTCAAACACATGGCCTGTGGGCTGTATGTGGTCCCTAAAGCTATTTCCTGTGGCCCGCAATGACACGATTGTTACTGATATTTGCAATATTATTGTATGAAAATTTTTCAGTGGTTTGGCCCTTGAGCTAACGTACTAGTCCTTATGTGGCCCTCATGGTGATTTGAGTTTGAGACCCCTGCTTTAAAAGGAAATCTGTGTTCTAGTAAGCTGGCAAATACATGCTTTGAAATAGAATTCTGTGCAGAAAGAGTGGGCCTTGTGAGAATATTTCAAGCAGCCATGCTGAGAAAATATAGAAATTAGAGTTTGAAAAATGAAGTTGAAAATGGTTCCTGGAACATGGTCCTGCAAAGTACTGCACATCATCTTAGACGTGCCGATATCCTGAACTTCCTGCAGCTACAAAAAGACTTCAGAGCAGTAATCCAGAACTAGGTTTATAGAAACAAGGTTGCTGGCGGTAACTGAAATCTTAGGTCTTGAGAGTATTGCTGTAGTACCTGATCTGATGGGAAGAGGGTATTTTAGTGTGAGTTCCTGGGGAAAGGATATCTTAGAAATCATCTTCAGTTTCCATTTCTATGCAGTAAGGAGTTCTTGGGAGGAAGGAAGTTGTGGTTTTGTGTTCCATTGCCAAATTTATTCACGGATGTTACTCACCCACAGAAAATATGAAAATAAGTGCCAGTATTTTGTTTTCATTTTGTTCTTGTTCTTGTTGTTGTTATTCAGCCCACCCACATGATAAGGGGAGACTGCAGACCTGATAATATTTTAAAACACAGGTAATTTTTAAGAAGGATTTTGTAATCTGAAGAAAAATGTCTTCATGATGGTGAAACCAGCTTCTTAGTAATTTTATAGTTTATTGCAGGCTTTACAAAATATATTGTGGTGAGAACACTGATTATATCCCTTTCCACTTTGTCCTCCAAATGTGTTCCGGGGGTGCTGGTGTTTTGTATTTTGTCTCGTATCTCTGAAGCATCAAAGATGGCCATAGCTGGAGATGACACACTTGATGGGGTGAGCCAGCATTTTCTCTTTCTCTCTGGTGCTTGACTGGCTAGTTCTTGCTCAGAAGTCATCTGCTTAGGGTTGGGAAGGATCTTTCCCCAGAGGGATAAGGTGGAGAGCTTTTGCAGCACAGAATACAGTCCTTGCTGTGATTATCTGAATATATCCCATTTATTCAATTCCCTGCCATTGCAAAGGGCTTGATCCAGCTAAGACCCTCCTATTCTCTGCCTGTGGCACCTAATAGTTTAATCATCGGTAGGCTGGAATACTTGGGTCTAATTTTGATTGATGAGTTTAGTGTGTGGGTGCTGGGTGGTGGTGTCTGTCTGTAATACACAGAATGTAGGACTAGAAGATCAGATGCTTCCTTCTGGCCTTAAGCTCTAGGACTCTTAAGCTCTTTACAACGTTGGATATGCATCATTAATTGTTGCTATTGCCTAGGTTGACATTTTTCAAAGACAATTATAGGAGCTGGACACTCAATTCCCATCAAAAATTAGAGTGTTAGGTCCTGTAGCAGGGAAGAACTGTTACCCACCAGTTGGGAGGTAGCCGGTTGCCAGCACTCCCCCTGCTGCCTGAAGAAACCATATGCAAAAGCCCAACCTGGAACCAAAGAAATGGCCCAAGGGAGCGGGAGGGCTATACAAGGGAACAGACTAGTCAGCTCAGGGGGAAACGGAGAGGGAAACAGCTGCTGAAGCTGGCAGACCTCCTTCCCCAAGAGCAGCAGGGGCAGGACCGACGTTGAGATCTCCCACCCCGGGAGAGCCAAGAGGAGGAACACTGGCTGGCTGCTCCACTAGAGATAACTCCCCCAGGTGAGAACCTGGATGAGCTTCCGTCAGCGGAAAGGCTGGAGGGAGGGAACCAACCCCGATGCTCATGAGGATCTAGATGAGCTTCCCTTAGCCAGATATGTCAGTGAGCCTGCTGCCTCAGACCCCTGTGACCTGGAGGAGCCCCCGCTGGTGGATGGAGCGGAATTGCCTGCCTTGCCACCAGAAGACAGTGAGGGGTTGACCAGGATGCTCTGGGGAACTTATCCTGAGGACGTGGAACCTAGCGAGGAAGGTACCCAAGGGGGGAACTGGGAGGAAGTGTCCCAGGGGCAGCTGGTGAGTGTACTGCTGCTATAAGGTGTCAGTGTTTCGGCGTGAGCCCACTGATCCAGTGGCAGTGCACTGCCACGGATAGGGCCCTGGGCTGGAATGCAGTGCTGTGGATGGGCCTGTGTTCCCCTCCCTTCCCCTGCTGCTGTCCAGGCTGCTGGGTGCTTGCCTTACCCCTGCTGGGGTTGAAGACCCTGGACTCTTGTACTGTGTGCTTGCCGTAACCTACCTGAGGGGCTGAAGGACATGAAAATAGGGGAGTGGGGGTCTGACCCCACTGTGGGAGGCAGCTCAGCGGAGGGCTCAGCCCTTTACAGGTGCCTATTCCCTTTTGAAAATCAAACCCTAAATGACTTGCCCAAAGTCACACAGTAGCAGTGGTAGAGTTGGGAACAGAGCTTTCCACATTTCTCTCACCAATGGAAAATACCACTGACTTTTTCCTGTAATCCAAACCACCAGTGTGGCAGAGCAACCCAAATTACTACTGTAAACAGAGCTGACTGTTCTTTACATTGCATGTGGTAAAATCATAACTCATTTCGAAAGAAAGCTACCATGTTTTATTGTGTGTGGACATTTTTGATTCATCTGTAAGACAAATACAGAGGTAAAACTCAACCCTGCTCTAAGCCATCACAAGCTCCCACAGGTTTAACTAGTTCATGCTCATGTTAACTTCCATTCAAATGTCAGACGCTTTGGTGATCGAACACTGGCACTTGCTGCCTGCACTAAATAGCAGGAGGTGGTGTATGTTCTCCTAATGGATGGGTATTAATGTTAGCTACCTGTTTGCACTGAGAAGGGAATGATTGCTTTTTGCTTTCCAGCTGATTTGCATACACAAATCTGTGTTGCAGGTGCCTAGATCATGCACATGGAAATTTAGAGGCAGTTTTGAAAATTCAGCATACGATGTGTTTTTATATACGGAATTTTAAAATATCATGTATAAATGTATATATTAATTCAGGTTGGAACTTACTCTTTAGGCAAAATAAGACCACCTTAGCTAAAGTAATTACTTAATTTTAATAAGGTGAATTTGTAGAATCAGCATATTGAATTAGCTTGGTCACATTATTTTATACAGTTTTGAATAAAAAAAATTAGCCCATATTAGATGAAATATAGCAAATATTTGTCTCCTGTTCTGGACATTCACAGTTCTAGAATCCATGCGAGTGAAGACGGCATATAAAGATATTCCCATGAATTCTGATCATTATGTTGCAGTTTTCATTTATTGTTGCTTTTTTAAAAAAGCGAACACTCCTGTTAATCCACAGTTTGATAGTCATGTTACAAGTCTCAACTTTAATTATTGCAGACATAATCAGATTTTATGAGTGCTTGTTTAATGTTAGCCATCACACTAGAAAAGTTCATTGATTTACTGGGTGGCTTGTATGAGCTTTAAATAGAATATATTGTATCATGAATTAATTAACATTGACCTGGTTTCTTTTGATCGTCTGGGTTTTCCAGCTGTACTGGGCAGTTGGGAATAACTGGAAGAGGTGAAGTTCCTCTGTCATAATTACTTCTCTGTACTGTAAATGTTTAGTATTGACTCTTAGAATTCATCATGTTTATATAATTACAGATTAATCAGTTGTTCACTATGTCTGTAACTTAATATAAGAATTTTAGGCTTTGTCTACATCTAACCGCTTAGTTCAGACTTGCTTACTCCAAACTTAGCGGTTCGGAGTTAGTTTGAACTAACTGCAGTTTAGTTCGAACTAACCAGAACTTTTTAGCTCAAACTAACTGCATTTTTTATTTCAAACTAAAAAAAGGGGTTAGTTCAGACTAACACAAACTACATCGTGGTAGTTTGAACTAAAATTCAAATTCAGTTCAAACTATGTGGTTAGTATGGACTAACTGTTCAAACTGACTAGTTTGAACTAAAACTTGCTTAGTCTGAACTAAAAAATATTTTAGTTCGACCTAGGCAAAGCCTAGTTTAGACAGGGATCAAATTAGTCTGGATTAAGCCTCCTTAATCCAGACTAATTTGCTAGTGTGGATGTAGCCTTATTGTCCAACAGCAAACAAAAGCAAATTCCCACAAAACTGGTGGCTAACATTGATGTTGTTTATCAGCTAGTCAGAAACTGTGCTCCTGACTTCCCACAATGGTTATCAAGAAGCCTCAAAAAGATACACAGCCACCTTACTTGCAGTTCACTCTCTGGTCCCCAGTCAGCAATTAAAGTCCAGTGAAGTACGAACAAGCAAGGAGTCCTGTGGCACTTAAAGACTAATAATTTTATTTATCACATGAGCTTTTGTGGGAGAAAATCCCTGTTCATCAGATGCTTTGAAGATGGAGGAACTTACAGAATGGGAGCAAAGAAAAAAAATGAATTAAGAACTTATTTAAAACCTCTGCTCATTGTATAAAATCCTTTAATATCTAAAACCAAAGTTTATTAAGAAAGGAAAGAAATGAAGATGAGTGATGCTAAAAATGGTCAGAGCCATCAGCTAGCTGCAACTGGCTTCAGAGTTCATAGGTATCCGCCTCTTAGCAGGATTGGAGTTTGCAGGCTTGTACTGGACCTCTGGCTTCTGTTTCCAGCTTCAGTTGTAGAGATGTGGACTCAGAGGTAGGAAGCAGGCATGAAGAAAAATGGAGACAGTGAAGGAGACTTCTGTAGTTTCTGCTATGTGGCTTGTCCCAGATGCTAACTCACATACAGTACATGGACAGGAAAAGTGCTTGGAATCCTCATCCCCCGGCTTGTCGCTGTGTGTTGTGATGATTCATAGGCACAAGCTCTGGCTTCTCTCTTTGGACTGTTGTATCGCTGATGACTATTCATGTGTCCTAAATACTGACGCTAATCTGCTTGTGGGGTGTAACTAAGTGGCACAGCAGAAGTTTGTTTTACATACAGAAATATCACACAGTCATAGCTCACACTTCAAGGATGATACACCCCTGTAGTTGAGCTGATCATACTCAGTAAATTGTAACTCTCCAAAGATAGCTGGCATGGCCTATTTTGCAAGATTTGTTATAATTCTGCAATCTAAATATAGTCACCCTCAGCCAGACAGCATCACAACTGCAATATGCTCCAGCAACATCTGTGTACGGTGCCAGCCCCATGTAAAATGCTAGAAGCTCTCCAAAATCTGGAGAAACAATCAATTAGTGTAGTGCCAGACTTTGCAAAAAGTTTGTCTTATGTGATTATCAAACCTTAAAAAATAAACTAATTTGTGGTAGAGGTATGATGGGGCAAAATATTCAGGTGGTTGAATGAGAAGGCTGAGAGAGCACACACTGATGCTACAACAAGTAATTAGTCTATTGAATATGCCACGTCTATATGAAAGCCTAGCTGTAATAGGCAAAGATAATTCACCAGGTACCACAGGAAAAGCATAAAAATACCCCTTAAATTTGATCAAATATAATAACACAAATATAAAGCAGAGGAGGACAAACAAAATGCAGATCTGGGGCCAGGCTGGCGGCAGCAGGCTCCCAAGGCTGGGTCAGGCCCGAGCGTGGAATCAAGGCTGGGGGCATGGCCTGTGGCCAGGGGGCGGGACCTGGGCTGGGGCCCAGGTCCTTCCCTGGCACTGCGATGCTCCTGATCTAAACTGTCCCTGATAGATGTCTGTTGAATCTTCTCGTAAAAATCTCCAGTGATGGAGATTCCACAACCATTATAATATAAATGGTTTGCAAACCAGCAAATAAATGCTTGCTAAAATAGAACTAGCACCAGATACAAGAAGACAATGCATCAGTGTGGGAACAGAAAATTGAATGCCAGGCTTGATAGTAGGCCACCTGTGATTATTATGGTCTACAGACACTTCCTCAGGATTATGCGAGAGACGAAAGCAAAAGTGAAACCATGCAAAGCTATATTAAAAATATGGTGAGGTAGAGGCTGAACTACTGTACTAGGATTTACCGGACCTGGGTTCTATAGCTGAGTTGCCCAAGGGTCTGCTGGGTGACCCTGGGCCAAGGAACTTCACGGCTTTCTGTGTGCATTGTCTTCACCTGTACAATGAGGATAATGATACTAATTACTTTGTGAAGAGCTTTGAGTTGCATTGTTGAAGATTGCTATATAACAGGGGTGGCCAAACTTATGGAACTCAAGAGGCGCACAAGTTGATTATTAAACCTTTGAGAGCCGCACTGAGGCATCTAGCTATATGCTTTTACCTACTCCAAAATTACTCAGTTTAAAATTCATTGCACACTTTAATTTCATTGTAAAAATAGGACAACTATTGATCTACTAATGTCAGATTCTAATAATTACTTAAGGTTACCATGAAAGCTAGGCCTATACACTAAAAACTTAGCTGCTGCTTGATTGTAGAAGACTGCAGGCTACTGGAGAATTTTTTTAAAATCCCAACCATGCTGCACTTCTCCCCACCATCCCAACCCCCTCCTGAACTCCTAGGCTGCGGCTGCTTTCCTAAATTGATTTGCTACCATTCTTCCGGGAGCCATAATTTTTCATTCAAGAGCCACATGTGGCTCCCGAGCTGCAGTTTGACCACACCTGCTATATAAGATCTAGATGTTTTAATTTAGTAACATCACTAGGAGAATGTGAATACTAAGGAAAAAGTGTACAGATTAAAATGCCATGTAGTTTAAACAGCACAGAAACTACTGCTTACAGCTAAAACAAATGACTGCACAAATCTAGTGACACTAAATGTGAGGTAAATGATTCATACAATAGAGCAGTGGTTCTCAACCTATTTACCATTGTGGGGTGCATGTGCAGCGCTCTGTGTTTTGTGGGGCACATCCAGGGGTCAAAGTATAATTTGGTGGGCCCCGGAACCGACCTAATTGGGCAGGCCTACTTCTTGCACGTCCAGGCCCCCCTCCTGCATGGCCAGGTCCCCTTCAAGCACCCCAGCTACTGCCACCAATAGCCATTGCCCTGTCCCCAAAAATCCACTCCCCTGTCCCCAATAGCCACCAGATCCCCAATACCAAAATCCACCCCCTGCACCCAATACTCACCCCCAGCTCAGGCCCTCACAATACCCCTCCCACCCATGCACGTGAACGGGGCAGTACGCTGGGCCAAGAAACTCTGCAGCCTGCACATGTGCAAGGGGGGCCTGCCCACCTCCCCTGCCTGCTGGAACACACGGCAGAGTGCTGTTCCGGGGCCGCCTATTTTTAGGGGCCCAGCATTCGGGCCCCAAAAAATAGAAAATGGAACAGGATAGCTGTGTTCCAGGGCCTGCTATTTTTCAGTGGTGGGCCCCAGAACATAGTGTTCCTACACCATTTTCTATTTTTAGGGGCCCCGGAATGCTGAGCACCTAAAAATAGTGGGCCCAGGAATGGCATTACAGCTTACTTTAACCCCTAGCCACCTCCATACAATATATGCGCTACCTGTGTGGGCCTCAGGATGTCACATGGCCTATAGTTGTGTGCTGATTGGACTACAAGTGGCCCATGGGCTGCAGGTTGAGAACAAGTGCCATAAATGCACACAAGCAAAACAAAACTCATGTCTGGAACAAATAGCCCATAGTGTTCCTGCAGCACAGTTGCTTAGAGATTACCAAGCTGTTTTTGATGAACTGGGTTGTCTTCCATCTATGTTAAACCTGGAATTCTTTAAACCTGTGAAGACCAGCCCTTGAGAGGAACAGTCCTCCTAAACTGTCAATGAACATCCGAGAAGTCACTGGTCAGTATTTTACTGGCTGTTGCAACAGGAAAAAAAACAAGAAAGTTAACACACAACCATTATTTGGATGCATAGCCTCTCACATAGTGTCTGTACATACGGTTCAGTGATATTAATAAGCACTGTGACCCTGGCTTTCATTTGAAACCTCATGACATTCTTTACTGAGCCAGAATATACATAGTAGAATCAGGATAGTCCTGAAACCCCAACCCCATTGCCAGTAAGAGTGTTTTTGACCCATAACCACATCAGACAGCACACCTGCTGCTAAAGGCCTTTAATAGGGGTGTTTTTCTTTTTAAAAAAATGGCTTGTCATATTTTCTTTGGTATGTGCAGCATCTTTTAAGATAGCAATTTTAACTGCTGATTTGGCTTTGTCTGGAACTATAGTTTGGGGGTGCCATGCCTGCTGCAGTACTCCACTGCATAAAGTGTGTCATTTCATCTAGTTCCTAACAGCACTCTACAATAATGAGAGTTTTGTAGTTTGTAGTTGGGGGGGGGGGGGGAGAGACTCCATTCCTAGTTTGCTTGGAGATGCTGTGTGTTTTCACTGATTCTTTTTGCAGCTTGGCCTGCATTGCTCCCATGAAGTAAAACTGTTCACCAGGGTTTTTTTTACATCTTTGGCTATATTTGTTGATTTTACACCATCTCTGTGTTTCCACATTCAGCCTGCTATCCAGAGTGGCTCTGATGTATTCTTGAAAGAATTACTGTTCTCTGTGACCTAGGTTTGTAAGATTAGATTTTCTTTTTATAGGATGCTGTCTTTACTGCTCAGCTTGTCTCAATGGTTCCAATATTTTTAAGAGGAAGATGTGGTTTCTCCAGAGGTGTTTGGTTATCCTGACGGAATGATGAACATGAGCCCTTGTAAACCTTTGTCTTGTGTAGTTTGGTTTGTTCACAGACTTTGTCCATCTCCTGCTTTCAAACTGACACACAAAAAGAAAACATCTGTTGAACCCCGGGTTCGCGATGTGACTGGGATGGACCAGCGACACCCACCAATGAGACAGACACCAGTTCAATTAAACAAAAAAACTACTTTTATAGTGACACCTTAAACACCTTCAACCCCTTAACAGTGTAAAACAGGGAGAGCTATACAAAAACACTTGTAATCAACTAACAATATGAAGCAAAAATCTATATAGGACACTTATAACCAACTAATAGCATAAAGCAAAATCCAAATGAACACTTATAACTCAATGACAATATAAAGCTAAAAACCTATGCAAAGCACTTATAACCAAGTAACAGTGTGGAGCAAGAGTCTATATAAAGCACCTGTAAAACAGCTCCAGCCAAACAACAGGATAAAGCATGTAAGTCTATGCAAAACACTTACAACCTACCAAAGTACTTATAGTTAAATAACAGTATGGATTAATGCCCTACAAGAGGGTGGCCATAATAAGTCAAGGACTTTTCTGACCTTTTACTGCCTCAACATCGGTATAGGCACTGACCAGCCCACCTGACACGTATTTACCAATGGCTGGAAGCCATTCCTCCTTGCTAGCCAAGAAGGGTGGGCGGCAGAATTAAAAAAAAGTCAGATGAGAGAAAATAAACCCCCACACTCCCCCCGTGTACACTGGGGAAGTTTGGGGCCAGCAGTTTAGAGCAGAAGCAGAGTAATGAACAATTATACAGTAAGAAGGATGCAAAATACAAATGCCTAACAAAACACCTGGCAAATTAACAACACAAAACTATGCTAGACCTTAAACAGCTATAGCCTAAAAAGATTATGCAGGATACAGAGAAAAATAATAACTACACAAACTATACAAAACTCAGGTGAAGAAGCTACAGTCACAGACTATATATAAATGGTACCAAGTAGAATGATTAAGAGAAGGTAGGAGGCCTATATCGATTTATAATACCTGTCCCAGGACCGCAGTAGAACCCAAAGCGAGGAGGCAGACCAGCTGCAGCATCTCAGCACTTAATCGTTCGGCCGGCAATCCGTGTACACCCCCAAAAAAAGAAGAGGGTCTCGGAGGCGGGTACTCCCTGTCTCAGTCGGGGGAATCAGTCCGACCGGGTCGCGATGTGCCCTTTAGCATCCGAGGGTGGGAGAACAACAAGCTAGCTGAGACAGGGGGTTTTAATAGAATTTTGCCCAGCCAGAGTAAAAATAGCCAATTAGGAGTGGGATCCTGGTCAGGACCAATGATAAAACTGGGACCCCAGACAATGACCCCGCCTTCGTGGTGACGGGGGGGGGGGTGCCGAGAAACTGTTCAGGGGGGATAGGAACTCACCCCCTTTCTTGTTGACACAAAGCTAGGGAGGCAGAAACTCACACAGGAGATTGAGGCCCGTCAGGGAAGATGGATCCTTAACACTCTTCCCCTTGAGCTGGATAGCCCGGAGATGAGACCCATCAGGGGAGATAGATACTTAACACTCCTCCCTGTGAGCTCCATAGTCTAGAGGGCTATGTTGGGGGGCCATTATGTCTGCCACCTCCATTGACAGCATCAACCAGGCCAGTTATAATTTTCTGTGTTTCTGTTAGGTTGCGTATCTCATTCTTGTTCAGGGGCCATATTTTTGTGCTGCAAGACTGCTTTAGATAAATAGTCAGATTTGCACATCTCATTGCTTTCTTGTAATGCACAGCTAAGCTGTAGGGTTCTGTTGACTCAGAAACATGGGTTGACGTATTTCGGGACAATGAGCAGTTGTTTTTTCCCTACTCCTTCACTTTGAGTGCAGAAGGTGGGGGCTTGCAAAAGGCCTTAAAAACCACTGGTCCTGAAGCCTTATCTAAAAGCTCTCCAAGCCTACCAGTTTCCTGGCCTTGGAGTGGTATTGCTGCCACCACCCAAATGAAAAAAAAATCTCTTTAAAACCCAGGAAGGCACACTTGGGAATTCCTTCCTATGAGGTAGCCTCAGTCACCTTTATTTCACCGTCAGAAGAATGACTGACCTCCCAGCTGGGATATCAGCTGAAAAATGGGACCGAATCCCCTTTAGTTGTTGGCCGTGCAGTGTAAGGCACATGCACACAAAACCCTTTTGCCTTTCAGGACACTGAACTAGAACTTATTTTAAAAGGGTAAATTCTTTGCTTGAGAGGAACAGCTAAGAAACACAGAGAGTTGCCTCTCAGATTTAACTTAGGTAGTTACAGGATAGTGGGAGAGGGTACATGTGCTCAGGACAGAGGAATCCCAAAACAAAGAGATTCCCTGACTGAGTCAAGCCTAAACAGTCTCTGTTCTACTCACGTGTGGTCAGTTACAAACTGGAGCCTATCTTTGTCATGAATGTTGCTGGATCCTTCAGGCGTGTCTCTGGCTTCATCCTGATCCTTCTGAGTCCTGCTGCCACCAAACAGGAAACAGGTGGGGCTCTTGCTCCAATTAAAACAACCTGTACTCTGTTTCAGTTGGCTCTCCTAGGACTCACTGACCAGGGTGTTAACCCTTTCCTCCCCAAGGTTACTACAGCAGTGACTTTTTAAAAATGCTCTCTACTAATTTGTGGTCACTTTCTACTCAATGGTGTCCCAAGTTTGAACATACGGGATGAACTTTTCTTGTACAAAGCACTGCATGGCATTCCTTTTCAATTTGAGAGTCCTTGTTTCACTGGTGATAGTGACTTCAATTCAAAAGCATCACTTTTTTTTCAGTGTTGCAAGAGTAATGCTTCTTGCACCGTCTCACTGGCGTCACCTTATATGGTTGTCTCTTCATCACACGGTTTTGGCGGAGTAGTATAGGTCATCTCTAACTCTTTGATACATCTCTAGTTGATGTATCTTTGATACATCTCTAACTCTTTGATACATGTGTTGACTGCATTGTATTGAAATACGACGTCCAGGATTTATCTTTGTTCAGTAGTCGCTACAGTAGTTCACACACATCTGAGATGCCTGGAAGAAATTTTGTCAAATACCTGACAAATCCTAAGTTTCTGAACTGATTTAGTATCTTTAGGCATAGGCATTTGCTTCATTAGGTCCAGGCTGGGGAGGGAACAGGTGTTCCATATCTGGTACTGTAGTCAATCACAATTCCATCTTAAACAAATGAGAGTCCTGGGGCACCTTAAAGACTAACAGATTTCTTCTGGCTTAAGCTTTCATGGGCTCTAACCCAATTTGTCAGATGTGGGTTGGAACCCATGAATGCTTATGTGCGAAGAAATCTGTTAGTCTTTAAGGTGCCCCAGGACTCTGTGTTTTTGCTGTATACAGACTAACACGGCTACCCCTCTGGAAATTAATTTTATCTTATTTTTCTTTAATTTTAGATTTATTTCCCTGGCTTTTTCTAGCAGCCAGACAAGGTTATGGGTCTGGTCTGTGACAGCCTTCACCATGTATTTCTGCATCCATGTACCAGAAAGCTTTCAGATAGCACTTTGATCCCTCCCAGCCCTGTTAGTATGTCTTGCTAACATTATTGATATTCCTTTGCTTCACATTTAATCCCAGGTATTCTCAAAAACATCCATATTTTTCCCTTCCCTTTTCTGTCCTATTCCCTTACTTACTTCCCCATTCTTCATTGCCCTCTAACCTTAATTTAAAATTAAAACCAACACTAGTTTAAAAAAAAAAATGTAATAAAGCTTTGCCAGTTCTTCACCATACGTGTTTGCTTACATCTTAGAGCATCACTCTCCACCCTTGAATTCAGTTGAATTACTCGTCCTGTATCAGTGTTACAGGACCAGGGGTTTATAATGCCCCTATTGATGGAAGGATGCAGTCAGTAGAGAGTTACAGAATGAAAGAGGAAAAAATAAAAAACAAGTGGAAATGAAGTGAGAAAACATATACACAAATATGTGTGTTTGGCTGTGATTTGTCTCTGTTTTCCCCTAGTATTAAACAGCTTGACAGATACGGTCAGCTGATCCTTGCAAACTCCACAGCAGCAGACACTGGTGAATATACCTGCTGGCTTTTGCTGTGCGATGGTTATAGCTGCAAGAAGGATGAGTCTAAAACTGGCTCAACGTACATCTTTTTCACAGGTAATATATTTGTTTGGTTTATAAACTGAAATATCTGCAGTGTCTGTCTGTGGAGGCCAGATTAGCTTATTCCTTTCTATTTTCCTATCCATGTCACAATCTGTATACAGGTGTTGCCCATTAGTGCAGTTGTTTTCAGACTTCTTTCCTTTGGACCCAGTGGGGGAAAAAAAAATCTTGTGCCTGTGACCCAAAAATTACATCTTTCAGCAATGCATTCCAGTCTTTCGGCGGCAGCAGCTGGGGGTGTACTGGGTCTCGACCCTAAGATTGAAAACCACTGCCTTAGTGGATTCCAGGGGTTGTGTTACTGATGGAGTGTACAGAAAATTAAGCAAATAATTAATAATATGATTTTGTGTCTGCTTTCCTGTTTTTTTACTCTAAATATACCCAAAAAAGTCTAGGGGAGCATAAAGTTGACAGCTGGCAAAAAGCTGAGGTACGATATTCTAATTTAGAATCTGCAATAAAACTTACCAACAGTGCCAAGTTCATCTCTCTAATTTTATTTCTTTCTGAAAAAAAGCTTCTGTAGGAGAAAATAAAACAACACATTAAGACACTTTTTCTCATGATACTCTAATGCAAATATGCTCTCCCCTACCCCACCTATATGAAATTCCCAGAGTGGAACCCTGGCCCCATTGAGGTCAAGATTTCACCCTTGCCTTTTACATCTCCTATATTAGTTTTAGAGGGAATATCTACACTTAGAAGTTATTTCAGAATAAGGCAGCTTATTTCAAAATAACTTTTTTCCTGTCCACCTTGCATTTTGTTATTTCAAATTAAGTGTTTCTTTATTTTGAAATAATGAAGCACTATTTTGAAATAATAAAACCTGCTTTTAATTCAAAATAGCGCTTAAATTGAAATAATTATTATGAAATAAGCCATTCTAAGCTACGGAAAAGGCTTATTTCAAAATAATGGCCCTGTTCTTCGTCTGCCTTCCCCTATTTTAATTAGAAAGTCTAGTGAAGTCTCGCTGCTTTGAAATAATAAGTCCTACCATATTTAGAATTAGAGAGTCTTCCCTGGACTCTGAATTAGAAACAATAAATTTGAAGTAGTGCTAATTTGAAATAATTACTTTAAATTGAAATCAGAGTAGTTATTTCAAAATAACTATTTTCAATTAATTTTGTAAGTATAGAGGTAGCCATAAGATGCAGAGTTAGTACTATAAATATATTTACTGTTCCTGAACACTGGAAGTTGATCACTGCCCTAGTTCTTAGGTAATAATGGTTTTTATGCAAGTCAAATGGGAGTCTAGGATTATTGTCTAATAAATTAGGTGGCTAAAGGCCAATGATTAATTTGTTCTCCTAATGGAAAACATTAAGAATGATAAAAACAAACTTTGCTGCCTGATTTAGAGCTAAAACATTATTGGCTGGCAAATGTCTTAGTGTTATAGCACAAGATGACTAAGATAAGGTTCTTATTTAATAAGGTTCAGAAATAAGTTAGGGCCATGGGATTGTAAGAAAGCCATTTATTGAAATGACCTTGGAATGAACACTGAGTTCTTTCTTTTTAGAAGGCTGGAATAATCAGATAAGCCACCATACTACATACAGCATTCAGGGTGGAAGTATTAAGGAGTTTAAGAATGTCATTTATAAGCAACATGTTAGCATATTAGAATACTGTTAGGTTTTGATGCCTAAAAGCACTAAGATTGAATTGTTCAATGAGTCTTAGATATTATCAAGGGACCTTCCTGCTGGTACCCAAGCACAATACAAAACCAAATAGTATCTGAGTCCATAATAAAACATTTGGTCCTTTTCTACTTTCCCTTTTGAAAAAGGGTAGATGAATTTCAGTAGGTCTGGATAACTCATGACAACGGTTATGTGCAAGTCCGATTGTTTCAAAAGCTGATACCAAAATTGGTAGTAGTCTTTATTTTCTTAAAGGATAGAAAAAGAAACAATTTTATGAAAACAGGCAATGAAGGCCACATTAATTTATTTTTATTTTTTGTTATTAAAGCCAAACACTATATAGTTTGCCCAAGTCCAGACATTTTTAATTTCTTAAGAAATAAATCTATGGTGACATTTAATTCGTTGTGAAGTATACTAAATTGATCATCATCAGATATTCTGAACACATAAATTACTGCTCATGCAGAATCTGAACTTAATTGTGAATATCTCCTTTACATTTACGTTGATATTAGAAGACCATTTATATTTTTCTCACATGAAATTTATATGCATCTGTAGATAAATACTGTATTTCATTGCCTTCTTATATAGATAAAGAGGAGCTCTTTGTACCTACTTCCAGTTATTTTGAGATTGTCTACCTGAACCCAGATAAACCAGCAGTAATCCCTTGCAGAGTGACCATCCCATCAGCAAAAGTAACTCTGCACAGGGAGTTTCCAGCAGAAGAAATCAAAACAGATGGAAATAATATTATCTATGATGTAAAAAAGGGCTTTCTGTATCAACACCCCACCTCTGACCACAAAGGAGTGGTCTATTGTAGAGCCGAGTCCCAGGGGGCACCTCAGATTTCCATCAAGTATCAACTATTATATGTGGAAGGTAAGAAGAATGATTCATAGCTTTACATTCAAGTCCATTTCTCTTGCTTGAGTTGCTTATGGGGCAAGGCTTTAAAATTTGAAAAAAAAAACCCTAATTGTAATTATGAAATATTGCAAATTTAGTCTGAAATTATTTTAATAAAATGTACTTTTAAAATAAGCATATAGAAGAATTTTCCAGAATTTATGCTGATGTGAGTTGTACAAGGTTTTTATAATTAAAAAAAGAATTAGGTGCACCCTGGTAAGCCATTTTATTATGGGTTGTTAAGAGCCTGTGGTGCATAGTAAACTCCCACAGCAACTGGAGCTAAAGTGGATAATAAGGAATGTAGACAAGCACTGATAAATCAGAGCAAAACTTGTGCACGGATAGTATTTTATTAATGTTTTTATTTATTCATTTTGGTAACTCATTTTCTGTCTCCCCCTCACACCTTTCATTCAGTTCCCAGTGGTCCGCCATCAACAACAATTGTGGCATCATCCAACAAAGTAGAAGGTGGCAACAACATTAATGTTTTCTGCATAGTCCTTGGGGAGCCAGATGTAGAAGTTGAATTCAATTGGAAATATCCAGGGGAAGAGGTAAAACATATAATTCCAACCTGATGGTGCATTTTTTCTTCAGAGTAAACTCACATAATACAACATTTTAAGTACTAGTCAGTATTTGCTAGCTGGAGAAGGTGAAGTGAATCAAAATGCATTGGTAGCAAGGTCACAGTTTAGAAGCAGGATACTATCTGGATGATTTTTATCCTCTTTTCCTCAGTAAGGGTCTGAAGTTACTTGTAGAAATGCAGCCTATCACTGGACAGTTGTACAGTCTAGTACTAGTAAAATCAAGCTGGGTGAGGCTGATGGGAAATAGTGAACACTTATGAGGCCACCAACTTCTTTGAAGCAAGGTGTGGTTTGTTCCTGACTTAATAAATTCTCTTGATGATGGTCATGATCCTCCTTTTGAAAGAACATAAAATATGGTGAATTATTAGTGCCTCTAGAGTTCTTCGCTTTTCTTGATGTGTTAAATTGGACTATATGAAATGCTTCTCCAAAGGGCTACTATTGAAGGGCCAGTGGAAGCTTTTGTGCATTTGATGGTGACAGTGGTTCTCATGAAGGTCATTACATGTTTGAGCCATTTACTGCCAGGTTCAATTCAGCAAACTTGGTAGCCCTAGCCTCGCAGACTGTTTGTGTTATCAGAAACTACTCTTTCCCTTCTGAATCACATGGACTGTTAAGAATAGCTTATACTTGCAAGCCACCCTTGGTTTGAATTTGAGGTGGCAGGATGTATTTGGCAATAATATCCATTACTGGTCTCACAGCTCTGGCCCCTGAGGTCCAGGAGATAAAGCAGCTGGTACATAATTGTAAACAATCTTAATTCTGCTCTGGCATGATGCGTATGTGATGAATTTAAGCATCTGTATGGAAAAAGAAAAGTTCCTTCTATCTCCAAAGAAAATATTGTAAGCAGTGCTCAGCATAGTTTGCAGATTGACAAATATGTGAATCACTCTGGCTGTAGTGGGACAGTTGTAGTCAGCATGCATCCAGTCATCTATTGCAACAAACAGTCCTGCTCACAGCAGTTAGATCTGGAGTGGGAAGGGAACAGTTGTATTGTCCATTTTTTGCCCAAGCAGAATGGATATCAAAGTGCCATAGTAGTTCTATGACAGTGATGCTCAGACTGAAGCTCATGAGTGGGAAGTGGCTCCACTGCAGCCAATGATAGTAAAACTAGTTAATAATTAAATCATGCTATTAGGATGCTTTTACTGTGTTAACCAATAATGGTTTATAAAGATAAAATAATAATACTTAGTCCTTCATTTTGCTGCTGGAATAATATATAAAAGCTAAACAGTTCCCATGTTGAGTGTACTGTATGAAACAGTGCATTTGCACGATGGTGTCTCTTTTGTGTAATGTTAATCAGTAATTTGGTGCCTGAACCACAGAGGTCTGAGCATCATTGTTCTATGATTTAGGTTGCATGCAGTTTTTCACTTAGAGGAGGATTAATAATGTACCTTATTGCCTTAGTCAAATATTTGGTAAAATAAAATAAAAAAAACCCAAAAAAGTTAAGTGCAGTCTTTCTTAATCATTTCCTTTGTTTGTTCTTTCTCTTTTGAGAACCACCATCTTTACAGCCTCCAGTTTTTACAGGACTACAGCAGTTAATTTTCTACTTTAACAGGGGGTTAATTCCCATTGTTTGATATACCAGAGGCTGTCTGCAAGAGAAAGCCACAGGATGACTGAGTTCTATTAACTACTTCGGTTCTCAGCTCCTACCAGCCTGCCAAAGACAGGCTAATAAGAAAAAATGCGTAATTAGACTCAGAGCAGGAGTTAGGCATGGGTTCCTTTTATAAGTGCAGGTGAATATGATATTCTTAAGTGCTCTAAAAATAATTTTGGCACTTGTAAATAGCTATTAAATTAGTTCTAGAAAGAGATGCACCCTATCTGAAGTGTCTTATGTTCCTTTTAAAGGTGCCTCACTCTTATGAAGAGCAAACTAGACACTTCAATGGATTTGGGTTTAACTTCTGTTTGATTTTTTTGGCATAAACAGACTGCAGAGCTTGAAAATAACTTCATTTCCTATCAGTTTTGGCCTGGTTGCTCATGGAGCAAAGCCAATGTGGTTAAAGGTTTGTTCACCCACAGAAAAAACTGTTGTATGCAGGCAGTTGGCAGCACTCAGCCCACCTGATGGGCGTCTCCAGCTGGTGTTACTGGGAAGTTCTCAAGTGGTCCCCCACTTGGTGATCAGTGCTCCACCTCTTGCCACACCAACTCCTCTACTGAGTCCTTCCTTGGGTCCTATGCCTCCAGCCAACCCCTTCAAATCCACCCTTTCTGAGATATAGTCAATGGGCCAGCAAGCCTGTGCCACTCTTGGCACTCATGCTGTGCCTGGCACGCTGGGCTTCTTTCCCTGCAGCCCCCAGGTCACTCCCCACCAGAGTCCAGCTGCCCTCCACTTCTGGCTCCTTGCCGCCAGACTGCTGCTCCAGCTGCTGCCACAGTCTGCTCCTTCTGGGATCCCACTGCAGTCTCCCACTCGGAGCTCTCCCAGGTGCTGGCTCCCGCAGTCAGCTGGCTGGGAAGACCACTTTCTTCCTGCAGCTCCCCCAAGGCAGACTGAGCAGCTAGCACTGCTGCTCCCTCTTTAACCTGCCAGCTTGCTCCTGATTGGCTGCCACACACAGGCCCCTTTAATCTGCAGCACTGTAGCAGAGGAACTACACTGTGCAAACATTTACGTTTTAATCGCGTAGTAGGATATTTGGGGGATTTCCTATCCTTACGTAGCACAAGATGGTACAGTGGGCTGTTTTAACATTTAAAATGAAGGTATGAATACAGAAGGAGGACGTGTTTTGGTTGTGGCTTCAAGAGGGGAGGAGATTAAACTCCAAATGAATTTAAAACAGGTATTTCTAGATGGAACACCTAAGATGGAAACAACAGTAGTGAGTAACCATGCTGTAGTCTATATTGCAGGAGTATTGCTGTAATGACTGCCAAACAGCCTCAGCTTCCCCGCACTTACTTAATCTGACTTCCAGACTAGACTCCAAGGTCTAAGCATCTGTTTTAGTATTTCATTTCAAGGCCTGTTAACAATGTACTGTCCTTAAATAAAGTTTGCAGAATTACTCATTTCCTTGTATGTGTGTTTTAAAAAACAGTACGAAAGGCCTGTGATGATCCAAGATTCTTGGAGGCTGATCAACAGAGGAATTGGGCATACCACAAGAATCTCCAAGAGTGTTATTGCTATTGAAGATTTTGAAACCATTGATGCTGGCAATTATATCTGTACAGCTCAGAATCTACGAGGACAAACCACAGTAGCTACCCATGTTGAACTAATCTGATACGTGGAGCACCTGGACACAATGAACAGACAGTATGTTATTGGACACATTAACCCTTTAGTTTCTTTTTATTAATTCTGAGGTGGAGGTTGGTTTGTCTCACACATCCACACAGCCCATATTCATTACAGTGCAGTATTCCAGACACGACATCCTAATGTTAAGCAATATTCAGGAGACCCAAGTTGAAACCCATATATTAAACCTTTGTACCCTGATTATGGCATGTGGCCCGCAAGTGCTCTTACTATGGAGATAAATCTTTTGTAGGGTGGGGAGGGAGTCTATATACAAAACTCTTGTTAGGTAAATATAAGCAGTTGTAAACAAATTTTATTGATTGTGCATTATTTTCGTGAATACTGAAAGAACCTCTTAAATAGACTCACCAGTAAAAGATGCATTTTTCTCTTTGCTATGGTGCTAATTTTAACATATTGTATGCGTAAAATATATTAAAACTTGGTCATGATTTACTTACTATAGAAAATTAGTCAACAGAAATTACTCTTCTCCATTTTGGTAGACCTTGATTACATTTCTTTACTGAATAGTGACAAAATTGTATGTGTGTGGGTTGCCATTTACTTTCATATCAGAGACATGGTTAGGACAGAGCATGTGCTCACTTTAAATTGTGGTAGCACTGAACAATTGTCACAGGGAGCTACTTTTAAAAAAAGTTAACAACATGTAAATACTTGCACTTTTGTCTTTAGAATATTTTATATTGTATATCTTCCTCTTGCTGTAATGGAGTTTATTTTAAAATGCTGATTCTCTTTAGCATGGAAATTTTAACACTCACTACCTAGTAGATATGTAACTTGGTATTTATAAGCAATCTTTCACAGGAAAACATAAAGCAGAACATGTTGATTTATAGTACTGACTGAGAAAAGATCCTGTATCAGCCACACTGATCACTCAAGGTAAGTTTAACTTACTCTAGTCTTTGTATAGGTGCAAATCAAATACCCAAATATAAACCATCTATAGACTTGGATAATTTAACAGAAAACAGCTATGTCTCATGGTAGAATGAGTTGCTAAAAAGCAGGATATGTACTATAATGGAAAAAGGAGAATAGCTAAAGTAAAGTTATCAAAGAAATTGGTTATCCCATCATAATTAATATCAGTGGTTGATATTGTTCAAGAATGCTTGTAAATAAGACCTCAGTATTAGTACAAAATACTATTTAAAAACAAAAACAACAGGACCATAAATCTTTCATTCTCCATCCCAGAGAAGATCATGAGTAGTCTTAATTAAATGCATCCTTGACTCATCCCCTTTTCTGAGGGAAGGGAGCTGTTTAATCAAATGAGCAGGGAAGGGCATCCCTCTCTGTGAGGCCTTCCACATGCCCCTCTCAAAATGCACTTGAAGTTCAGGGCCAAGTGCCATAGGCTAAGCAGTGTGGATGGAGGGAGAATTGATTGCTATTTTGTGCCCCCGTAGGTCTGAGCCATTTCTTGGCATTAGGAAATAATTTTTCCTTCCTCAAGATTGACAAGAGACCTAGTAGGTCCCCCCCCCCATGTGAACAGTTTCCTTGCCGTATTTTTGAGGCCCATTATTTACAATCTAAGGAGCTAGGACAGGATTTGTCAGCTGTACTTGTGTTTGTAATTGCATTGCAACTCTCTGCTGTGTCCAGCATGGGCAAGATGCTCTAAAGGGCCAGCCTGGCTTCAGCAGCTAACTATGAGACCTGGAGGATGGCTGGTGGACCAATCGGCTTGGAGGAAAAAATGGAGTAGCTTGTCTGCAAAGTCAAGGTATGTCTACTCTACTGGCTCAGGCTGTGTTTACCCAGCTTGTGCAGGCAAACTTATGCCAGCTTTCAGCTGAGCTATCATGCAAAACATGGTGGAAGCATGGGTGTGTGACCTTAAGTGTGTATCTACAAGCTCCAGACAGGTTTGTCCCATAGGAGCTTGCCTGTGTGACTACAGCTACACTCCGAGTTTCAGCCTGCTACACAGATAAGCAGTAGTGCATGCATGTGTACACCAGCCTTCCCATGAACCCTCACTTCCTCTTGTGGCCGAAGGGCAAGAGAGGATTCATAGGGGGATTGAATCTGAGGGGTTAAGCCTAAATATTGGTTATTTGGCTAGGAGATGACCTAAGGTATGTCTATACTGATGGTGGCAAAATCAGTGCCATCAGCATGATCTTAAGGGGCGTGATTCAGCTGTGAGTATAAACCTGTTGAATCGCTTCAGCAATTGCTTCAGCAATTCTAGCCCCAGAACTGGAGTTGCTGAAAGCCGACCCCAGGACATTTGCTGTTTGCTTGCCCTGGTATGTATTGGCGGCTTAGAAAGTTGTTGGCAGATGATAAAAGGTATTTTACATTCCTTGCATATCTAACGTTAATTGTTGCCAAACAGCCCTGTAAGTATAGGCTAGGGCTTGGCATTGCACTTGCACCCCTATGAATGTCTGTTTCTTGTGGGTGCGGCGGGGGAGGAGGAAAAAGTTTCAGCTTCTGCTTTAAAAATCTACCCCAGTCTTCATTTTGTGCCCTGTTCTGATTAATGAAAAATCCTACACATTTGCTCTGCTGAACTCTTGGGGTTTCCACTTTTTTAAAAGCTCAGGGTAGTTTCACTCTAACATCTTGTAATTGAATAATTCATTTCCTTAAAACATCTGGCAACTGAGACAGCATCCCCTATCCTACATAGACTTTTGTTTAGTGACAGACTGAATGGTGTGGTAGCATCACTTCCTCTAGCTAATCATTCTCAAGGCAGTAAGGAAGAAAAATGCAAATCCCCAAATACAGCACCTGTACTGTTATCTAAGTAAGTGCTTATGTATCTCAGGAGAGCGCTTTCCATTGGAGAATCTTAAATTGCTCAGTTATGCTGAAGACTTAATCCTGACCCACTGCTGCATTCTCCCCCTTTTAATTGCTAGAGAAACTGAGGCATGGATGGCTCAATTTTTCTCTCACGGTGGTCAAAGTGAGCAGAATCCTGCTGAAATGATTAGAAACAGTTATATAAAGAAGAGAATCAAGTCTCCAAAATTAGATAAGTGATGTGTAAGAACGCACATTCCCAACTCTTCCAGTGTGTTGCTGCTTCTGATCCCATGGCTCTTCTACAAGAGCAGGAAGACAAACAGTCTTTTCCAAAGGTGCAGATGCTGAAATTAAAGAGCAAATATGTTCTGAAAAGAGAGAGAAAGAGAGAAAATGGTATTTCACTGGCTAATGCATAGTGTTTTTTCTAAACTGAGTATCTGACATATAGAAGATTGGCAACAGTGCAGCAGCTATACAAGGAATTCTCCCCCCTTTTAGTAAGTTGGACTTCCTGGTGCTGTTCTGTTAGGTTTCAACCGACTTATGTCCTGTGCAACCCTAGATGATTTCCTGGCTTGCCATACAGAAGCTGTAGTTTTAGTACCAATATTTTTCATCCACTGACAATCTGTCTGAGTTATGATGATAGTTATTAGAGTCAGAGACTCCAGCAACTCAAGAGTCTCTGAACACAAGCCTTCAATTAGTATAGGTGATGCTTTTCAGTAAACAATGTGAGGAAATGATGCATTTTCCAAGTCTGGGTTGTTTCAGATCTATTGATGACAAACACTTGAGAGTTTTAGCATTGATGTCATCTATTGGAATGAAGATCACAAAATATTTGAAGTAGCTGAATACCATTGTAATTTCCTGTGCGCAGAATTGCATTGCGGAGTAGCAGGCAGACAACCTAAGCAAAGAAGCTACTGATGCTTTCAACTGTAAAAGACAGAGTCTAAAAAACTTGCAGTAGATCTTTGAAATTCAGTAAGAGGAAGGCTTTTATGCTAGATAAATGCTTCTTTATTTCCATTCAGCTTTAGCCACGGTACCATTTTCCTGGTGTTGCCATCTTTTTTCTGAATACTGGAAGCTACTTGTCACAGATAATTGCATGAGCCTGCTAAGGAGCTAACCTCACAACAGCTGTAGAAGCCTGTGTATTGAAAATACCAGGCAGGTGCCAGGGCAGCTCCAGCAGCAGAAGACCTAATCAGTGACCTCAGCAGTTCTTCCCCCATTCTGAGGGTACTAGACAGGGGCAGCAGACCTCCCCTGCCTTGTACTAAGGGGATGGAGATCCCCTGAGCCACTGGCACATCTCCCATGGCATGATAAACCTTTGCCTGTTACGGGAAGTGATAGTCTGTCCAACAGTGCTGACTCCTGCTGACGCATTTCTGGAGATGTTACATTTGTAACAGAACATTAGCTTTTAACATGCACACGCACACTTGGAAGAGGACATTAAAGCTCTCAAACAATATAGGGTGCAAGTCAAACAACTTGAACCATGAGCAACCTAAATTGTGACATTTCCTTTGCATGGCTGTATTATGATAGTCTTGAGTTACATGGTTTTTTTTTTGTTTTTGTTTTTTTTTTAAACATAGGGTGCCGGCCTTATCCCAGATATGAGTTGGCAGAATGCTAAGTTGATTTTTGTGATAGCACACAGTTATTGTAATGTGAACATACTATCCCTGAGACAGTAAAAGGCATACTGCAGCATTACTGTTACATTATATATACACACAATTCTCTGATTTGTAAATGTTGAAGGGAAACTCTGGAAAATGTAAAGCACATGTTATTTTCCTATATGGAATTTGCTCAGATGCAAAGCTACTTAGTTGTCTTGGTGGGTGTTAAAGTGTGACAGGGCTCATCTGTTAGATCAAGAAGATGACTATGATGAAGTATGCTAATGTTTTGATTGCTGTGGCTTTATTCACTGTCAGTGTATCAAGAGATTCAATAGTTGTCTGATTTTTTGGAATAGAATTTTTGGTAGTGTTTGCTCTGTTTATCAAATTGTTTTGACAAATTGTGACCAGCAGAGCCCTGCACTTTTGCGAGCCAATCAGGAATCATTCAGGGGCTGTACAACAGGCCAGCTTGAAGGGTGGACCTATTAATTACAATGTACTTTTTCCTCTCTGGTCCATCTACAGTAGATTGACTTGTGACACAGCTGAATCAGATTTCCCCCAGCTAGCTCAGTGAGTTGGAAGATGAAGTTCCATTGTCAAAAAGGGACTTAGTGTCAGGGAGGAGAAGTGAGCTTATCAAAATTCACATTAGTACATCTTTGCTTGTGAACTTCTCTATCACATAACCTCATGCTGTTAAAAGAATGTTTTTGAAATTAAGGCACAGACACAGTCATTAGGAAATCCCAAGACTTGCAGGGAGCCCCACAGACCCCTCTCCTCTCCTCAGGGTCCCCCTACAAAAAACTTGGCCATTTCTACATGGCCTTTTAGTCACTCATTCATTGAGATGATCAAGTGCTACATCATTGTTTCCCCTGTTACTAATTGCACAGGGTTGAACTTTTGTTGCCCCTAATTTATATTCAGGCACATTAAATACTTACCACTAGCTCTTATAACATCAATGTTCCAGCTCTCAAAATAGTTTAAGGCAAGACCCATTTCCCCACCCTACTGATGAGGAAATGGTGACCAAGTTCACAGAGGACATGGAGAAATACGGCTAAAATCCACATTTCCTGCCTCTATGCCACCACTGTGACTTTCATAGACTTTAGAAATCCCCCTACAAATGGTTTCACTGTTGTGCATGCATGATGCTTCATAAAGAAACATGGCCTTTTTTTGCTGATTTACTGAACAATTAAATTGCATCAGCAGTCACTGCTGTCATCCTCTTGTCTTCAAATGCTAAAATCATTGGGTTTGTCTACACTGTCCCCCGCAACAAAAAGAAACACACCACTAAAACCTCATTCCCTGTTCCACCAAGACAGCTACCATTCCTTACTTTAAAAAAATGAGTGAATACAAGGTACTGTAGTTTTGTGAGGGCCTTATAGGAATTCAGCTATGGATGGTACATAATGTTGCCCTAAACCAGCTATACCTTGCCCTGTCTCCACTAGGATTACAGCAAGGTGGCTAATCCCTCTTTGCTAGCTCAGTCTTAAGCATATAGCTTGGACTCTTAAGACAGTGAACATTTTACTCATGTACTTCTCAACATGATGAAGGTAATTGCTTCCTAATAAAAAACAATCCCCTGAGAAGGAACGCTGTCAAAGCTAGAGCTTTATGCTATACTGGCTTACGAAAACAGGCTTTTAACATTCATGGTAGTAGTTTTTTACTTCTAAAGTTACTACACTGGTGACAGTTCTGTTAAGCCTGCAGTAGCTAAATGAAAAGTGGGTCATACACAAGGGCAACAAAAGCTGAGACCTGTGGGTCTTAACATGGTGCTATTGCCTACTCTAAAAGACCTCTCTCAGCCACAGCTATAGCAGGCTCATCAAGCTGCAGTTAGCCCAGTCACTAGCAGAGGGGACAGAGCATCATGCTGACCTGGCAGAGTTTACCCAGATACAAGTAGTAGTGTTCTCTTGTGGCTCATAGCCAGATAGGACTAATGCTAAATTGAAAGATTATTCCTTTCCAAGATCTGCAGTTTGATTTTTTTTTTTTAAGTTCATACACACTTCCCACATAAGACCCTTAAATTTTTTTTAAAAAAAAAAATTAAATTGTTTCCTACCTTATTGCTTTGGGTTTAAGGGTGAAAGTGCAGATAAGTGGTTTTCAACCAATGTCTCAGAATACTGGCGTGCCATAAGAACTCTTAAGAGTGCTGTGAAATTTTGTACAAAGGTAATGAAAATCAATATAAAATACATTGTTTCATCTTAAACAATACTCTATCCAACTAAAATTACAATTCATAAAACTCATGAAAATTAATCAAATTAAAGGTATGACACCAAGCTTGGTGGGGGAGGGAACGGTAGACATGCTGGAGGGCAGGGACAGGATTCAGGGAGATCTAGACACATTGGCCTAGTGGGCCAATAGAAATCTCAGGGAGGTTCAACAAGGACAAGTGCAAAGTCCTGCACTTGGGATGGAAAAACCCCATGCACTGCTACAGGCTGGGGAGCAATCAGCTAAGTAGGAGCACTGTAGAAAAGGACCTGAGGGAGGTCATGGTGGAGGGGAAGCTAGATACAAGTCAACAGTGTGCTATTGCTGCCAAAAAGGCCAAGGGCATACTGGGCTGCATCAGTTTAAGTGTTGCCAGCAGCTTGAGGGATGTGATTGTTCCCCTCTATTTGGCACTAGACTAGTGAGGCCACATCTGGAATACTGTGTCCAGTTTTGGGCGCCCCACTACAAAAAGGATGTGGACAAATTAGAGTCCAGTGGGGGTGCAAAAAAAAAAAAATCAAGGGGCTGGAGCACAAGACCTATGAAGAGAGACTGAAGGAACTAGGCTTGGGGGGGGGGGGGGGGATTTCATAGCAGCCTTCAGCTACTTGAAGGGATGCTCCATGGAGGATGGAGCTCAGCTGTTTTCAGTAGTAACGGAACAAAATGAGGAGCAGTGGTTTCAGGTTATAGCTGGGGAGGTCACAGATGGATATTAGGAAAAAGTGTCTTACTAGGCAAGTGGTGAAGCATTGGAATGGGCTATCTAGGGAAGTGGTGGAATCTCCATCTTTGGTGATATTTAAGGCTCGGTTAGACCAAACCTTGGCTGGGATAATTTAGTGAAAGGGGTCCTGCTTTTGTGGCAGGGGTTTGGACTAGATGACCTCATGAGGTCCCTTCTGATTCTGATAGGTCTTTTGATTCTGAAGCGTGATCATTCTAAATGCAGGCGGCCAGAGGACTGGTGTCCACTGTTCCCTCTAAGGCGCGCGGCAGCACGGCCGCGCGCTTAAAAAAATCCTGCCGCGCAGGATTTTCCTGCCCCCGCGCATGGGGCAGTTCAGGGGCAACGTGGCCGAGGGGAGACGAGCCGGAGTGCTGTGTCCGAGCACGAGCCTCAGCCCAGCCCCTCGGCCAGAGGACGAGAGGGTCTGTGGGCTTGGGTCAGCCCTGCCACTCCTCCCTCCCCTCCCCTCCTCGGAGATTGTGGAGGCTCCGCCTCTTCCAGCCGGGGTCTGGCCGTTCGCATGGCCAGCCCCAGCCTCCAGCCCAGCTCTTTGGCCAGTGAAGAGGGTGTGGGGAGGGGGGAGAAGGGGTCAGGATGGTGGGCTGGGGAGGGCTTGGGGGGGCTGAAAGAGGTGGCATGAAGATGTGGAGCTGGGGGTGGGGTTTAGGAGGGCTGGAATGGGGGCAGGGAGCTTAGGGAGTCGGAATTGGGGCAGTTCTTCAGCTTTTTAAACAAGAGGCATGGCAAAGAGTAAGTGCCATTCATATCCTGAAGTTTGAAACTCCTCAAGTGGGAAACAGGGAGTGCATGGTGCCAAAATGTCCCTTCTGTAACTAGATAAAGCTGTGGAGGTGAAAAATCTCTAAAAATCAGTTGTATATTTCCTGAAAGCTAGTGTGGATGTTACTTAAGTGGAGTGACTGAACAGTGAGAGTGTTTGAGCATGTTAACCCCCTGCTTTCAAAGAACCTGGAAGATGTTTTCTCCAAAATCCTGTAACTCACAACAATTCATTACAAAACAAACAAGGAGTCTTGTGGTACTTAAAGACTAACAAATATATTGATTGCATGAGCTTTCATGGGAGAAAACCCCATTTCATCAGATGCTTTGAAGAACAATTCACAGAAATTTTAGAGATGTAACGGAGATATCAGATAAGTACTTGTTTTAAATATAGTAACAGCCAAAAGACTGGGAATCAAAGGAGCCATGAGATTATTCTCTTCACTATGCACCCTAATCTGTCCATCAGAAGAAACCATAATGCATTAAAGTGATGTGGTATTTTGGCAGAGATTTTCTCTTAAGTTGAAATGTAGCCCCAAAATGATGGGGCAGGTAAAGATACAAGGGACTGAAAATAGACTTAAGAAATACTGTAGCCTTATCTTAAAGCAGCTAGAAGCCCATTGTTTTGATTTCAGCTGTGTTTAGCATCCTTGTTGTAGCAGCATTTTCCTGAAAAGGATGCCTGGAATCTTTTTTTTAATTTTTAAAATTTCAATAGAATTTACCCCTCTGGGAGCATCAAGACATCTTAAATGCTGCCAATTTCCAAAGCGGTAGCCATGTTAGTCCATTCCAGGAAAACAAAAACAAGGAGTCTCCCACAAAAGCTCATGCGAAAAATAAATCTTAGTCTTTAAGTGCCACACGACTCCTTGTGTATCTTAAATGCTGTCAGTGATAATTAGCTGTCTTCCGTGTAAACTGTAACTCTGCATGTAGAACACAGGAGATGAGGGTATTAGGCAGAATTGTGACTCCTAGGATCCTGATTGAATATAACTTTGGTCTTGGGTTGTTTGAAAGCCATGGATTAGTTTTTGATTGTATAGCAATTTGGGTAAATTTTAAATAAATTCGGTGATTTTAGTAATAAAAACAACTTTAAATAGTTTATATTAATTTTTCATTGGTCTAGATTTTTCAATAATTTTTGTTGCACGAGTTTGCACACAAATTTTATTCAGAAAGTTTTGCACACGGGTTGAAAATTTTGCACACAAGCTGCCAAACCTTAGAGGGAACATTGCTGGTGTCTATATAGTCATGTAGAGCAAGGTCCCCCCCCCCCCCCATTTTTCAGAAACAGTTTACAAAATAGCTTCTCTAAGTGCATAGGCCCACTCACTCCAGTCTGTTCAAGGTTGGTTTCTTCTGCCTAACCTGCGGTTAAATTCCCTTCTTCCCTTCACCTGTCAGGAATTTCCATATTAAGCCCACTGCACTATGAAGACATTCTTTAGCATGACCAGAGATGCCTCCAGAAATTTTAGTGTTAATAGGACATTGTTATCCAAGGACTTTGTTTCCTTTCTTGACCTGTCAGATTGTTAAATATCTCTTTTCTCAAGAAAGATCCATTTGTGAACATGTGTTTTGGTAAGGTTAGAAGCTCCTTAAACACACTACAACTTACCACACAGCCCCTGAGACGTCAGTTTCTCTTACAGTTTAGCCACTTGAAATTGAGATAGAAAAATAGGGACCTAAGATGGTTCTTAGTCAAGAATGTTTGAGAGGTTCCTTATGGCTAATGATGTAACCTGGCTAGTTTTGCGCATCTTAGTGTACGTATGTTCAACCTTTGGAACACTAACTAAGGATTCTGTTGGATGCAACAATTATCTACAGCCTAGACAAGCAGAATTCATCTATGTCGTGAGTTGTCTGTAAGAGCAATGCAGGATTGGGATCAAAATTTAGTCAGTTATTTGTGTATGAATGACAGCTCCAATACTTCAATGGTTAGACTACCTAGCACTGAAAAGTTTACTTGGTTTCCAATTTTTTAGACTTCACAAGTAGAAAGTCTTCAATAGTAAAAATTTATTTTTGAATACACTAATGCACATGATCTAAAATTTCTCAGCCTTATCAAAGAAAAGAATGCTCTAAAATACTTTCAAGCCAAGTTTCAGCCCACAGCAGGATTTTACAGTTAAGTTTTAAATGCCTAGAGAACAGCACTAACAAGTGTCAGCACCACTTGAACTACCACCATGGCATATACAGTGCCTGGTGGACAGGACATGGGCCAGAGGCAAAGGGAAAGTAAAATATTCCATAGAGGATTGACACATCACTTATCTATTTTGTAGAGTAAATTTAATCAGAAGCTTGAACATATTACAATTTCATAGTTACAGAATGAGCATTGTTACAATTTTCTTTGTACACCCAGGCACTTTCTGAAGTGCCAGTGTTTTTAGTTCTCAGATGAAATGTTTGGTTTGAAGTGTTTTTCAAGTTTAAGTTTCCTCTTCTTCCTCCACCCTTCCCATCCATTGAGCTCCTTTCTCCAATCTGCTGGAAAATAAGACAACCTATAATGAAGCACAAGATTTACTATATTGCTAACACTGTTGACTAGGTAACAGTAGAATATTCCTGATTTAAAAACACCCCCCCCATCAGAAGAATAGACAGCATTCTGTAACCATAACTACAAGTTGAACCTGTACTTACAAGGCAGGGTGAATGGGATCTTCAAAGGAAGTGCAGACCAAAACAGTAACAAGACTAGACATGCACTGTGACTTTAATTCAAAATGTAGTGTAAAAGGTTACATGTATCACCACTTCCTTCAACATCCATCTTCAG
Organism: Podocnemis expansa; assembly: GCA_007922195.1. Classification (NCBI taxonomy): domain Eukaryota; kingdom Metazoa; phylum Chordata; order Testudines; family Podocnemididae; genus Podocnemis; species Podocnemis expansa. The sequence goes on from ML681966.1 coordinate 199,186, forward strand.
CAATACAAACACTTGTTTTGACTTAAGAAAAAAAACACGTGCCAAGTGAAATTTGGAAACATTCTGTAGCTTATTGAGAGGAGAGGAGAGGAGCTGTGGAACATCATGTGCTTCTCCCCTCACCCCCTTATCATGGCAATGCCGCTGAATGTTAAAACACAAGCACACCATCCTTTAAAAAAGCAAAAGTTTGTCAAAAAAATCAGAGAAATACTATTGCTTGCTTTTAAGATGTTTGTTAAGAATCTTGCCACATTTCTTATTCTCCTTTCAAAGGATGTCATTCTACTTATTTTTTCCCTTTCAAATCCTGCATCTTTGATTAGAGCAGGACCGTCCTCTTCTTTACAGGTGGCCTCAGCAGATGTGTGTCAGTTAAAGTAATGGTTGCTTGTCTGGGAGTTTGTTTTCAGCAGACGGGTGTTGGGGCAGGTTGCATGTTTGGAATACGGGAGTTTAAGTACATACCAAATTTAATAATTTTAAAGTTTTGACCTCTAACTACAGTAGAGATTGTCCATTTCAATGGTCCAGAGTTACCACCTTGCTTCCATTCCTTTATTTTAGCAAAGCGTGTCCCAAATGTGACTGCATCTTGAAAAAAATGCAGTTCTGCCATTTTTTTTAGATGTATTATGGCTACAAGTGCTACATATGAATGGGGAAAACTGAAATTTCAGAGTGGACAGTGTTGCAGGGTCAACTCAGACAGTTTTTAGGGAAAAATAATCACTCGGTTGCATTAGGAAGGTGGATGGTGACACTGACAAGTCAACAGATAAAACATTTCCTGCCATCCTGTCGTCACTAAAAAAAGAGAAGATGAGGCAGAAGCTAGCCTATAGTACAAGTGGCAGTTTCTCCTCATCCCAAGGGTAACCTCTGATAAAACATGCATATTGGCAAGATTATTAATGAAGTACATGTCAATCTATATTCTTTAGCTTTTGTCCTTTATTTCATATACAGCAAAGAAGGCCACATCACACACACAGTGTGTTACATCCACTTCATTCACACCACACATCCAGTCTCAAAAAGGTGTCTGTGATAAGGAACATATAAAGGTTGTGGTCTTTATCTATAAGGCCCTGAGCTTCTCTCTTATAGTTAGGTGAAAAAAGGCAATGAACAAGATTTTCCTTGCTCTGTAAGTGCTTTGTGCAACAATGTCCATAGTCTTTAACTGAAGGGGTTTTTTTGGAGACGCCATAAAATTTTACTCCCATTTTCTCAATATTGTAGAACCATCTTCCACACCAACAATTCCAGTTATATTTCAGTCACCATACTCAGCTAATATAGCTCTTGCTCCTGTGGAGTTCAGATAAGTTCTGCAGATCACAAGTGAAATGCTTTTATGTAGTCTCCCTTTCATTTCAAGAGATGTCATCTTGGTGCTATTGTAGGAGCAGAGAAGGAGCCAGAATTCCTTGGTGACTGAGAAGGCATCGATGGAGAACTAGGTGACAGTTTCCTAGGGCTGCACAGGTCCCCATTATGTAGCTTCCACAGAAGTTCTTCGTTTTCCATTGATAGCCGTTTATTTACTTTTGATTCCTTCTCTAACGATTCCTGGAGAACTGCTTGCTCTGTGGAAAGTTGCCTAAAAAAAGAGTAATGTAAGTGGACATGGTTCAGTTTGAAAGTTAGAGAGCATCCTATATACATTTTTAAAATAGCACAAGTCTCTGTCCGGATAATTGATTGGGATTTAGTGCATTAGTTCTTGGGAACATTCTCCATACAAACTAATAGCTGGGTTCTATAGGGCCTGCCTTTAGTGTAGCTGTAACTTGACTTGTCTAGCTTGACTGGTGGTTTCACATGAGTGGCTGGGCTCTGGAGGAACATGGTATTGAAGCTGGGTGTTGGCAATGCAGTGGCTCCAGTTACAGCTGATAAGTTGAAGAAAGAAGCACTCTGCTATTCAAGCCCCTGTGCAACTAGAATGTTTCACAGTCACTCAGTGGAGCTAGCCCAGATCTCGTGTATTAACTCGAGCAAACAGCTGGTGTGAAAACAAGCCCTACACTGGCAGCTTGTGCAGGAGGACCAGAACAATCTCAACTGTTAACAGGCAGGTGCTTTAGAAAAGAGTTTGTGTTTAATAGCTGCCCATTCTGTGCTGTATCACTGCTTGAGCCAGTCATCCTCCAAAGTTCTAGGTAGTTTAAGGCCTCTTAAAATTCAGCTTCTACTGGTGAAGCAGATGAAGAGTGTTTCCTTATTATCCCTGTGAGGAGTCAGTCAGCTTTGCTCCCTGCAGTGCAAGACCAGCAGAATTTGTCTGGTTTTCCTATTTTCCTTCAGTATGCTCTGCAGGGGTTTACCTATTCATTTCTTGCAGTGTATGCAGAGTTAAGAGAATGTGTGTACTGGATGTAGTCTATATCTCTGTAACCAGAGGCTTGACAGTTTGTTTAATCAAAGGAGCACTGTTAAAGAGGAATTGCTAAAAAGAGCTTTAAACTGTATATATTCCATATTGTTGTATAGTGTATGTATGTTATATATTATTGTGTATATATATGGTATGCAAGTCTTACAAACATACTATAAATCAGCAGCACTTCACATAGAGGAAAAAGTCTAGCAATGAACTGCAGGAGTACCAGCTCTTAAGTAGCCTTTACTTTCCTGATACCTAAACTAATGAGCAGATGAGACAGTAACATGGGCTGGCTGTAATTTCCAGGGGAACACAGCTAGCCTCATTTGATAAGAGCATGTGATTTTATACATTCAGTGGCTTCAACTAGCCTCTGCCCTCACATAATACTCATTCCTACTCAGGCATGAATTCAGATATCCACATGTGTCAGGGGCATGGAAAAATAAGCATTATGCTTCAGTAGTCAAGACATCTTGAAGTGTTAAAGGTTTTTCATAAAACCTATAGATTATGACTGGTTATTCAAATTTATCCTGTATATTTTCACAAATTAATCTGAATTCATGCAGATATTTTATTTTTTCACCTTGAAAGTTCCATGTGTTTGTCCATTCTAGCTTTTAGTTCTTCATTTTCCTGCTGAAACTTCTTAATTTTATCCGTTAAGGCTGCATTGATCTCCACCTTCAACAAAAGAACAAATGGCAGATATACACTTAATGCATTATTAATCTGAAATTCAGTTTCTCACACTAAGTACAGGTTGCATTATTTTAAGATCACAATCATCTTGAAATGATGTGGAAGTGATCTATTGCTTATCACTGGTAGGAAAGTTTACTTCTGCTTATGTACAACAAACCTTTGCCAGTGCTGCTTGATTAACTGCTCAGTACTAAAAGTGGAATCAGGCATCTGATACTTGGATTTCTTGGCTGCTGATAGTTGCTGTCTTCATAGGCAGCATTACAGATGGCAGTAAATTGGGGGGGGGGGGGATTAGTTTGTATATGGCAAGAACAATGACCCTCCTGTGGTACCTTAAGGACTACAATTTTTCAGCATAAGCTTTTATTGCCTGCAACACACTTCATGCCCAAAGAAATCTGTCAGCCTTTAAGGTGCCACAGGACTTTTGTTTTTATAGATGGCAGTATATGGTTTAGGAATAACGTGATGAAAGGTGACAGCATGAGCTGCCTCTAAATAAGCCACACAACTGCATTTCCAAATTTGTGTGACTAAAAGCCCTACCCTTTTAAATGCTCCTCTCAAATTAAGATTTCATGGATTGCCAGAAGTCAGTAAAAACTTCATGGACATCACATGTTTAGACCCCATGATTAGTCCGAAACTTCTAGGATTTCATGAGGATTTGTAACTTCACTGGTATAAGGCAACAGTAGCTCCTGAACAAAGTTTTAACAGTTGACTGGGACTCAGCTAATTATTTAAACTTCTCATTTGCATGAAGTGGCAAGATTTCCATGATGATGAGTGCTGAAGTATTCTAAGAGTGCTCAAATGCCCCAACCCCGGCTGAGACATCTATCATGTTAAATGCTATATAAACATTATAGGAGTTCCTGCCCCAAATACAACAACAAAAGGCGGGTTGGGGGTGGGGAGACATTCTGAAAAGTGGTAATTTCAATGTGCTGTAGTATCCAAAAACATCAGAGATATTGCTTAAATGGAAAGAAAACTACTTTACTCACTGTCATAATATTCAAATTATTTTTCTGTACCATGTTGAGTGGATTGAAACCTTTCTCGTTTTAGTAAATTGTTATAGGTTAACATTTTTGCCTGAGGGAAATATAGTAACAACAATGTAGGCCATGGCCGTATAAACAACTCCAACAGGCTCTGTGATGCAATCAGAATCTTGTATATAGCAGAACAGTACTCCTCTTGGGCAAATGTTACCAAAATTACCTGATATTTGTGAAGAATGCTATGGACAGCAACTAACTAGTATAGATTATTTTTAACCACCCAAAACAAATCAGAATAGAAGTCTCTAGAGATTAAACAGTTCATTATGCCATCTGGAATTTCCCCTCTGGCCTCTCCCACTTGAGTCAGGAGAAAATGGAATTTGATTCGTCTTTCTGTTCCACTTGTTTTTCCTGTTGTATCATTCAGTGAACCTTTCTGCCTAAATTGCAGCCCAGCAAAGGTAAGACTATACCTGTAGCACTGTCATTTACAATGTGCCCCTTTGCAATTTTCTGTTTGCTATTAATGTGTACAATTAGTGTTTCAGCATGATCAGTGTGAATTCACTATCAAAATGTAATGACTACAGCCCCCCCACAGCAGTTTACCAGTTTTTCCATCTTCAGCAGCTTTATATCTTGCTGATGCAGTTTCTCATTCTTGATCTCCAGTACTGCTTTCAAACTTTCCAGTTCTTGTTGCAGATACATAATCTGAGGGTTTTTCTGAAAGATTTTCACAAAAGTTTATTTTTCAGAACTTCAATCTAAATAGCATTTAAAAAAAAAAAGGAATAAATAAATAAATAAATAAAATCTTGAGTGAGACATGGTTTTGAGTCACAAGGAATAATATTTAGGAGTGCAAAAAAAATTTCCCCACCCTCAATTTTGTCCCTCAGTATAAAGATCTAAAGACCCCTTTAAAATACAATTGAAGTTGCCTCTGTAGAACAGTTAACAATTACAGCCCTGTTCAAAACAAAAAGGATGATTGGCCAAAAATGTAAAAATTTGCTTTTGTATAAATGATAAAAAAAATCTCGTTGACCAAACAGATATTTTACTGTGTCAGCAACACTTATTAATTTTACAATAGTGTTCAAAAGTTGCCAGACAGTTAAGGCTCTTCAGAATTTCAGAAACCTATTCTCTTAGTTGTTACAAGAGAATGTTAATTCAAAAAATTATATATGCATGTGTACATATATAGAGTCAGATATTTTGTTGTGCCCTCCTTAAAGTTTTCTTGCATACGAGTAACTTGAAATCTGAACTACATTCAAACCTGTGCTTTTTACATGTGGTTAAATCCTCACTATTTCCAGCTCAAAAGCAGAGCTTTAATTCCTCTCAGTTGTTTTCAGACTTTTTCTTGGGACCCATTTAAAAGAAATCATTTATGCCCACGACCCAACAACTACACCTTTGAGCAATCCATTCCAGTTTTTTGGTGTTGGCAGCATGGGATGCTGCAACCCAGTAGTTGAAGGTCTGCAACTCAGTACTGAGTCCCGACCCCAAATTTGAAAACCACTGCCCTGTATCATATGCATCCAAAAGCAATATGAAAATAGCATAACACATATTTGCATTTTATTCAGGCATGCTAACATTAACTTACTGCATGAAATGATTTGTATCTGCTATAGGAAGCAGAATATTTACTGGTTAGTAAGTGATGTTAATCTGTAAAGGGCTATTTTGTAAATTTAGCCTCTATAAAGGGACCTCTTTTCATTCATCTTTAAGAGCTAGACAGCAAAATATTCTAAATTTTTATGCTTCATTACTGAAGTCACAGGCAATAAGAAAGAGGAAAGCCAGCAAGTACAGTCAGTATATGGGTAAAAACCAGAACAAGAGAAAGAGGCCAATGCTGCTGAAATAAGTCTATGAAGCACCTACGGAAGTAGCACAATCTCCATCCTTAGAGGTTTTTAAGGCCCAGCATGACAAAGCCCTGTCTGGGATGATATTGTTATGGAGAAATGTAATGGAGGAGCACCCTCTGGCGACAAAGTAAAATTAGCTGTGAGCCAGTTTTAAACCCTAATTGTCTATGATTCTAAGAATGAATGTTGGTTTTTGCATTTGATCAAAAGTGGCATTTTGAACTGAGTAGTATCTTCATTACCACAGCAAATCAAAAGAGGACTGCAATAGCCTTCTCCCTTCCCAAGATAGCAACTTTGTGGTGGACAGTTCACAGAGACTTTCAGAGGGAGAGGATGAAAGCCTGTTAGACTAAAGCTGGAGGACTTTAGTGAAATGCAACATCTTCAAGGTACGAATACACACTGCAATGAAGGTGAGCACCTAGTTAGCCAACATGTTTGAACGACTGGTCCAGTTGTGTTTAATGTCATTTTAAATGCCTGTAGTTCTTTCTGTTTGCAAGCTGGGATAGAAATTGAGCAGAATTTAGGTTCTGATCTCAGAGAAAGCTAAGTGAGGAATGAAATAATGGGCACTTTAAGAACAAAGCGTAGTGATCTTTTCCCCCAAATACTGCTGTGAGGAAAGTGGAAGATACAAAGAGACAAGTGAAATAAAAAACTGTCAGACTAGGTTTTACTGGGTTTATTTCCTTTTTTAAAAATGAGAATCCAAGTCTTGATATAAACCTTATGTTATTCAAAATTCAGATTTGTAACTTGCATGTGTCAAGAGCCAGCAAGTATTCTTCTCTTCTCCCTTACTAAAGCAGATATTTAAAGTTAAATGCAAAAATATGCTGCAGAAGACAACAGCTTTGGTTGACAAATCCTTCTCACTGGAAGAAGTCTGAAGAAGGGAAATCTCAAGCCCAGGATTTCACCTTATGTATTACTGGCACTCCATCTTACTCAGGAGGTAAGGCCAAAAGAAGCATTTCCAGGTGCATAAAAGACACAGCCTACTGCCCCTTCAAACCAGTTGAAAATTCATGGAAAAAAAAAGTCTCAACCCCAACATCCATCCATGCTGCCTTGTAGTCTGCATTACTTCTCCCTCTGCAACCACATAACTCAGGAATTGTGCTGCCATTGGTTTCTCCTACTGCCCTGCTAGGAGGTGGAGCAAGACAGAAGGAAGAAAGGTAGGAAATAAATGCTTTTGAGAGGGACGCTGGCATCCACTGGATAAAGCAGCAGTAGTTCTGGTAGCGGTTCATGAGAGAAACTCACAGAGAACCATAGAATCCTAGGGTTGGAAGGGACCTCATAGGTCATCTAGTCCAACCCCCTGCCAGAGGTAGGACCACTCTTACTAAACCATCCCAGTCATGGTTTTGTCCAGCCGGGCCTTAAACACCTCCAAAGATGGAGATTTCACCACCTCCCTTGGCAGCTCATTCCAAGGCTTCACCACTCACCTAGTAAAAAAGTTTTTTCTAATATCCAGCCTTGACCTCCCTAACTACAACTTGAGACCATTGCTCCTCGTTCTGTCCTCTCTTATTACTGAGAACAGTCGAGCTCCATCTTCCTTAGAGCATCCCTTCAAGTAGTTGAAGGTTGCTATCAAATCCCCCCTCAGTCTTCTCTTCTGCAGGCTAAATAAGCCTAATGCTTCCAGTCTTTCCTCACAGGGCTTGTGCTCCAGCCCTTTAATCATTTTGGTTGTCCTCCTCTGAACTCCCTCTAGCATGTCCCTGTCCTTTTTGTAGTGGGGAGCCCAAAACTGAACACAGTATTCTAGATGTGGCCTCACCAGTGCAGAATAGAGGGGAATGATCACATCCCTTGATCTGCTGGTAATACATCTTCTGATGCAGCCCAGTATGCCATTGGCCTTTTTGGCAGCAAGAGCACACTGCTGACTCATCTAGCTTCCCATCCACCATAACCCCCAGGTCCTTTTCTACAATGCTGCTACTTAGCTGAATGTTCCCCAGCCTGTAGCAGTGCATGGGGTTTTTCCGTCCCACGTGCAGGATTTTACACTTGTCCTTATTGAACCTCATAAGATTTCTATTGGCCCACTGTTCCAATTTATCTAGGTCTCCCTGAATCCGGTCCTTGCCCTCCAACGTGTCTACTGGTCCCCCCAGCTTGGTGTCATCCGCGAACTTACTGAGAGTGCAGTCTATTCCATCATCCAGATCATTGATGAAAATGTTGAACAGAACCAGCCCCAGGACCGACCCCTGGGGCACACCACTCGTTACTGGTTGCCAGCTAGATATGGAACCATTGATTCCTACACGCTGAAACCATTGATCTAGCCAGTTTTCTATCCACCTTATAGTCCACCTATCCAACCCATACTTCCTTAATTTGCCAATGAGAATGCTGTGGGGAACTGTATCAAAAGCCTTGCTAAAACCATCTTCCCTCTTACTGGCTCTCCAGGCCATCAAAACCTTCAACAACTGTTTTGCGTATGTGACTTGTGTCTCTCTTGCCAAGCTGTGTGCTGCTGGTCTCAGCTCCCCTCAAACTGATTTCACGTCTTCTCCCACCACGCTCACTTTTGTAATCCTGTGGTCTCCTCAGTGGTGTGTAAAGCAACTGGCCCTGAAGCCTGGTTTTTCTAGCTTTCAAGTTCAAAGTAAATCTTACCAACATAGGCAAATCTCTGCAGAAAGACAAACACTGGAGACAGGAGACCTTTCGCCTGTTAGACCCTAGCTTTAGAGTCTGTCCATAAATGAACTAACGTGCATATCAGTAGCTGTGCACAGAATGTTCACAAGCATACAACTGTGTAAAACCTTCCAGAGCAGACCAGTCACAATTAGAAAGAAGCAGAGATGCTGATAGTTTGCTACAGCTGAAGTTACACACACAGAGGAACCATCTCCTCAGATGAGATCAGTGTCTGATGTCCACCGTCGTTAGAGTAGCCTGGAAAACTCTGAATCAGTATGTGGCTTTGTCTTCTAAAAGGAAATGACTATGGACAGGGTGTCAAACTCACTGGATCAGGGGTTTTTTTTTTTTTTTTTGGTTGTAATCAGAAAATGGACTGCAAAATGACACTTTCTTGCTCTGAATGTGGAAGAAGAAAAGGGGAACCCGTGTGGCCACATGGCCAGTGACAGGTGTCCTGCCTTCCAGTGTGGCCCCCCACATTGAATGAGTTTGACACCCCTGCCAAGTTGAAAATATGGATGAACATACTTATCCCATCCTATTGCAGTAAATCTCTCATTCAGAGCACACTTCTTAAAGCAAGAACATTATGGATTATTACACTAGCCTCAGGAGAAAGGGAAGATTTCCAAAGGGACAGCTGTGTTAGTCTAGTCCAGTAAAAAAAAAACCAAGGAGTCGTGTGGCACTTATCTGTTAGTCTTTAAGCGCCACATGACTTTTTTTTAAAGGGAAGATGCTGATGTATTACTGTAGTGTATTTCCTTTAGTCATTAAGCAGTAACTAAATACACATCTCAAATGAGCCCTTAAAGGGCTCATGCTTGCAGTAACTCTGCTTGGAAAATTCTGAATAAGCCATGTTCCTTGAGATACTCTGTCTATAATGAGACATATACATTTTGCATTTAGAATAACCATAAATACATCTCTAAATAAGCTTGATGTTTCCATATCCTAATGTTGCCATCTGACTTGTTCCTACAATAGTAAACTTTATCATGCCTCTCCTAGTTTAGAAACATTTCAACATTTGATGGTTGAGTTAAAAGTTTGATAAAATCTGCTTCGACCATGCTCCAGACCAAGAAAATGACATGTCATTCAAAACATTATCTGTAGCTTCTAGGAAATATATTGCATTATTATGGCTGACAAAATATACTCCCAAAGCAGTTCAAATAAGTTACAAGATTAGCAGCATAGTGAACAAGTCATTGCTTTCTGCTAGTCTGATGGTCATTTCAAGACAGACCTAGTTACTCAGTACTTCTGGGAATAATCAAGCAAGTTGGACCCTCTGCTAGAGCATTTATTCAGCAGCCCTGCTTACACAAACCAATTACAGTTTGTACACTAGAAAAGGAACTTTGCTGGAACTAAAATGCCCGGTACCTGCATACCAATTGTTATTCAACAATTGTACACCTTTGAATGTGTTACATTCCATTCACCATTTGACCATTTAACAAGTATTTCTCATTTTCTATTGGCCTGTGTACCTTTGCTCCAAAATGAAGACTTGACAGTGTCCCTACCAATAAGCAACTGAAGGATACAAAAAAAAAACCCAACCACTTTTAATAATTAGGCATTCTATAAGTATGTTAATGTTTGCAACCTAAAGAATTGTATTATGTCTGGAGATGGATCCTGAGAGACTGAACTGTGTAAAAAACAGCAGTATGGGTTCCTCTGAAAGTATGGGAAGCCAGTTACCCCGGGGCGGGTGGGGGGGGGGGGACGGACTTGAGTATGTTGTGTATTTAAGAAAATTAAACTCAATACTTACAAGATTTGCTTTTTCTTTGGCTATTTGCTTTTGTTCTTCCAACTTTAACTTCTCATTTAAAGAATCATTTTCGTTTTTTAATTCATCAATTTTTTTCTGAAAAATAAAGTGCAAGAGTCAGGTCAGAAATTAAGTATGCATCTCTACAAAAAGTATTTGAAATTACTGTAAGTCTGTGAATCACATCCCCAACAAACCTCAAATGATTCCTGTTTCTCTCTTAATGACTCTTCAAATGAATTCCTTTCCAGTTCTTGAGCATTCTTGAGCTCTGAAATTAATACCAGATATGCAGATTTATTCCATTGCATGAAAAAAATATATATTTTAGAGAACACACTTAAAAGTGAATATGCATGGTCAGTAGCAAGAACCTTGAATAGATCTGGTAATATTAATCATCATTCCTTGGCTTAAAAACACAAGATGTCCAAGTGATTTGCCTTCTGGGCATTTGATTGTTTCCTCATGTCTGCTATCTTATACCTAAATTTTTCAGTGAAATATCAGCTTTGAAAGTACATCATATGCAATGAAAAAACTATTGAAATTGCATACACTGAGCACATTGCTGGTACCAACTAAATATGCACACCTGAGAAACAAAGTGTCTATATTAGGCAAGTTGCGATAAAATGTTTGTCTAGGAAGAACTCAAGAGCCTCATTATCTTTCTGTGAAATATTGTAGATTTTTTTTTTAACTTGTTCCTGCTCCCAGTGCAGTCAGTGAGAGTTGCATCACTGATTCCAAAAAACTGGAAAATTCCACCATTATGTTAAGGGATAAAAATAATTGTCTACAAGGGACTAAAATGAGGCTCAAAACTACTTGTTACTGCATGTTATCTTGAAGAATTTCTACAAACTGACCAGACATTTTACCTTCAGAAAACCTGAATTCCAAACCATGTCTGGACATAGTTTAAGAATTCTCAGCCTTTCCAGGTCAGAAAGAGTATCTTCACTGTATCTGGATGTTAAGGAAAGCCCATTCTGAGTGGCTCCTTCATTTTCTTTAGTTTTCACTGAAACAGTCTAAGTCACTGAACTTGATTTTGAAAACAACCTAAAAAATAGACACTAATTTCATTGCAAAGTGGAAGAAAGTAGATTAAATCCATTAGACTACTTTCAAATCTCCACCTAATTTTTAACTTGCACATTTATTCCTATATGTAAAATAAGACTGCTCAGTCCAAAAATAAAGAACTTCATCTCATTAAGAATTTCAAAAGTGGGTCTTTTTTTGGTCAGGAACAATAGATATTTTAAGAGCAAACATAATAGCTGTGTTAGTCTAGTCCAGCAAAAAAAACCCAAAAAAACAAACAAACAAACAAAAAAAAAAACCCAAGGAGTCATGTGGCACTTAAAGACTAATATTTATTTTTCGCATGAGCTTTCGTGGGAGAAAATGACATCTTCGAAGCATCTGACGAAGTGGGATTTTCTCCCACCAAAGCTCATGCAAAAAATAAATCTGTAGTATTTAAGTGCCACATGACTCCTTGTTTTTGTTTGCTTAAAATAATAACCATGCAACTTTTTTTTAAACAGACAGCACTGCTAAGAGACTTATCTGGTAGCATATGTTCCAGTTCATGAAGCAGCACAATGAACTTGCCTGTAAGCGATGATTCATATTCCTTTTTCAACTCTGCTATTTCTTCTGCATGCCTGGTTTTGAGTTCTAACTTGAAATTTTCATGTGTAATGTTTAAGTTGTCAACCTGCAATATGACAGTAAGATTTTTAAAAAAAAGTGTCCCTCATATATAGCTATGTATTCCTTACTTAGGACAAAAATGTGAAGTTACCTAAATCCTCTCCCATTCATTCACCCAATGAACAAAAAAGCGTGTCCTCAGGGAACCTTTTTTAAGCGGAGTTTAACTAAATCAGCTTTGGAAGGTGCCATGAATGTGAAACTATTAGACCAACAGAGCAAGGAAGTTCTGAAGCTGATAGCTCCATCACTTAGAATATCCTCAACTCCCTTAAAATGAAATCCAGTGACTGAACTAGAACCTCCCAACTAGTCTCAACTGTTTCGATACCAGGTGAGGATGTCTAGGTAGCACTATGGTTACATCCGCAGTGCAAAGAAGTGTGTTAACTTGGAATAAAACTAGTAATGAAGGCATAACTTTTCACTGAGGTTAGCCATTCAAGTTAAGCCAAAAAAAGTAGAGTATGGGGGATGAATTTAAGGTGCTAATTTGAGTTAGATGCAGAAATAGTCTCAGGAGGAATTAAACTATGTGCAACACTTTGTGGGTCAGAAAGACAACGTTTGATCAAAGCAGGGACGTGTTGATCAAACAGACTCAATGCCTACTTTCAAGCTGAATGCGTACGTTCATGCTGACAAAGGTATTGAGTAGTTCAGATGACACCACATCTGTTTTGCTGCACCTCAAAGCTTTAATCTTTAAATAACCATTAAGGTTATAGAAGCCTTCAAATACTGAATTTACAAACATGTTTTTAGTTAGTTTATATATTTTAAATGCTTGTCTAAAAAGTTTTCCAGCACTTAAGGATCAGTGAAACATTTTGTTAACATGATCAAGGTCAGTTTAATCTTAGCTGAAGATAGCAACATCATCAGAATAAAAACCATACATGTTTGCAGGCTTGTTTAACCATAGAAAGGAACGTATTGCAAGGTGAAAGTGCCAGAAAACTCGATGTGTTTGGGTTATTAATATCACTTAAAGAAAGCTTCCAAAGCCCTAGAGAATAATTCCAGTACAAAACACCACAGACCTGCTCTTGGAGTTGCGCTTTGTATTTTTCAGCTTCTTCAATACATATACTCTGCAGTTTCTCACACTCTCCCGTGTAAAATTGTTTAAGTCTTTCCTCCAGCTCTGTCAAATCATTTTGGTGTTGCTGATTTAGCTTCTGCACAAATCCTTCATAAGCAGCTTGTAATTCATTCCTGTCTCTCTCCAACTTCTCGCAGGCTGCAGAAGTTGTTACTGAAGATTTAAAAAGAGAATCACAGATTTAACTTGTTAAAAATCCAATAAATATCCGTTTGTCTACATTATTTGATCTTATTTCACCACTGGATTCCTTAAAGTAGAACATCAGTGCAAGTGTCAAAATGTTTTCTGGAATGCCATTGCCAATATGAATACCCCCAAGACAATCAAGTCTCAAGAATCTCTGGCCATGGAAGCAGACTCCATGCTACAGAAAGATTAGTGTAGTGAATTCAAAGTGAGATCAGATATGGTTTACATGGCAGTTGGACAAGCATCTGTATACGGCCATTCCAAAATACCCTCATTAGCTTTTTGACCTCCTCAGAAGTCATTGCTAAAAATTCCACAAATCATTTAAAATACATTTTCCAACAACTAATACACAGTTCCCCCCAAGTCCTAACCCCTCCTGTTCTTCACTGATCTCTCCTCACCTCACCTTAGTTGGGAAGCACTTGCTGGCAGTCTTGACTGAGTAAGGACTGGCACAGCTGATGACCCAGTGCCTCCTCATTTCTTGTGCCCAGGCACTTTCAGGTCCCCTTTTTCAACCAAACTTTTTAATTGAAAGCCAGGCACCTGGTATTCCCACAACTCTGCAAGTGTAGAAACTAGTTTAAACTGTTTTCCTATGTGAAGTGAAATGGGAGGGAAATCAAATTTAGAACATCCATCCTAATGTGCCTTCAAAAATTGAGTACAGTACTTGCAATTTCCAGAAGAGCAGCTGTGTTAGTCTTTTTCAGCTAAACAAACGAGTCCTGGATTGCATCTTATCAAGTAGGTTTTAGCCCACAAAACCTTATGCCCAAATACATTTGTTAATCTTTAAAGGTGCCACAAAACTGCATTTGTTGTACAGTCAATTATGTTCACTATCATGAGATTTAGCCGTCAGCTCAGGATGTTTGGAACCTATCTCGTACTAGGCTACATTCTAGAGAACACAGCAGAAACAATCAGAACATTAGGAGATAAATGCAGGCAGCTTGGAGAATGGAAAACCATCTCAAAGAACTCAAAATGTTTAATGTTCTCATTACTCCAGTTTAACAAAGAACTAAATTTTTGCCTTCCACTCCATTTAAAAGGTACTTTGAACTTCTGCTTCACAACGAAATACCTATTCTTACAAATTCTACCTTTAGCGCAGTAGATTGTATGTTAAGTGTTCACAACTCAGAGCAAAAGGGCACATATACCACCCTTAGTCTCCTCTCACCCACCCTTTTCCATTGTAGCATGACCTGCTGAACAGGCTCTGCCCAGTACACCTTCATCTGCATACAACTAGTGTCACAATACAGAAAGATGAAGTAATAACTTGTCATGCCAGCAGTTATACTTCTCATATTGAAGGCTGACCAATGAATGCCATTGTATATGGTTTCATTTCTATGCAATTTCAAGACAGAGAAAATTAAAGGCTTATCTAAGCTATTTAAACAGAGACCTGACTAAAAGGTTACTATAACCTTGGATTAGTTGGAAGCAAAAGCTTTATACTATATATTACAGACGCACTACATGCACGCTGTTTAGCACAGGAAAAGAAACTGAAGTGACAGTGTTGACGCTATACTCACTTTAAACACCTTCTCCCCCCAGCTTTGTGCTCTTGTCTGAGTGTGTAACAGGAACATGCTGGTTATAAGTTTTTGTATATATATGAAATGCTTGTCACAGCTTTGCCTGAACAATGTGAATAAGCTGCAATATGTCAGTGCAAGCATTATGCCTTGAGTTTTGTAGCTGTGGGCTTTCTCCATATGTACAATTACCTTTAATTCATCAAGAACACAGGAAGTTAGGTAAATGATGACTGATACTTGCACTCTAATTTTAGACAGTATATCTAATTGGAATTCTGCAAGTGAACTATGCATGAAGTCACTGAAGCTTTGCTATGCAACAATTAGTTGTTGAAAGTATTTACATAAATTAGTCCCATCTACAAAACACTTCAGCAATTTCCCAACTCTATTAATGTACCTGGAATGGCTGTGGATCAGAATTAAACTGAGTTTTTCACCTTCAGACATATGTTGCCACAAACCAACGTGCCCACCTCTGGGTAAGCTGAAAATCATCTCTCTCGTCAACGGAAGATGGTCCACACTAGAAGTTACCTTATTTGCCTTGTCTCCAATATCCCAGGACCAACACTGCTACCACACTGCACAATTGCTCCAGCCAGCCATAATTCCAACTTATTTCTGCAACTTGTCTTGATTTCACATGTTACTTTAGAAAGAAAGGTGTCCATCACCAGCATTAGAGTTTCTAAAAATTTATCTATATTCCTCTTCAGTTACACTTCCCCTTTCCTCTGGAAATCCAAGCTAAAAGCTTGAAGCTTTTCAGTATCATTGTAGGCTACCTGCTACTGAAGGCATTTGCCTGGCATGGTTATGTGTTTTGGGGAAAGGATATAGTGGTGGTTGCTGTCATTAAGCCAATACAGCAAGTTCACAAGCAGTGAGCCAGAGGATATCGTCATCACTGGTACAAGCTGCATGCAGAACTCTGATCTCTGTTTATCCATGGTGGTGAGAGGTACAGCTATGAAGCAGTCACCACTCACATGGGTTATTTAATTTGTATTTATTCAAGAGCATCATAGCAAAGCATTTCAAATGATCCATTGTTTTGAGTCTTCCATTATTTTCAACACCTATCCAGTTTCATTATTTGAATGTCCCAGGTGATTTATTTGTCTGTGTTTAGGTACAGAGTCTGCCTTTGTGTATTAACAGAAGCATCATTGCTCTGGACGCTTGGCATTTTAAATAATTTAAGTATTTTGGATGATACATGTTTAACAAAACAGACTAAAGAAAAAACCCACACCTTCAGTGAACAGCCACATATTTCCTGCTCATCCGAGTCTGAAATTTGGATTTAAGAGGAAAAGATTGTAGTGCCAGAGTACAAGATAACTTTTGACATGGTGTGAGTCTCAGTTTGGCCAGAGGTGCAGACTTGACATTACAGGAGCAATCAATCAAGCGGGGGGGGGGGGAAGGCATGGTGAACACATTCTGAAGTTCATTCCTGTATAAAAATGATTAATGAGAAATTGAACAGCCCTAATAGTCAGATAACCAAGAACTTGCACAGAAATTTGAGATAATGCTTATTTGTGGAAAATATTTGAAAGAATGAGATTAACAGTATACAAAGCCTGCATAATGCACTTCCAATTTATATCCAGTGTCCAAGGAAGAACTGTTCTAATTTGTATAATGTAATAGTGTATACTCTGTGAGAAGGAAAAGGAAGGCAACACAGGCATACATTAGGCAGTAAAAAGACATCCTAGAATACTATAAATCAATCTTGACACGAAACAGAGTCGTATGTGATTTGAGTTTAGGCACAGGATACATTTTCACTGCCATAGCTGGAAACTTATTTGATTTAAAATACAAATTAGTATTTGGTTTCATTCATACCTTTTGTGCTTGCTTTTTGAAAACTCATTTGAGTGAAGTTTTCTTTACACAGGTTTTGTGAAAAAAAATTTAGCATTTTGTTGAGTTTGTTACCAAAACAAGTTTCAAGCAGAACCAATGAACCAGCCATCCTAAAACTGACCTACTGGACAGGAACATTCACTTCTGAGAGTGTAAGAGATATTACCCACGCAACCTCTGTGAAAGGTAACTAACAGCAATAGAGTGAACATCTCAAAATACTGGGCTTTTCACAAGCTGAAGCTGGAGCTGGAGGCCTCAATAAAGCAAGCATTTCTTGGCAGGAGATGGAGCATCCACTCTGAAAACAGCAGCAGCAGCCGCCGCCGCCTGGTGCTCTTTCTTTGAGGAAGTCTAGGACTGTGTAAAGGAAATGTGATGCTGGAAGAAGGGGACTTGCAGGAAAGAAGGTCTTGTTTACAACAAGCACTAGTAGAGCAGCACTGGAGGCACTATGCCAATAGGGGAGCTTTTCTCATAGATACTCAGGGTGGTGGTAAAATGGTAGCTATGTTGATGTGAGAAGGACACATACAGGGAGTTAAGGTTGGCAAACTTCACTCAGGGCATAGGTTTTTCACATCCCTGAGTGACAGTTATACTGACATATGTCTGGAGTGTAAGCCAGGGAAGATGCTGCCTAATTGAATGAGAAGAGTGAAGCTTCTCCTAGGCTACACAGTTCTCATTCACAATAACCCCTCACTGCCTTCTTGAGAGAATCAACAGCATACCTTTCCTCTTCTAGAGTTACTGATCCGATTGAGGAACAGAAGTACTGTATGATCCAGGTGATCAACCAAGATTATAATGCGGCAAACAATGCATCTGAGACAGTGTTTCAAGTAATCCACTGGACTGAAATTTACCAAAATTATAAAATTCTTTAAAAAATTAAGTTGTTTTGCAGCAAGATGGGGTTGGGTGCTAGCTTGCACTGCCCTATCCACTACCATGTTACAACAAGACTAAGAATATTAATTTTGCCACATAATGTTCTGAAGAACTCTTAAGAGCATATTGATAAAAAGAGTCAGTTAATTCCCCAGCCTAACCTTGAATAAAATTCTTTATTAATCCAAACTCTCTAGGAGGAGTTTGTTCAATCCAATTATTTTGCTTTATTAAAATAAGTTAACTTTAAAGAAAAAACTTTTTCATTAACTGAAGGATGTTTTCTTTTGGTAGCCTAAGTGTCACTATTATAAAAATGCCCATCTGAGCTTTTCCTACACCTCACAGCCCTTTACCGAGACACTGATTGACCAATTGAATGCTTCAGAATTGTCATGTTTCACAGCTGTTTCACTGTTCCTCTCCTCATCCCTCCCCATTATAAAGCACTTCCCACCACAGCTCGATATGTCAACCATTCTAGCGCATTACATTCCATGAAAGACTGAACTGTGCAAAGTTTCAAATCCACAGAGCACAAATGTAACAGTAGATAAATGCCACAAAACCCAGAGATGGAAGTGCTTTCCACTTATCCATTAAATTAGTTCAGTTTCATTTGTAACATCAAAAGTAATATTTTAAGGCTCTGACACACTGTAGTTAGTATAGGGAACATGATATTTAGCAACTAGAAGTAAAATACACTTTTTTTCAGCTAGACAAATCCAAAAATGTTTTCTGCCGCAAGAGCACCACAGTCACTCAACAATTTTCCACAACCTACCCATTAGAAAGGGAACTTGTATCAACCCCTGCATTTAAACTGCCTAATATTTTCCTATTATAAATAGTGCTTGCAACCTTTCTGGAGATACTCATACCTCCACTATTCACAAGTGTTTCTCGCTCCCAAATCATACCCCCAAGATCCAACACATTTTTCCAGCATCATAGTCTTATCAGCTTTGAAAGCATTATAGGGGAGGTAATTTCCCATCTCCTGGTGGTCAAAGAGAGACAGACTTCCTTCAACCACCATCTAAATCAGGGCTTCTCACATTTTTTGCAGGTCACAACACACTTAGTGACATGTCATGGACTGTAGAGGACACACCAGCCCACACCCTGAAAGCCAAATCCAGTCATCTCCCCAGCTGTCCATGACACACAACTATATCAACACACTAGTGTCCCCCAACTGGTTGAGAACCACTGATCTAAATCTAGGTCATCTGCCCAACTCCAGGATAACTGAGCTCCTTGAATTTTTGCTTATAAGATTGCCAGCCCCATACAAAAATATTGGCATTTACAGCATCTTGTTTCCAAGACAGGAGATGGTAAGGAAGGAAGCAGGAAGTTCAGGAGCACAAGCAGTCCTGTTTTCTGTTTATTAGGGATGGTTCTGCCAGATTTTCAGCAAGAATTGGTTCTGTTGCACTTCCTCATGGCTTTGTCCCATGGTATGTTAAGCTTAGTCATATGCCTATAGCTTTGGAACAGTTTTCTTAATTGGTAAGTCATGGCTTAATTGGTAAGTCAGAAAAGGCAGCCAGGTAGGTTACAAAATGTAGAATTTTTTTTTTTTTTGGTAATGTTCTGAAGTAAAGGAAGTATTAGTCCCCTCCACCACACACCTTTCAAGGGTAAACATTCTCTGCCAAGTCTTCAAATTTATGTCACGTGTGTGTGTTTAATAATAGCTACATTTTTATTCCTGTAGCAAATGTAAGGGGAATGTGAAAGTTTACCTCAATTAAATTGTAGGTAGCTTGATGTGGTTGAGAACTGTGGTCTCGGAATATCAGTTTTATAACTCCCAAATAAGCATTACACACTGAAACGTTTTCATATTTCCTTTCCGGGCAAGTATTGCTTACTAGAGGTGAAAAGAATCAGATGGTCTGCAGTCACCATGATAGATTTTACATCAAGAAGCTGTTGTGGAAACCAATGACTTTGCTCCCTTATTCAGAAAAAAACGTTTTCAGCAAAAATATTTCAAATAAATACTTAAAGTACATACTGGAGCCCTTCTTTATAAAATCTAGTTTGTCCTCCATAAATATCAGACTATAATAATTGTTATTATTGTGCAATTGTTCCTAAGTCAGTCAAAGATGCTTTCATGCAGGTATTTTTCAAGTCTCCCAGTCCAAGAAAGAGCCAGTAAGGCACAGCTTTAGCATTTTAACTGATGAAGCTAATTAAGACTAAAGATTAAAAACTATCCATCTTATGACTTTAAAACCAAAAATCATCTTCAGGTGATTTACTAGTTTCCTTTAATTCTCTTGAGAATCCACTACTATGACAAATTTATAAGTGCTGAGAGGTCCTTAACAGACAGTAATCAAAAGCAAGACACTAGCATGGTGAATTAGGACCATCCTAATAGGTTTAATAGGAATAAGATGATAAACTACAACACTAAGTATACATGTTATGAACTTTCACATTAAACATTTGCTGTTTTGAAGTCTACTTTTACATTTCATGCTGGAACATGCATGTCCTGAAGACTTTGCTACCTTCCTCTGACCCACACAAGTGGGTTGGATCCACATATGCTCAATTTTCCCCCCCACTGGGTAAAAATATCTGATAGGATGCCTTTATTTCTGGAAGGAAATAAAGGCAGGGAAGTCATGGGATCAGGTCACACTAACAGCAAATCAAATCAGTTAAGATTCAAACACTGGCAAACAGCACACAGAGGGAGGGTGAGGTCAAATCACCTCTTGTAATGGGAAAAGAATCCCTACTCGAGATTTAATCTTGCTTTCACAGTCAAATTTGCATATTGGCTCCAATTCTTCAGTTGCTCTTGGAAGTCTTGATGTGTTACCCATTTGCTTGACCACTGCTGTTAACAAATCATTAGTGTAGTGAGAAGGGAGATTGATAATGTTCCCCTACTGGTTTTTGAATTATTTCTTATGTCAGATTTGTGCCCATTTATTCTTTAGCCCAGAGACTGTCCTGTTTGTCCAATGTACAAGGCAGCAGAGCATTTTGGCACATGATGCTTAAATCACATTGGTGGATAAGCAAGTGAATGAGCCCTTGATGGAGTAGTTTGATTGATTAGGTCCTGTGATGGTGTCTTTTGTGCAGATACGTGGGCAAAGTGGCAACATGGTTTGTTGCAAGGATGTGCACCCCCTTTAATGTTTCTATTTTTAGGTCTGTAGTTGCTGGTATCTGTTTAAGATAAGGGGGCCATCTAAATGGAGAGGTCTGTCTCCCAAGCCTTGAGAGAATGAGAGATCATCTTTTAGAATAGGCTATAGGTCCTCAAGGATGTGCTCTAGAGGTCTGACTTGGGGGTTGTAGATGACGACCAGAGATGTTCTGTCTTCTTTCTTGGGCTTCTCCTGTAGTAGACAGCTGGCTCTGTCAATTTGTTTCTTCACTTCCACAAGTGGGTACTATAGTTTTAAGAATTCTTGATAGAGATCCTGAAGGTGTCTGTCTGAGGGATTGGACCAAATTTGGTTATATCTTAGGGCTTATTTTGATCCCATGCCACAATCAAAAACTTAGCCAGGAACACTGCACATAGGAGATCCACTCAACATTTGCAGTACAAATTAGGGTTGGGCACATGACCACTACCCTATACCTCTGAAATGCTACTGATCAGTAGAGTTACCTACACCCCCTCGAGCCTTCATCCAAAACACAACATACAATCCATTGTCTACAGCCAAACCCTAAGACACAGCCGCAGTTGCTCTGATCTCTCAGACAGGGACAGACACTTTCAAGATCTCTGTCAAGCATTCTTGTAACTACAGTACCCACCTACATTAAGTGAAGAAACAGAGAGTCAGGCAGGTAGCCACATTAGTCTAGGTCAGCAAAATAAGCAAGGAGTCCTGTGGCACTTAAGACTAACTAGTTTAATAAATTTATTTAAATCATGACCGTTTCTTTTCCCATTACAAGATGTGATTTCACCTCACCCTCCTCTATGTGCCATTTCCCAGTGTTTGAATCTTCACAACTGCTTTGATTTACTCTTAGTGTGATCTGATCCCATGACTTGCACTTCCCCTGCATTTATTTTCCTCCCATTCTGCAAGTTCCCCCATCTTCAAAGCATCTGATGAAGTGGGATTTTCTCCCACAAAAGCTCATGCAATAAATAAGTTTTAGTTTTTAAGTAACAAAGGACCCCTTGCTTGTTTAATTGAACACTAAGATTTTTGTCAGACCACTCCTTTGTACTCTCTTCTTTTATTAAAAAGGAGTAAAATTTGTTATGGGAATTCATGTTTTAAGGAGGAGAGCTATTGATTTAGGAAAAATACCATTTTTCACAAAACAGATATAAAAAGCCCTCACTAAAGAATCCCACAGGTTGAAGATTTTTTTTTAATGAGATCTTTAAATTTTGAAAGATCTTTGTGTTTAATTACAGTATTTGAATGCATTGTCACCAAGACTGGGATTCTTAAGCTTTCATAGTAGAAAAGCCATCTCAGGTGATATTGTGAATGGAAGGGAGATGGTTCATGTGACAATTAAAGGGAAGGCTCCACAAGATAAATCACATACATATATGGCAACTACAGCAATTACTTAAGAAATTGTTAGGAAAGTAATTAATATGCTTTTTATGCCACACAGCAGCCAGAAGCCAACAGAGCCAGTACCATGCATTCTAAAAGTTCTTGTGGATGGTGAACCACCAGCTGAGGGGGGGAAAAGTGTTTTTATCTTCTAATCAAGTTCTACTTGTGTGTAGAACATAGTTTTGCCTTCTTAGGGTATGTCTACACTGCAATTAAAAATCCTGCAACAGGCTCATGCGTGGGAGGGTCACAGAACTCACAGTAATTTGAGATGGAGATAAACTACTTAAGCATCTTTTCTTAGAAAGTGGTGATTGGCAACCCTCCCTCTCCTGCCCAAAACACCCTCCACATAAACAGGCTGGTTTTGTCCTCCCAACCCACATTTACCATCCCTAAATCCAGAGTTATGCTGATTAAAAAAATTCTCTTCATCAGGTCAGTAAGCAAATGAATGAATGAATGGAGGCCAAAAAAGCAAAGGGCAGGGTACAAAAGAGGGTTTTTCCTTCCTGTGAATTTTTAGTAGTTTTAACTTCTCTTAAATGACTTGTTTGCATGAAGTTGGAACTCCAGTATTGAGTTTCTCAGGGCTGGTCTACATTGCATAGTTATGTCAGCTTAACTACACTGCACAAGGCGCAAAATATTTTTGCCACCCTCAGCAACGTTGATCTAAGCCCCAGTGTTAACACCATCTCCTAGTTTAGTGCCTCTTAGGGAAGCAGATTTATTAAACCAAAGGACAAACTCCTTCTACTGTGTTAAGTGTCTATACCAGAGTACCACAGCCACAGCATTTCTACAGAAGACATAGCCCTATTTTAGGAATAGGAGTCTTTAGTGTTCCAATCCTACACGTCTGTGATTCATGAAGGGACCTCAAGAAGTCATTTAGTTCTGCCTTGAGTGCAGGAGACTAGACTAAGTATTATTTAGACCACTGGCTCTCAACCACTGTGTCAGGACCCATTACTGTGTCACCACACAGAGGTAAGTATGTCGTGGAGATGGCTGGATTTGGCCTGCAGAGGGTTGATACACCCATCACATCTTTCAACACAATATTCCTGTTCACAGACGACAACTAGAATGGCACTCCCAGGCAGAACAATGGTGACAAGCAGAATGAGGAATGGGGGCATGCATACAGGCCCTGATGTGGGGACAATGGGCCTTCCTGACATGAGGGCCCACAGAGCCCCTAACATGAGGGAATATGAAGAGATTTGCCAGGAGTCTCACAAAAGAAGGTGATAGGCCCACAGGAAACAAGCTCCAAAGGGGGTAGCTGTCAGTCTAGTTCTGCAAAACAAGCAAGGCATCCTGTGGCACTTAAAAACTGATGAAGTGGGATATTCTCCCACGGAAGCTCATGCGATAAATAAGTTTGCTAGTCTTTAAGTGACACAGGCCTCCTTGCTTAGGAAGCATAAGGAGTGCAAGGAGCCCTTGATGTGTGCCAATCCCATGTACTCATTCGCATCTTTGACTTTCCACACAACTTTATTAGCTAGCCACTGCAGAGCTTTCGAAGGGCAGGTTTACACCAATGCTGCTATAGCACTTTAGCAAAGATGCCCTAAAATGACTGGAGCGTACTCTCCAATCAGCTTAGTGAATCCAGCTACCATCAGTGAAGTGCTGGCCGCTCTAACCAACACTGATCTAAGTGCAAAGGCAGAACTCAGAGGTGTGAATTATTCATTAGTTATACCAAAGCACTTCTGTAATGTAGACTGGGGCTTAAAGTACAGCAAAGGAAGCATTTAAGTCTCAATTGTGTATAGTACAAAGCATCAAAGACATTGTTGTATTAAGCTTTAATCTTACATTTTTAAGAACCGCAAATCAGATTTAAGCAGTTGAGACTGATGGGAAAGCCATTTCCTGACTAGGCCTGAATGGTTGGGGACAGTCAAGGGCCCAAGGAGCGCCAAGCCCTTAACTCAGTTAGTTGCTAGCTGCCAGCAAATGCCTATCCTATCAGTCACTACTGGAAAATAAGCCTTCAATTACATGCTGCTGCTAAGGAGAACTATACACAGTTAACTTAGACTATTTACAACGTGCGCATTTTATTTTCCCATAATTTTACAACGACTTTCCAATAAGTGATGTATCTGAAGTTGCTCCACATAGGTGATTTCTGTTTTAAGACCGCCATGGTAGCAAGTTATCACAATAAGAATGTACTTATATAACTTATTAGCTCCATTTGTCTCAACTTCAGTTATATTTTAATTTCATTTGGAAGAAAAAACTTACAGCTTTGTGCAAAATACCACCTTAAGATCAAGGCAAAACATACTGAAGTCACTATTAAACACAACTAAATGCAACTTCCAAGTTGGCAAAACTCTCTCTAGCACACTGCTGTTCATTTTCAATATCATAACTGTCCACTAGGATGAGTTCTCAAGCGTTTCATCTCAGACTGATGGCTTTTCCTTCTATTAATTTTACACTCATTTGCCCACAACCCAGTAAGAAAGAGATTTAGTAGACTTACATGGCACACTTCAGTTTTAAGAGACAGTTGCTAGCATATGTCTGTAGAAACAATTTACAAATAATTTAGGTGACAAACAGGAACATGCACACTGTTGGACATTCCTCTTTGGAAAGGGAATGTTTTGGTCATCAGATACAAGTTTCCTGAGGAGGCCCTGTGAGGCTTAGTCAGATCAGTGCCAGGAATTCAGTGAACCTGGGGTCATGCTGTCAAGACTCCAGAGTAATTCAGCTAGGGAATTAATGACTTCTATTACCATACCATGACATCTGCCTTTACAAAACAACTCTTGCCATATCTCCCTCTCCCCCCCAAATTAGGGGAATAGGTTCTTACCCAGCTCTCTCCGAAGGCTGACAAATTCTTGAGATAACTCTTTGTGCTGTTTTAGTGCTTCCTCCCTCTGTAAAAAAAACACCACCACATTTAGTTTTTAAGTGTTTTGTATAGTGCATCTTCCAATAATTAAATCACGTTATCTTCAGGAAAACAAAAAAGAGAGTGAAGCCAAGAAATGAATCATTTAGGGTAACAGTTTTGCTGTTACAAACCCACAGATGTTCCCTCGTTGTTATGGAAATTATTTAAACAGCTTCCCTAGTTTTACCAAGAGAAGAATCCAATTAAATCTTAGTTTGCCGAACTTAAATGAGTATTTTTTAAAAAAAAGAAAAAAAAAAAAAAAAACTTGTTTTTTTTTTTTTTTTTTTTTTTTTTTTTTAAGAAAAGATGTTAACTATATTGACCCACAATATTTGAACTAATACATGCAATGGCATTCTCTCTTCAAACACATAACTTCAATATTTATTCAGCATATGTACTTTGTGATGAATGTAAACAAAGCTAAACTTTGTTAGAAGCTCAGTCTTCTATGAAGGAAAGGTGAAGCCCACTTTTCAGCTATCCCCCTTTTCCATTACAAGATTATATACATTCAGTGATTCCTAAAATCCTCAATTTTAGATTTGTAAAGCTAGATTGCATTAGAAAGAAAATGTGAAACATAGGAACAAGTCTTCACATTCAGTAAGAAACTAGAGCTTTTCAAAAGCAAGAATCAGCCTGCTATTCAACTTAAAAGCCATGAAAAAGTATTACATCCTTTGCCCCCTTATTCTGCCCGCAGTCAAAAGACCCCCAGAAAACATCAAAACAAACAAACTCTTTTCTGTGCAGTCAGTAAGAATCAAATTCAAGCAGGACAATCCACAGCATGCATAGCATAACCCCATTAAAGGTATTTCACAGCTCAATGTACACTTCATGAACAGAATCCTCCAGACGCAACCACTGCTGTGGACAGCATAATGTTGCAGAGATCAGAAGATATAGGCTTTCCAGTCAGAAATTGCTTGCTGCTGGAACCATGTCACCTTCCCTGTAGTCATCCACTGCCTCAATTCCCTGACATTCTTCCAGAAAAGCACTATAAAACAAATAATTACCCTTGTTGCAGCACACTGAGAATAGAGGCACATTTTGCTGCCAGAGCAGCCCATTTTCCAGCTTCTGTGTCTCCCTTTTTCCCCCTGCACATATACAGGACATACAGGTGTCACTAACACCACCACAAACCAAACTGGTCCGGCCAGATATAAAACACTACTAGGAAGGACACCATTGGACCTTGCCTCAGCCTTACTTCATGCTTTGCAGGTTACCGTACTTCTTGTATTGCTCTCCCCTACCAGAAGCAGATATTGCAGCTTCTGCACTTGGCACAGGCAGTCAGTGATTACTTAAAGCCACAGCCCCTCATTTATGAAAAATGAGAAGCCGACGTTAGACTGATCGATTGCCACTTACTCAAATATCAGCTGGTACAGTAAAGAGAAATCTGACCTGCTCCATGGATAATGGAGTGTATTTTTAGCTTTCACTTAATTTGTATGCACAAATAATTGACAAGAGGCCTGAACTGGCTAGAAAACACAAAAAATTATGCACCAACAAGAATGTGACATAAACACTAAATTTAACCTGAGTACCAAACTTCCTAACTTGCAAAAAGCTTCACTGTGGACACTGTATTCTTGATCTAAACTGTATTATATTTGAAACATAATACAGTTGTACAAAACCACTCACTTTTTTTGAGTAGCTATTACATGAACATCTATGGTAGTTAAATTCAAACATTAACATTGCCATACTTGAAAGAAAGGGCGGGGGTGAGAGGAAGCACTCACGGAAAACTCCACCTTTAGAATACATTTATTCCTCCTTATTTATTCCTCCTGCAAGTGAGGTTAGGACTCTTGATAAGAAATCCATTCATCAGATTACCAGATTAGAGAACAAGGAGAGGGCAAATATTCCTTCTAAATCTGCAGCATGACACACACTGCTCCAGTCCTAAAAACATGGGCCAAAGGGGTTCCATTATTAGGGAGATGCTCATTTAGCATTAAGCACAGCCATTTCCTAGTTAGATGATAGAGCTGTAATGTCTTTTGTGATGAAAGAGTGACTTGACAATTTCTGGAAAAACCATGCAACATTTGGATTTCTCAAGCAAGTCTTTCATTAGCTTTGCTCCATATAAAAAGACCAACCTACACATGCTCTTCAGATTTGTTTGCCTATATTAACTTAACATAGTAAAGATTTAGCATATGAAGGATAGAAGGTGCCTTACAACAGAACTTCTTTTGATACAAATGGAAGATAAAGCAAATTTACTATGTTGAGCCTAGAGAGGATGAAAAGTGTTGCTGATTAAATCTGCTTCCCTCTAGGTTAGATCAAATGAAGGCTGCATATACATGACAGTGACCTACAGGACAGGCTTGAAATGTAGAAAAAGATTATATACTGAACAGATTGGCACGGCTTGTGTATATTTGTATGACCAGTTTTATAGGCAAAAAAGTAGCTTTCAGCTTTACCTCAATCAGTTATCTTAACTGATGGCTTCTTAATACTGGTTAAGGCTCATGCCAACATATTCAAAGTTTGTTCAGTGACTGTTGCACCTCATTAGCTAGCAGTAGGAGGGGTTTTCTAACTTGATTTAGAAACAGGATTGAAAGCCACCCATTTTCTCCCAGGCAAAACAAAACTAGAGCCAAAAGGTTGTTCTTTGGGGTGTTAGGGTTTCATACTTGTTCTAATGGATTTTACCAGTATTTTGATAGAGCTTTTCTCAGAAGAGAGGGATGAATTACAGCCTTAATTAATATTATAGTGCCCACTACAGACACAGCACTGACAATGAAATAATAAATACATTATCTAAACAGAATCTGGTAGTGCTGTGTACATAGTTAACTACTGTTTATCATCATTTGTTGAGCTATGCAAACTATGACTGTCTACGGCTTTCCCTTTTCTGCCCCAGGATCTTGATGCAATTTTCCACAGCCAACTTTGGTATCCTTATTAAAATTTATACTTGCATATTATTTGTTGTGTGATTTTTGTTTTACATTTCAGTGTTTGTTTTTTCTCTGCCTACAATGTTACACTTATTTTTAAACCATCTCTCCAATTCTTTGTCAACGCTCTTGAACCCTATTTGTATTATGATCCAGTTCTTTACAGCCACTTTCTCCATCCATATTTTTCCTTATTTACCCACACTGGTCTCCAAGTTCTCTGGGTCTTTTCTTTGTTTTATTTCTCTTTTCCCTCCCTTTAGTGGTGCCACTTGACTCATCACTGACAGTTTCTTCTTTCCCCAATTTTCCAAAGAGAGATTTAGGGCATGCACACACTTAAAATGCTGCATCAACACAGCTGCAGCACTTTAACGAAGCTACCCTAAGCTGATGGGAGAGAACTTGGGTCAAGGCAGTTAATCCACCTCCCTGAAGCAGAAGCTATCCTGCTCACATACCATAGTCTATTTAGGGAGGGGACGGGGGATTAGATCAGCAAAACTACACCGCTCACTGGGGGTGGGGTGGGGGTGTGCTGTGTTCAGTTAGACTGAAGACAAATTTGGTTTCCCCATGAACATTTTAAAAGCACATGAGCAGCAAATCAAGGAGTCAGGGTACTAGAACTCTACCTAAACCTCCTCATGGATTTATTACCCCCTAGACCTATTGTAAAATAGGGCAAATATATATATTTTTAAAAGTCTGCATTTTAACCAAAAGGAACAGACATTTCAGTATTTAAAGTCAATTTAAGTCAGATAATCAAAAAGAGTAAGTTTGGTTCTTTAAAGTTTTTTTCTTGTTAGTTTCAAAATCTTCAAGGAAAACAGACACTAAACATTTGTTTCCAGATGAAGAAAAATCAGGGCTCCTTTGAGTTTCCAGGCTTTTGTAAAATCTGTATGCAGTTGTAGATATACTGAACAATAACAAGACTTACCACTTCTGTCATATGGCTTGGTATTAAATGTAATAGCTAGGAGCTGAGGGAATGATCGTCCTAAACATAGGTGGAATTCTACAAAATAAACCCAAACTTGCAAGATTTGAACCTGAAGTATAATAAAATACTGAAAAATATGAAGATGTGATGAAGTTTGAATGATGCAATCAAAATTATCATGAGCATTTCATATCAAGTTTTAGACAGCATGAAATTGTAGTACTTCAGTGGGGCATCAAAGCAGAAATAAAATTCATGCTTTGCAAGATTTAAGGCAAGATGAGAAATTAATACAGCAGCTTTAAAAGTCATCTACATAGAGGAATTAGTTTAAATTTGTTCATTTTTCCAGCAGTTTTGATATTAATGAACAATCTATGTTTAAGCAAGGATCATCCCACTCAAACTTCATGGAACTGTCAAGTAATAGTCATTCTAAAATTTGTGACATCATGGATTTCCATGGCAACAGGTAGGCTACATGCATATTATGACCTCAGGATCAAGTAGAAAGGCTAGGATAACTGTACTCTGCCCTCTTTTCAACCTGGTGTTGTTTTAATAGCACAAGAAGTATATAGAAATTTTAACTCAGTCAATACTTCCCCCTACAATTTTGAGGATTCTGTGTGGATGGGAGGGGATTAAGGATAATATCAGAGTAAGTCGTGGTTCCAACTAGGGAATGATACAGTTTTATACCTCACATATCTTGCAGTTCTTGAAACCAAAGTGTAAGACATCTATTACTTTATGGAATGTCTTTAAGTGTGCAGGACTAATTCCCTCAACAACTAGCTATTATATTTAAAGACTAATATGACAGAGGTGATAAATCTGAAGTTAGTTTAGCACACCTGCCCAGTAGCTATCACTGCAAATCTGGTACTAGTTACAAGCACCATGAAGTGTAAATTCTAAGCAAGTTTGATTTTCTTATTCTGCAAACACAAAATGTACTCCTTTGAAATTGTATTTAAGTGCTAAATTGAAAGTTTTCAAGAACCAACAATGGAAAAAAGTTACCTTCATATACTGAAGTGTCTGGTCTCTTTTTATACTAGTTTTATGTATGTACACATAGTGCTGATATCCACATGATAAATGCACCTTTGACCACCCTGGCCACACTCCATTCACTAATTCATTTCCAGTAGGATTGCTTCAGACAGCTGCCATGGTGGGGAGAAGGGGGGACAGAGACAGGGAATGGAGAGGACAAAAACCACTAACCCACCCATCCACACCAGGAGAGATGGTTTTCCATCCAGGGGCATCACTGGCACCTAGCACGTGCCCCGAGTCCCAGCACCAGTGCTCCGAATGTCTAGAGCTTCCCCTGCCACTCCCGTCCCAGTCCCTGGCTTGAGATCTGGGGCCTGACAGCAGTACCTGCCTCTCCCATCCCCATCCCAAGCCCATGGTGGCGCCTATTGGTCCCAGCCCAGTCCCCGGTCCCCTGTGGTGGCACCCACTTCTCCTGTCCCCATCCCCAGCTAGGGATCTGGGGCCAGGTTAGCAGTGGCAGGAGCCCGAGGCCAGATTGGGCTCATGCCCCTTCCCCTAGTCTTCCCCTGAGGCAGTGACGCTCCTGTTTCCATCCATCAAAAAAGACGGAGTTTTCCAAATCTTTCAGAACCATACAATTCTGAAGTCCACACTTACAACAGTCTGTACTCAGATACAGAGCTCGCTCTTGGTCCCAGATTGCAAAGGGCACTAGGGCTGTATAAGGATCCTCTGGCTCAGATACATGCATCATAGTTCACCAAAAGGAGGCAAGTGAGGTTTCTACTGAGAGCAGTAGCACACTGGTAGTCATGATCATTACTAAAGGTTTGTACAGATATTTATGAAACTGTCATTTAAGGCCTTAAAGTTAAGGCAGTCACCAGGACATGTTCCTTTCAACCATGAGGTAACAGATCATCATCAGCCTGTCTGGTGATATGTGCATTATATGCCTCACAATGTTTATTTGCATGTTGAGCCACAGGCAGCAGACAGACATCAAGATCAACAAGAAAGGAAATTTGCATGATAAAACAGGGGTGTCTGTTTATGATTAAGGACAAAGGGTTGTTTGGCCATAGCTGGGGATACAAAGAAGCATGCAGGATGTTTCAAAGCAGCAAGTTAACAGCTTTTAATGGATTATGGGTGAATAATATTCCAGAAGACATGAGTGTATCTTGTTAATTAAAAGTCTATGCTTAGCATGTGTATTATGAATTTATATATTTCATTGGCACCTATTTGTTTCCAATATTTCTATTTGCTGTAACTTGAATCTCAATGCTTTAAGTAAACATACTTACTTTCACTATAAACACATGCAAGTCCTGTGTGCTAAGAGGAGTGACTATCATAAGTGAAACCAGGAGCGCCCCTGGCAGGGAAAAAGACTCAGGCTCACACACTTTAAGTGCACCACCGCTGCCAACCTGGGGCTCTGCTGCCAGGACTTGGGGCTTGAGCCCCATAAGTCCAAAACCAGTGACACTCCTGAGTGAAACAGGTTAACTGGGGGGACTGGACTGTTTCTTTGGGAGGAGTGAAACCGAATAATGAGAACATCCAGAGGTGCAGGAAGACAGAGGACTTGATGGTTGGAGTGTTCCTACTGCTGATCAGTAGAGAGGTAGTGTGCAGGGCCATAACCATGGTAGGGCCACTGGGGCTTTGCTCCAGGCACGCCGGAGCAGTTCAATAGAGCCACTCATTTAAAAGGCACGTTTTGCAGCACCAGTCCCAAGCACTGTTAATGGCAAGGGGCACGTTCCGATGGGAACACGCCCTGGGCGGCAGATTACCACGTTACAGCTCTGGTAGCATGACCCACGAGGCCTAGAGGGGATGCTAGTATTACCCAGGGCTGCTAGAGCTGGGGAACTTGTCTGGCAGGCATGGACCAGAATTCCTCATGCTGAAGTTGGTGGTAGCAAAGTGCCTCTTTACCTTGGGTACTCGTGGGAAGCAAGTCACTGTTACAGGTTTGAAGTTTAGGACTGCAATCCATCAGGGTTAGATGAAGAATTTCAGACCACATGAAAAAGGAAGATAACTTTCCAGTGGAAACTTCTAGCTCCGGAAGACCTTTTTTCAAACCAGGATAATGTATGCAAGGAAACGCTGTCTAGAGGCCATATTTAGAAGTTCCTAAGGTTAAGAGTTTGTTCTTTGAAGCCTGCACATAAGCCTTAGGGTATTAAGGGATCCTGCCTTTAGAAGCAGGCAAAAAAACTAAACAGAACAAATGTGAAAACTCCATTTCTAAAATACTTGTATAAAACGTGACTTAAAAATACACGTAATAAGAGTTTTGTTGACAATTGTTTGAGATGACCTTTAAGACACATATGGCTACACCACTTTGAGGCAATGAAGTTCTCAAATAAGTACCAATGTTGTATACTAATCTACTCATTTATACATAATATATGTATGTGATAATATACACATTTCATTCTATAGTTTCAAAACGCTGATTCCAGTTCACATACATTTCATTTTTGCTAGAAACAATGATTACAACATTTATACATAGCTGTATCTATCAAATGTAAATACCATTTTTAGGAAAAGAGCATTAACCATCTGATTAATAATTCTGGTCTTCGGATTCCCTTCATCTTTTCTCAAGTGATTTCACACTTCTTTCCTTCAGCACTCAATGCTTTCAATAGCCTGATCATTAAGAGTAATGGAAGTCAACTACAAAACCAGAAGTGGTTAAAAATATACACATCAGTGTAATGAGGACCTTTCAAGGGCTGTAGCTTTTATCTATCATTTTTTGCTGTATTACACCTAATCTGGAATATAAAATCCTTAGAGTAGGGATCTGACTATTTTTTTTCACCTTTTAAGTATCATACACACCTGCACTACTCTATAAACAGCTTCACATAGCAGCACTCAAATTACAATCCATGATGATCACTGTGGTCCATAAAGGACTTGCTGATTATGTGGTTCAAAAGCAGTGGTTCCCAATCTTCTCTGCCATGGCACACCTTGATACCTTTAATTATTTTGAGGCACACCACCATACGGTTTCCAAATGAATTTTCATGAGCCAACCCAAAACTTTCAGTAATTTGTCAAAGAATTCCACAGCGCACCTGTGTGCCATGGCATGCTGTTTGGGAAACACTGTTCTTAACCAGAGCCCTAATACGCTGTTTCAGCACCCCTTGGGACTGGCTCTGCGAAACACACCTTTTAATAGAGCGGCTCTATTGAGCCACGACGGGGCACTCCAGCAAAGCCGCCATTTGCCCTGCTCTGTTTTTAACTATTAGCTTTCCTTTGTTTCTCTTACCAAACAGCATTTGATGTCTAAACACACATTAGATTCTTTCCCAATGTCTTTTAATATAAGCAAGAGCTATATTCACAGGAACATTTTGCTAATGTGGAAGAACCATGACATGGTCCCTACAAACAGCAAGTGAGTAACTCATGATATTCTGTAGTTATCTTATGATGAAATTTGAAAAGTCTTGGCCTGCAAGATAAAGGTAACTGTCATACATTTAGACAGCATGATTCAGCGACAGGACGCAGGCATAGAATACAAGAAGTGGCTATTTATGGCTAAATTTGTGATTAAGTCTCTCCACCTCTCTCTGCATTGTGTTTTGGTCTGCGCAATGGCAAATAGGCTGCTTTCCTGTACAGTAATAGATGTTATTTGAGATGCCTAGTCTATATACATATTCCACAGATGACAAAACATGGAAATTGCAGTGGGAGAGGTCTAGGCTGGATATTAGGAAAAGATTTTTCATTAGGAGCATGGTAAAGCACTTGAAGAGGTCACCTTGTGGGCGGCGGGGAGGGTCTCCATCATTAGATGTTGAAGGTGTGGTTTGACAAAGCTCTGGTTGAGATGATTTAGTTGGGGTTAGTCTGCTTTGAGCAGATGGTTGGACTAAATGATAAGTCCCTTTCAGCCCTACTCTTCTATGATTCTAAATCTAGATTGACACAATAAGGATAGCAAGTGGAATACGTATATGGACCAAATATTGCAAAGAACATCCAAGACAACCACCAGTGTTTTGAAGTAAAACTTGACAGGTCCAGATGACATTTCCTCATTTTGAAATAAGAAGCTCCCTTATTTTGAAATAAGGAAAATCATTTTGATACAATAAAACCTAGTTTTGTATCAAAATGAGGGCTATTTTGAAACTGTGGCTTCGAAATAACCCCATCTGGCTGTGTTATATCAATATGTCAAACATATCGATATAACACTGGATCTTCCTCCTGCACCCTGGGAGGAAGTCCCATCCCCCCGTCAGTACCCTGGCTGGGGGCTGAAGGGAGGGTGCAGAGGGGCACAGGGGTTTGTGGGAGCTTTTCTGCCTTCAAGCTAGGCTTAGAGCTGCCTCGCCCCACTGCCTGCTTCAGGCAGCTGCAGCCCCCCCCCAACCAGCAGCAGGGTGAGTGGGTCAGGCACCTGCTGCCTCCGGGGGGGAGGGGGGGGCGGGCTGCAGACTGGCAGTGGGACCAGCTGGTCAGCACCTCTAGGCAGAGATCAAGGGGCATCCCATCCCAAGCCCGTGGCTGCCTGCAAGTGGCCAGGGGAGATGCTAGCTCCACCAGCCCCTGGCTGGCTCCACAAGCTGGTCAATTTCAGAGGTGAAACTGACTAGGCTGCAGAATCCAGCCACTGACAGCCTGGTCAGTGTCACCTCTGTGAAACTGACCAGCTTGTGGGGTCAGCCAGAGGTGTGGGACCTGACATCACCCCTGACCCCTTACAAGTGGCCAGGGGCTGGGGGACCTGTGCGCCAGAGAGCTCTGCGCCCACCGCCACAGAGACTGGGTAGTGGGGCCAGCCAGGTCCCACAGCCACCACCTCGCCGGCAGCGGGGGTGCCCCACAGTCCTCCCCCCCCCCCCCCGCGCCACCAGCAGTGGGGAAGGCAGAGCAGGGAGATCCCAGACCTGCGGGCTGTTTTCCCCTACCTGGCTCTCAGGTGAGAGTCCAGCAGGGACCCATGCTGCCCCTCTGCAGAATCAAAATAGCATGTCCACACACAGGGCATGCTATTTTGATTTGAGGGCTTGCCTTCTTTTGAATCAACAGTTTCTTATTTTGACTTATTTCAAAATAAGGCTTTTATTTCAAAATGAGTTATTTTGAAATAACTTATTTCGAAGTAACAGTTAACATGTGGACATAGCCTACTGGTAACCAACCTCTCTTTCTGCAAGTGCTCACCCCATGTGCACATTCCACAGCTGATGATTCCCCTGCTGTAATCCTCACTGGGAGCAGGTATGAGTAACCTCTGTACATATGGACTATAGTTCTAACTTCCAAAACTGGCAGCATCCCTGACTTCTTCCACCACTGGGTAGTGCTTAATGCATATACTTAGCCAGGTTTCCACTTTGCAAGTGTCTTGGATAGTCAGCCTTGCTAGGGAGACGAGAAAGAGACCATTCTCTAGTGAACTGGGCCAAAATGATGCCTGCTAGCTGATGGTATGTTCTGATGCATTCAAGAGTCCAGCTTGATACTCTTTGTGGTGTGAACAGGAGCAGGAGATGAGCATTCTGCAAGGGAGTTTTTCAGGTGAAGGAGAGACCACATGACCCATGGGGTCAGTCTGACTTATGCTTGCTTGAAGTTTACAGGTGGATCTGCTTTGGAGGCTGTGTGCAAGCCATCCGATCTGTGAGGCTAAGCTGAAAAGCTACTGACAAAGTTCTGGCCTGCTGCTGTCATTTATTCCCCAACCCCTTTAGGATTCATTGACAAAGGGATGGAGCTAACTGAAGGAAACGAGAAGTTTAAAGAATCAGCTCGTAAGCAACCTGAGTAGCTCACAAATGGGATTTCAGGTGAGGGAAAGTGGCTAGCACCTCTGCTTAACATGCAGAAGGGCCTGGGTTCAATTCCCAGGGGGTTGGACTCGATGATCTCACAAGGTCCCTTCCAGCCCTATGATTTGATTGATTGATTGATTGAAAGGTGGATACACCTAACATACATACTCTAAGTTTAGGTCAGTAACCCAGAAAACCAATAAAACACCCTTCAACATAAACACAACACAGGCAAAAGTCCAGCAGCAGAGTGGAGGCTATCCAGTTTATTACACTGAATGTAGCATGTGATACTTCTGGGCAGATGGCGTGTGTGTATATGATGCAAGCTGAACTTTGCTCTCAGAGGCAAAGTATGTAAGTAAGACAGAGACACAGAAGTTTTCAGGAAGCAGTAGACTGGCTCCACCCCCAGTCTGACAGTCTTTAAGCAGCTGAGGAGTCTGAAAGCCTTTAGGAAAGAAAAAGCTGAAGCAGACATAAATGATCCAATAATTAGGCCCCTGCTTCTAGATGATGTCATGGTATGTTCTTGCGCTGAGGATACCCCAGTTATTGGGAAGAGACAGGTAGTCACGCAAGAATATGATTATTAGAAATCTAAGTAGTTGGGTTTGTAATAACTGGGACAACTGCATAGTGAATAGCCTGCTGGGTGCAAAGTTTGTGGATCTCTTGAGCTAGCTAGATAGGGATGTTTTCTGCTGGAGAGGAGCCAATCATTATGACACAAAGGTACCAATGGGAAAAAGGTAGGAATGAAGTCTTAAAGGCCAAAATCTAGGCTGCAGGCCA
This sequence comes from Podocnemis expansa, assembly GCA_007922195.1. Taxonomy (NCBI): domain Eukaryota; kingdom Metazoa; phylum Chordata; order Testudines; family Podocnemididae; genus Podocnemis; species Podocnemis expansa. The sequence goes on from ML681966.1 coordinate 236,109, forward strand.
GAGATTAAAATGCAGGGCTTCTATGGCAGCATTCTCTGAAATGCTTCCAGTTCCACAAACAGGACTGCTTGGACAAGCAGAACTGCAGAGTCTCAATGCATGGATCAGACGATGTTGGGAGGAGGCATCTGGGTTTATCAGAAACTGGAAAACCTTTTGTGAAAGGAGTCCATACAGGAAGGATGGGCTTCCCCAAAACCAGAATGGAACCAGATTGCTGGCATGTAAAACTAAGAAGGTCAGAGGAGTTTTTAAAGTAAGAACTCAGGATAAGCCAGCAAGTACAGAGTAGCACACTACTTGGACAGAGAAATCCCTGAGGGAACCCTTTATTAAAAGGGGTTTCTTTATGGACCTAATAAAAAGAAGAGGCTAGAAGTTGATAAAGCAACTTAAAAGGAGCGGTCAAATGGAGAGTCCCATTCAACTACATCACATGAAGGCAGGCAACTAGACAGACATTTTATAAAATACCTGTATGCAAATTCCGCAAGTCTAACTACTACAATGGCTGGACCTGAATGCCCGTTATTAACTGGAGACACTGATAGACTATGCATCACAGACACTTGGTGGAATGATAATCAGGTGCAGGAATAGCAGGAATGACAGAAGTAGGTCATGCTGGCAGGGAGGTAGCACTATATGTGAAAGCAAGTAAAGTCAAACAGTAAAAATCTGAAATGAACCAAATTACGATAGAATCTCTATGGGTAGAAACTCCATGTCTGAATAAGAAGTAGGAATATATTACAGACCACCTGACCAGAATAGCAACAATGATTGTGAAGTAATCAGGGAAGATTAGAAAGATCAGAAAAACAAAAATCCCAGTAATATGGGATTTCAACTATTCTCATTTTCACTGGGTATGTGTCACTGCAAAATGGAATGCAGAGAAATACCATTAATGGCTGCTTCTTATAGCCGCTATCTCAGAACTGAAAAGGGGAGAGGCAATTCTGAGTCAGTCTTAAGTGAAGCATAATATCTGGTCCAAGAAACAAATATAGCTGAATCACTCAGTAATAGCAACCATAATGTAATTAAAGTTAACATCCTTGTAGGGGAGAAAATACCAAATAAATCCACCACAGTAGCATTACCCTAAAAAAGGTAAACTACACAAAAATGAAGAAGCCAATTAAATGGAAATGAAAAGGAAAAGTGACAAATGTGAATTACCAGCAAACTGCATGGAAGCTTTCTAAAAACATGGTAATAAAGTCTCAAATTGAACATATCCCCCAAATCAAAAGTGAAACAGTAAGAGTGCCAAAAAATGGCACCATGGCTAAACAGCGTAAAAAAGAGGCAGAGAGACAGCCTTTAAAAACTAGCAGTCAAATACTGAGGAAAACAGAAAGGAACATAAAACTCTAGTAACAACTATAATTAGGCAGGCTAAAGAATTTAAAGGGCAACTAACAAAAGTCGCAAAAATTAAACAGATTTAAATACATCAGGAGCAGGAAGCCTATTTAAAAAACAACCATCAGTGGCAGGAGCATCGCTGCCCCAGGGAAAGATCGGGGCATGGGCCTGGGCCCTGCCCCCTGACCACGGGACCTGCCCCCTGCAGCCCCAATTCAGCCTCAGGCTCTTGCCGCCGCCTGCCTGGCCCCGGATCCCTGGCCCAGGCCGCAGCCAGAAGAGGGAGGCACCACTGCAGGCAGCCCAGCCTGAATTCCCCGAGGCAGGGGTTACCCCGGACATTCGAGGCATTGGCGCTGGGACTCGGATGAACAAAATGCTGAAGGAGCACACAAGGAAGAGAAGGCTGTTATAGAAAAGCTAAATAAATTCTCTGCATCAGTCTTCACTGTAGAGGATGCAAGGGAGATTTCCATACCTTACTCATTCTTTTTATGTGACAAATCTGAGGACTGTCTCTGATTAAGGCATCAGTAGAGGTGCCTTTGGAACAGACTGATAAGATTTACAGTAACAACTCATCAGGACCAGATGTATTCAAATGTTTTGAAGGAACTCAAATATGGAATTGCAGAACTGCTAAACGATACATTACATCCTACAGTTAAGTCAGCTTCTGTACCAGAAGTCAGAAGGCTAGCTAATGCAATGCCAGTTTTTAAAAAAGGCTATGGAGGCAATCCTGGCCATTACAGGCAGGTAAACCTAACCTCAGTACCAGTCAGGCAAATTGGTTGAAACTGCTGCACAGAACAGAGTTACCAGACACAAAGGTGAACACACTATGTTGGAGAAGAGTTAATAAGCACTTAAGTGTAGAGTTGTGGGCCTGCAAGACTCAAGGTTTCTTTACCGTATATACTCATGTATAGGCCAACCCCTGGTTATACATCCTAGAAACCCAAAATAATGCATGACCCACGATAAGCCCCCCAGCATCCCCAACCCCCTTCCCAACTCCCCCGCCCTGAGCTGCTGCTTCCCCTGCCATCCCTGATCCTCTCCCAAACCCCTGAATTCTGCCGCCACTTCCCCAGCGATCCCTGAACCTCTCCTTAACTGCTCCGTCCTGAAGTTGGCTCCCACAGGCTGCCCCCACACACACTCAGGGCCCCCTTGCCTAGCCACTCTGGAAGCCACATCACATGCTGGGGCCCCCAGCCTGACAGATTTCAAGACTCCCAACTACTATATATACACCCCATGTATAAGCCAAGTGCCTTTTTCAAAAGGGATTGCAAGGCACAAAATTCTCAGCTTATACACGAGTTTATATGGTAACTAAGATAAGTCAAGTGTTACAAGTGGCCAGCTTGGCCAATTGCTCTGTAATGGTGCATCCTGTGACCTTAAGCTGTAAAACTCCAGGGTGCACATGCTCATCAATAACGAGCTATTTCATTAAGTTTGTTTTTGAAAGCCAAAGAGATGCTGAGAGCAATTGATAAGGATTGCTGATTGAAACTAACAAATCAAGGACCAAAGGAATAACATTGTACTATCTTACGCAATGTTTCAAGACTGTAAATTCAGGGGAAAGAATTTCTTCTGTTTATGTTAGAAATTTGAGTTTATTAATTAGAAAAGAAATTAGAACTAGAGAGTCAATTTGTGTGATTGAGGAACAAATGTGTATGGAGGTTAAGAGTAATAAGAGGATGTTAGGAGGGGAGATGTACTGGTTCCCAAACAACGAGGATTCACATGGCTAAAAAAATGGAAGAAAAATTAAACAAAGAACAAGAAGGTAACACCCACAACCAAGGACACAACATAATAAAGTTTGTAACTGGAACAGGGCAGTAAAAACATGGTTTTTCAAATCTGAGTGAGATCACCATATTGAACATGGGAATGACATGACATACAAGTTTTCATAGACTTGCATACGCTCTGCACCCTATAAAAAGGTTGAAGAAAATAAAGAAACTTTGGGTTCATTCTGCAACTCCAAGGAGCATCATGTCACAACTGACTGGACCCTGCTCCACGCTTGAGCTCATTTACTAAGCATAACATAAAAGAGCAATGTGTTACAAATGTTCCCAAGTCACAGATAACTTCAGGAAAAAAATCATATTGAATCATGGATCCATATCCTGCTAACACAAGTACAACCTGGGCTGTAAGCTAGTGTCTGCTATAGGCCACTAAACACCACTAGGGAACAGGATGGTTGCTTTCTTATGCACTAGCTCAGGGGTCAGCAACCCAGGAGGGGAGAAGAGCCATTCTCCCCTCATGCAGTTGGGGGGGGGGGCAGGAGTCAGAACCATGGCTCCCTAGTGCTAGCAGGGGGAGTGAGAGGGGGTGTGTGGGCAGCATGCACTCTCTCCCTCTGCTGGTGGGTGCAGCAGCGCTGCCCACCTACCAACTGGCCTTCCCTCCCAAGAGCAGCCAGTGGGAAGCTTGGCCTTGCAGAGGCGGGGCCCTAGAATGACCCCTATGCGGAGTTTGGGCCACTTCTACCCGGCCATCCCAGGCCCTGGATCAGGCCCACTTAGTCCTGGGGTGTCTGGGTAGAAGCAGCCCAAACTCTACAGAGGGGCCGTTCCAGGGGCCTCACCTCCACAAGGCCCAGCTCCCTTCCAGCCGCTTTTGGGAGAGAGGACTGGGCTGGGCTGGTAGGTGGAGTAGCGCTGTTCCACCCACCAGCAGAGGGAGGGAGTGAAGGATGAAGTGTGCGCCACCTGCAGCTCCCCCCCCCCCACCAGTGCTAGGAAGCCGCCAGTTCTGGCTCATGAGGTCGCAGTGCCGGGAGGTGGGAAGAGCAGGGAGTCCCTGAGCACAACCTGGATCCCTCAAAGAGACTTCCAGGGAGCCAGAAGGGGATGCTCAATGAGCCACAGGTGGCTCACTGAGCCCATGTTGCTGAGCCCCACACTAGCTATATTGTTGAGGTGAAAAAGCTGAGTAATTATGGGCAACTTGAATTTGAGAGATATGCTGAGGTCTCATGCTTCCAATATAAAAATATCCTTGAACTTCTGAACATTACAGATGACAGTTTCTTAACTCAAGAAGCACTATAGCCTGTGAAGGGGGTCCACACCAGACAGGACCTGGAAAGGTGAAGATGATTTAAGTGCCAAGGCTGCACCTGAAGGAGGTGGAAGTAGAAAAGGCTCAGCTGTGGACGCTATACAAGATAGGATGCTGGTAACAGAAAGGGCTGGAAAAAAGGAGAAAAAAGAGGACAAACTAGATCATCAATGGGTTTAAATTACAGCAAGGGATGGACATTAGGGAAAAAATTCCTAACAGTCATGGTGATTAGCCCCTGGAATAAGTTGCCTAAGCAGGTTGTGGAATCGCCATCATTGGAAATGTTTAAGAGCAGGTTAGACAAACACCTATCAGGGATAATTTTAAGAGCATACTTGGTCCTGCTATGAGTGCAGGCGACTGGATTCGATGACCTCTCATGGTCCCTTCCAGTTTCTATGATCACAATGGTCCCTTCCAGAAACAGTGAATTTGAGCAAAATTAAATTTTAATACCATGCATGTCAAGTAAAATTTCATTGGTATAGCAAGTACTTAAATACTGACTTTTGTATACATTATCTTAATTTTACCCTTACAAAGGAGACCTTGGCAAAATAAGTCTTGCTGTCAAACTGAAGCCCCATACTCCTAAAAATCAAAGGGCAAAAGGAATGTTAAACATTAGGAACTACAGGCAGGTAGGATATATTAAGGTTACATTTACTTACAAATATTTCATACAACATAAGCACCTGAATCTGCCCAAGCAAAAAGTTCACCAACAATTTGCTAGCTGCTATACTCAATTTGTGGAAGACTAGATTGTTACCATCCTGGTTTTAACATTAAGATGCAGCTTCAGATGTTAACAGTTCATAGCATGGAATGCACCATCTTGATCCAAGCAAAGGCTCATCTTATCGAGATGAAGCATCACAAATTAGGACCTATCCCCCTCCCTCCACCCCAGGCGACATCTGACTGGGAGGAAAAGCTGGCCATAGGCCACACTGGAAAATCTAATGAGTCAAATTTTCCAAAACACTTGCTCTTTGGTCACCTATTTCTTGCATCATTAATACTAGCCTAAAAGATAACCATGGAGTTTATGCATTGTTCCTCCAAAATCTGCACAAAAGCATTGTGACAGTCTAACCTTATGATCACCCATTTTACAAGATTATGATAAAATTTTATAGAAAGTACTCCTTGCAAGGTGCTACTTGAAAACTCAATTTGCTGATCATTATTGTCGTGGTAAAATGTGTGGGGCAGACTGGGAAAGTTGTAAGGTTCTATCGGATGTTGTTACTGACATTCTAAATCTGGGGATACTCCCACAAGCCAGTTTCTCAGAGAGAAAAAAGGCAGTGTTGCTGACCCCTACCTTAGGAAACAACAAAATCAAGTATACCAACATCTGATTAAGGAGCCATTCTTTGGGAGGAAAAGGGGTGAGAAATTTATATCTGCAAACAAACAGCTGGAGGTTTCCATCCCCATAGATGGTCTCCCCAGAGCAGATTGGCTTGGGCACTGAGGGTTTTTGCCTTCCTCTGTAGCACTGGGCATGGCTCACTTGCTGGTTGATTGTCTGCATTAAAGTCTTTAAATCATGATCTGAGGACTTTAATAGTCCAGTTATGGGTTTGAGGTTCATTGCAGGAGTGGGTCAGTGAGGTTTTGTGGCCTGCACTGTGCAGAAGGTCAGACTAGATGATCATATTGGTCCCTTCTGACCTTAGAGTCTATGGGTCTATTGACCCCTGCTGGAGAAGATTTTCAAACAAAGTCTAAAAAGTGGGGGAAAAGATGGCCCAATTTCTCTCTTCCTTCATCTTTACTCATGATATTGACATCATATGAAAGGCAAAGGAAGCATCACTGAACTGGGGAGAGATCCTGGCAGAAACATGCAGCTGATAAGGCTGCTAGACCATGTGGTAAGACCTGTTGCTTTGAATTCGTTTTGCAAGAAATTAGGGTTTTTTTTAAATTTATTGGTAACCAATGACAACTTGTGCCTCATTATTTTAAGAAAAAGATTTTAGTGACTTGATTAATAGATTTGTTTTGTTTTATTTAAACCAATGTGCTCAGGAAACTTCATTTGAGGCAACAGGGACTTATGCACATCATTTTGTATTAATAAAATGACAGGCTTTACCTGAGCTTGTGTTGTTCGAGAAAGGGCTGAGCAATACAAGATGTACATTTCTGGAGGAAGTCTGAGACTGGGAATTTGCTGGTGTAATTCATGGGGGCTACAGTACTCATACAACTCAACTAGAAGTATTCTATGTGATAGAGAGCAAGCCAGCCATGATTTCTCTGTAATGCAGTGTAAAAAGCCCCCAGCCTGGAGAACTGAGGGAACACAGCCATTCAACAGTTCAGATTATAGCCTGGGTAATGTCACACACACAGTTTGGGCCCAATTTTTGCTTCCTCATGCACCCAAGTCATACCACCACATATAGCCTTACTGCTTTCAGTGGGATTATACGCAAAGCAATGATGTCAGAATCAGGTTTCTTATATACCTAAGTGTTCATCCTTGGACAAACAAGAACATTTTGAATCTTAAATGATCTGAGTAGAGGCAAACACTTTGATATTTTAAGTCAAACTTTTCAGATAGCCTTCATTTAGAATTGGTATCTCTTTTCCAAATCAGTCCTCTTACCTTTTCAGCAGCTGACTATGCTTCCTATAAATCAGCTGCTGTTTTAATTCACACAAGTCACAAGGCATTCCAAAAGCACTAAGGAATAGCAACCAAGTATCAGTACGTTGGAGTGCCAGGGCAACTTTTATTAACACAGCCATTGTGAGGAATTTCCAAACGAACACAGAAGCAGTGGGTTTTTTTTTTAATTCATACTTTAAGTATCCACTAAGTCAAACACAAAACTGAGACAGTGACATTCGGTATAGGACCACTTTACAGTGTTGTTGCTGATTTTGTTCCCATAAACTTTTTGGATTCACTACATTCCTCAGAACACTAGAAAATTTTTATGTTATAGCAAATAAATTTTACAAGACAATTGTCTCAACAATGCCTTTCTTCTGACACACTTTTCTTAGTGTTTTCTTTGGTTTGCATTAATATATTTCTTTCCCTTCTTTTTGTAACACTTCTACCAGGCAATCAATTTTCTTTTGCCCTTGTCTTATTAGTAAACAAATCCAAGCCTTCATTTAAATTCCAGGCTACAGTATTCATATCTTTATTATATATTCTCTGAAGTCTCTACTGCTTCAATGCCTTTATTAATAAAAGTTCTGAACCATCGGATGTTTATTCATTCCTTTGGTGACACTGAACTGAGTAAGCTTAGGAATCCTGCCTGTCCAGACTAAATTACAAAATCAAAATTGGTCTGACTTGTCCCTGTTCTACACTAGAAACTCATGTTGATATACCTACATCGCTCAAGGATGTGGAAAATTCACAACCCTTGGCTGACAGTTGTAACTCCCTAACTCCCACTGTAGACTGTACTATGTCTACATAGCAATGAGAGGGCTTCCCCCTCACCATAGCTCTTCCACGTTTTTCAGAAGCCAAGTACTTATGCCAACATGAGAAGCCCTCCCATCAAAGTACTATAGTAGTACAGTTGCACAGCTACAATGCTGTAAGTGTAGACATGCCCATGCTCCAGGATATTTCTCTCTTTACTCCTCAACTTCAGATGTAAAGTGAACATGCCTGTACTAAATTTCAAACAAGAACTATACCAGATTAATCTTATATGTATTAAAGACCCTATTCATTACAATCCACTCCTTTTGAAAGGGAAGTAGAAAACTCCAGTTCGATGGTCTCTTGTTGCATCCATTTTCTGATGCTGGAGTTTACCTCTCATATAGGTTTATTCTTCCTCCCTCTTCTCCCCATGAATATGTATTTTGATTTAAGACACAAAAACTAACTGCAACTCAGAGTTTCAGATGAGATTTCTATATAGTTCAGTATCCCCTCCCCCCAAGATTTCTTTTCAACATGGAAGCTTCAGCTTCTTAGAGCACATGAAAGTCAGGAGGTTGGGTACATGATTACTGACTCCTTGACTTTGGACTAGTGATATTTTTGTGGCTTATATGTCTCCTACTGTGTAAACTGTACTACCCACGTGTATGAAGATATGTGCACTGCCAAATATGAAGAATTATGGTCAAAATGGTCCATTTGATGGATGATCCTAAAAAATCTGAACTTCACCTAAATGACCCTGAGTAGAGAAGAGTAGCAGCTCCTTTCTTCACTATTTATTCCCTTCCACCTTGAATTTATAGAAAGAAGGGTCTGTTCATTTTCTTGTCCACTATTTCTGCATTTCCCTGAAGACAATCCAGGAAATAATCAGAAGTCACAGATGTTGAGAAGTTCTTTGAGGCCTATCTAGAAGGTTCTTATTACTTGGATAACACACCAACTCTGAAGCAGAAACACCATGTCTCAGTAAACCTTTAGTAAAGCTTTTTTATTAGGCAACCTTCTCTGCCTAGAGGCCATTCTGAAATATCCCACTACAACAGAAGGCAACTTCACTCAAACAACTCATTTTATCAGTCATTTCACAAGAGTTATTTGCCATTGTATTTAAAATTATTTCATACTGCATATTCAATATCATTAACAGAATCCTCAATTTTTAGGAGTGCATAAGCAACGATAAAGCATTTTGGTCAATAAGCCACAGCATCTGAATTATAAACAACCTTAAAAACAATTTCACCTGATCAGCTTCCAGTGGTTGCTTATGGGACCTGGATTTCAAGAGTCAATCTGCCTCATAAGTCTACTGGTGAAAGAATGCTGTATTGGTACTATAGCCATGCCCACTGAGACACACCATTCACTGAAGATAGATACTGAAAATAGTTAATTCTAAATCCTCAGACTGGAATTTCCTAGAATATCAAAAAATCATGGAATATTAACTCTGTGCAACTATGACATTCTCAAGTTAAGTAGTCTATCAGGAAATGCAAGGACTGCAGCTTCTCATGGATTGATATCCCACTTCCTTTATCTTACTTTGTCTCTCATCTATTCTGCAATTGAGAAGTAGTCTGCTTTGATATCTCTTTAGTTGTCACGCCTTTGGAGTTTATTTTCCCATTGTCTTCTCAACTACATGGGCTCCAAACAGCAAATTCTCCTGGGCTACATCACTATTACTGTGAATCAAAATTCCAATCCTCTTCTTGGCACTTCAGGATTGACAGCAATGTCTGTTCCTCATCCAGCACTTCTTTAACCTTTCTGTTCAACACTCAAAGTTTCAGTACTTACTTCTATAGCAGTTATTTCTCAAGAGCCTCCCAAAAAGTATCTTATTCTTAACATCAGATATCATATAATTAATAGCCAAATAAACATTCTATTTTAAGTACAACTGCCCTGATTCTAAAATGACAAACTATGCCATAATTTCAATTCATGTGCTACTGTAAAAACATGACTTAGGCTAAGATTATTCTGGTATCTCTGCAGTGGCCATGCCAATGAATTCAAACCACTACCACAATGCACTTCATTTTGACCAAAAGATAAGCTTCAACAGAATAGTTTTGGTTTGAAGTTTAAGAATGTAGATTTACTCTAGCTAATACTGTGCTGAAGACCAACATACGAGTTACTCTATTTCACTTAGTGTTATAAAATACTTTTATTTAAAGTGAATTTCAAAAGATGGAGCCCAATTAAAGTATTGCTTTGAGCTAAAGTGAGTTCATTAGTACTTCAATGACTGGCTTTTATTTTAAATTCAGTTTTACTTTGAATGAGATGAAAAACCTGATTCATCCCATTTACTCTTTGTTAGAATAAACAGCAATATCTAAGCATATTTTACTTCTACACAAAGTTTTATTTTGCAGCAAAAAGTGGCCCAAACATAATGTTAGGAAGCAACAAGGAGATAATAGTGTTGGCTGGAAGGTCTAGTGGGGTAAAATGGAGTGATTTTCAGTGCCCTGTATGCAACATGGAGCATCCTCATTCTCACAAACAGGAACCTAGTTTTGCAAAAAGATTACGACACTACAGTCCGAGGTTCAGATTCATTTTTTTCCCCAAACAAACTATGGTTGCTACTGAGTTTGCTATGGACACATCATATGCCAGCTCTTTCAGACTAGGCTTGTAGTTTTTAATCAATGTAAGTAACTTCAAATTTACCATATTACAAGAAGATTAGTATAGTGAATTGATACACAAGTGTAATACCAAGTTACTGACTAATCAACTGAAAACTGTACTGCTCCAACTTTTTTTTCAACCTGCTACCATTACGACCACCACCTATCAAGATTACTATGATAGAAGGAATTTTCAGTTTTAGTCTGCATTTGATAACACTGAGCATTGTCGATTTCATTGTTTCCCTTTCCTGCTTCCTTTCTTGGAATTAAACAGGAAAGCATGATTATAAAACCAAAACTTGGCAAGACAGAATGGAACAAGTGTCCTAACTTAACATTTGACTAGATTTCAATTTGATGTGTCCTTTTAGCACTGCTATTGCACACACCATTTCTTTTAACAAGTCCAGTTTCTGAAATTCTCATCAGATGCCTTGCTCGTTTCCAGTGAACACTCTAGCTGCCAAGAAGATCACTATCTTGCATTAGTCTGTTGTAGTAACACTACAACAATAGTTGGCATGAACACAATTTTGGGGCTAATAACTCAATCAGATTAGGAAAGACAATACTGAACAATTACTCAATGTGACTAAGAAAGGTACAGATGGAGTGCCCTTTTACGTTTCTTCAACAGTGCCAAGTGGATTTGTATACCGTGTTCTGCTAAGAATTTCAGTTAACAGGATTTCCATGAAGTCCCTTTTTAGTGGAGGAAAAGGGAAAGTCATTTCAGTCATGCACAAGTTTACTATGAACCAGGGCTTCTTAAACTATGGCTATCAAGAGAATAGGAGGCACAAAGATCTTACGAATACTGATAGCAGTATCCTTCAATGGAAAGCATATTCTGAAGTAATAGTCCATTACTTTGGAGTTTGAGTCAATTCTTAATCAGTTTGCAGACTTCAAAAGTAAATTTGAAAAGGTGGTTTCAGTTGCCACATTCTCCAGTTCAACAAAAGAAGATCTGCAGCTAAAGCATACAAATTAATGGTGTTGGAGGAAGAACAGATGTAGGTGATGAAAACAATAGGGGTGAAGACGTGTGTTATGATTATAGTAAGACTAAACACAGAAAAAAGTCTAGCAATATTTTGGGAAATGGGTTATTAATATCCTTTGAATGAACACCACTTAAGGATTGGACTCCTCTCTGAAGCTGCAAGACAAACATGTATCTGGAAACAAACCTGGAGTCAGGAATTCAAGTTTGGAGGAAAAGATGATGAATAAGAGGGATCACCAACTACTGGACTTGAGGCTAAAAAGAGTACAAATATTTTTAGATATGATAGTAAAGGATAATCATGCTGCAAGGAAAGAATAATTCATGCTTCTAGCCCAATTGTTAAAAATCACCAAACTACAAAATCATTAACCATATAGTTGAAAAAGCTAATTAAGGAACAGGCAGACAGCTCAGTGCTAAAATACTGCAGGATATCACTTTCATTTTTACTACAACAATTAAAGCAAATATCTTAAAATTAAATTTGGGTTTTTCCACTAGAAAAACAAAAGCCATTTTTGTTCCATCTTTTTGCTATACTTCTGTGTAAACAATGTACCTACTGTCTAATTTAGGTTAAACTATGACAAATATAAATTTTAAATTATTCCTGTATAGAAATTTGAGGTTTCCTAACCACATTTCTACTCTAAATTGTGGTTAGCTGCATTTCTAAAAATCTACTTTTGTCAATTAAACAGATGGCCAATTAATGTCATCAAGTTTATTTTGTTTCTCAAGTGTGTTTTCCTGTGATAAATTCAGCTCTCTCCACTGTTGCACTTTTCAGGGTTCCTGGAGGTGTCTGACATGAAACATTATGACCTGGTCACAGCAGAAAGGAACTCCATTTATGCCCATTAAGAGAAACACTCCCCAGTCAACAGCAACACAGGCACTCTTCTAGACTTCCTCTTACTCTTCCCAATGCACACTAGCAGTTTACACAGCCCACTTCATTACACTCAAGTGCCCAGTCCTCTCTCCTGGACACCTACTGTATACGCTGATTTGCTGCCTCCTTGGGATTAGTGCACCTACATTCAACACTCTTTAGCATGAGGCACTTTGACTTGTTTGTGTAAAACCAAACTGAAGTTTAACAGAGCTTGAGGTAAAGATCCAAATACAAAACAAGTATAAGGATTTGGAAACAGTTACAATTAGAAGAAAAACATAGTAAATTCCCAACTAAAAGTATTTCTCACTCCAAAATTGACACGTCTGCAAAAGTTAAGTCCTAAAAGCTGGAATCTACTTATTTTATCCTCACCCCCACCCCTGCTACCCACCAGTCAGTCATCCTCTTTCTTTGATACAATTACACACTAGATGTCCTTAAATTCAGAAGTTCCCATTCAGACTTTTACTGAGGTTCTCATGTCCTTGTCAACTCTGAACCCTGCATTTCTGACTTGCACTGTAAACAAACTGGCTCAGTTAACTGATGTTCATTGTTCTCATGTTTGGGTTAGCTCTCCCATTTTCCTCTCTTCAGGCAACAGGGTTTCACTCCCAACAGATCTGGAACATAATATCCAACATGTTAGACTGAAACCTTGTGATGGAGGGTCTCAGACCCTGGGCTCCAGCTCCCAGCCCAAACACCTACACTGCTATTTTTAGATCAACAGCACAAGCTTGAGTCATTTCACATGAGCTTAGACTCATTGCCACAAGATCTGGGTTTTTTTGCATTGCATAACTGGATGCACCCTCTGAGTCAAAAGAAGGCATATGTACAAATTCAATGTTCAGAGATCCTACTTAATTCAGAATCCTGAACCAAATTCAAACAAAGACCACTCTACTTAGATGATCTTACCTCAGACTGTAGGTGCTGAATCACAACTGTTAGTGCTTCAAACTTCTGGTTACTGCTTGCCAAGAATTTCTTCAAACACAGAATAATTTGACTTTGGTTCTCACATTTTGTTTTGTATTGTGCCAACTCAAGTGCTTTTGTTTCAGCTGAATGCACATCAGGAGAGGTTTGTGTCTGTATGCATGATCTTTTAGGACTCCTCTGCTTGCCTTTGTCAACTGGAATTAAAAAAAGACAAGACATTTTCAAGCATTCATATTTGAAGTTTTACTAATTACCAAATCTGGAAATCAACACACAAAGAAACAGAAGAATATCTAAAGAACATTTCTGGAGCCACTCAGAAGTAATAGTATTATGGTCTTGCAGATACAGGACTGTACAACAGCTTCAGAGTTCTAGTACCACAAAAGCCATGTAAAGATGAAATTGCTCAATGAATATAAATTTGCATTGTTCCCTGGGCTGAGTTTTAGCAAGTTCTTGAGAGTTTTTGAATAGCATTTTCATACAGCTGCAGTGGTTCTTGAGGTCTAAATCTTTTCCCCACCTCTAAATTGGTCTAGTGAATTGTCTGATTTTCATACATTAGATGCTCATCCATTTTCCAGATCTGCAACAATTTCATATTTCCTGAAATTCAAGTTATCAAATATCATGAAACATTCTCCTTACCTGTATTTTATTCCTTTTGCATTTTAATTTTGAATGCAAGAGTCCGCAAACTTCAGTTCACATTTACCTTTAATCAGCCAAAGATCTTGGAGCACTTTTCTTAGTATAAATAGCTTCAGTCATGTAACAAGTACTTTCTAAATTATCAAACATCCAATTCGCTTCAATCTTCCCCTATCCGCTATGCACAAGCCTGAGGATTACCTACCAGTAGTTTAATATTCTAATTTTACAAACTCAGACATTAACCAGCAATACATCATGTTAGAAGAGACCAAAAATCCCTAAATTCAATATTCAGTTCTTGCAACTGTACAGCAAGCTTGTACACCTGCAGTCTTGTATTTGGAAAGTCAGTGTGTACCTGTGCAATCAGAACCAGGATCTCCTTTTAGTTCTCATAGGCTATGAACAAATCCTATAGAACTCAAAAGCTGCTGTAACATATAGATATCCCAAGTTAGTCTGACGAAAAACAAAGCAAACAAGCTTTTAGTTTAACAATCAAGATTCGCTGAAGTTAAAGTTGAAAATCAAAATTTGTAGTGATCTGAAAGATAAGAGTTGATGGGAAAAAACAAAAATGAGTAAAATTTTTTTACTACTGATAATCAGTAGCTTATCAAGTTCTCATATGAACTGGTTGAGAGCCAATGTTTTTGTTAACTATTAACACATTAAACTAGACTGAATCTTCAGTGGCTTGAAACACTGAAGTAATAATTAAAAAGCACAACCTAGTCTACTCAAATGAGTACTAACTCAAATGCCAAATTTTCCAAAGGGGTAACTGTGTTAGTCTAGTTCAACAAAATAAGCAAGGAGTTCTGTGGCACTTAAAAAAAAAAATTTTTTTTTGCACGTACTTTTGTGGGTGAACCTCAGGTGAAAAGTAAAGTTTGCTGGTCTTTAGAAGTGCAACAGGACTCCTTGTTTATTATTCAAATACCAAAGATATTTTAATAGTCAATGTTGCAATATGCTTTCATAGGCAGTGAAACAGCCAAGGAAGAAGCCTCATTAAGTACGTCTACATTAGCATTTATGTGGGCAGGGGGTGACACTCAGACTTCTTCCAGGAAAGGGTGTTTGGGGAAGATGTACATGTTACTTTGAGGAGGTTCTTAACATATGGCAAGGGAAAGAGAATAACTAGTTTAGTTTTCCTGAAGGAGGCTCTATTTCAAATGCTTGGGTAATTGTAAACTAGTGGTTCTCAAACAACCGGGGGTAGAGGGGTATCCCTGGGTGTACACTGAGGTCTTCCAGAGACTATATCATCATCAACTCATCCAGGTATTTGCCTAGTTCAACAGGCTACAGCCAAAGCTCTACCGAAGTCAGTACAAACTAAATTTCATACAATGAATAACTCTTTATATATTAGATATGTGTTTCTCAGCCGGGGTGTTGCAATTTGTTTTATAACTGTATGGTGAAAGTTAGCCATTCTTCAGTAAGTGGGCTGTGACGCTATTTTGTTTGTCTATCTAATTTTGTAAGCAAGTTCCTTAAGTGAGGTGAAACTTGGGCTATGCAGGGCAAACCAGCCTCCAGAAAGGGGTATAGAAGTCAGGAAAGATTGAGAACCACGGTCTCAGAGAGCTCAGCTCCTTCTGTTACTCTCTGGTCACTTTCTGAAGGTTCTTCAAATGACAAAGGCCACAGAGGTCTGCCTGTGTCCCTCCTTACTTTACAAGCCAGTCTTCCACAGCTCACAAGGACATACTCCCTCCCCACCCCATGCACTTCAGAAAATGCCGGCACTGCACCAATCAGTCTCACTTTAAAACTTGATATCTGGATCAAACCCATAACAATAACTAAATTGATACCATTTAATGAAAAGTATCAGATACTGTTTCTTAGCTAAGATTATTTTGAACAGGTACAAAACAGAAGCAGGCCGCGTGCGACACAGAATTCCAGCCATATCCATAATCCCTGTACATATCCTGACTGAATTTACCAGACAAATCCATTAGAGCACTGGTCAAACCTTAATGTTCAGGCTGCCAGATCACTTCCCTAAACACTTGATCCAAACGTCTCAAAGCTAGCTCTGAGACTAGTGAAAATGCTTTAAAATGTGAAGTGTACCCCATTTCAATACAAAAAGCCATGATACCACAAAGCCTTAAGGTTAAGGCCTTTTTGCAAGCATGAACCTTTAACAATGGTGTGAGATGCCTCTACCTATAAAGATCACACAGTCCCTCCATGCCTGATTATGACCTTATCTACCTTGGGGCAGGTCAACTCTTCTTGTTCCTGTTGTCACAACCCCAGAGCTGTACAGGAAGACCTGACCCACTAAAACAGAGAAAGCCAAATCATAGTTACACCGAAACAATGGTATAAGAAAAAGTGACAAACTTGAAATGACATTTAGCATAGATTCCTGCTAATGCCTTCAAAATTGAGGGAAATGAAGTTCTCAAAATGAGGATTAAGATAGGCCAAGGAGAGTAATGTGAATTTGGTGAGACTAACCCATACAGTTAGTTAGCCTCCCAAACACAAGGTCTTTTCCGTCATGTTCCAAAAATCCCTTCCAAAGCAAGCCTTATGTGAAAGCCTTTATAAGATGACAACATTCAGTTCATTTTTAAATCCAGTTTCTACTACCAGTGTACTTTTTGATCGTTAAACACTACACTGCTTACAAGATCTGGAATGGATCTGTAACTCAACAGTCATCCTCAATCGTCTAAACCACTGTGCCCATCTGTCAACATACAAGGAACCAGGTACTGTATTAAACTGCACCTGTCTGGTCAGTATATATTTGCGAGAGGGCCAAATACCTACATCTTTGGGGAAAATGCATTGTAGAGTCTCAGGACAACCTTAAGTGAGACCTTTTCCTAGCCTTAGTTATCTCCCTTGTGTCAGTGACCAGGGCATGGGTGGTTGTCCTTAGCGATCAAAGCAGGGGTTCATAAGGAACCAAAACCAAGGGTTGGAGGACAGGATCCAGAACAACATGACCAGGAGTGCACCAAGCCAGAGGCAAGACTGGGGCCAAGGCAAAGACAGAGGCTACTGAAGCCCCAGGCAAATACTTTCAGTAGCCAGTACTGTAGCTGGCTGTAGGACCCTGTCCAACTTCCAGCTGACCAGGTGGTATAGCCCATCATACAGACTGCTATAGACCAGCTCACCTAGAGACCTCTGCTTCTGGATCTGATTTCCAACACCTTGAGCTCTAATAATACAATTGTCTGGCTGACTGAATGTAGCTGCCATCAGGCTGAAGCTGAGTCAGGCTCACTTCTTTGTGAAAGATTTTTTTTTTTTTTTAATTAAGGAACTGGTTCTCCTGACTCCACTGGGAGTCTGACCAATCTGATATGAAATTGTGCAGGAGGAGAAAATGAAAAGCTATTTTATCACTAGGGTGTATCCCATATACTATTTACATTTAAGAGCCTCGATATTACAGGAGTTCTTACATTCTTTGTAAAGTCCTACCTCAGCTACCTCAGAGGCATTGTCTATGTTGCTTTAACAAAACATTCCTGCCAACTGTGTGGGCTTCTGCATCTGTGCACTTAGTTGCTGCTGAACGGCAACTGAAGTTCTGGCTTCATAGAATAATTAAGCTTAGCCACACCTCGAAGCTTCTCCAGTTGAGAATTTCTACTGCCTTGGGTTTACAGAACCAAAACCATAACCTTCTTAAGTTACCCCATACAACATCGTTGGTACATCTACACTCAACAACACTTGCAGCTAGCCCATGTCAGGTGACTCCAGCTCATGGGACTTGGGCTTTGGGGCTATAGAACTGCAGTGTAGACATTCCCGTGTTCTGGTATGCACCTCTCCTTGCAGGATCCCATGTGGGTAAATTCCAGAGCTTGGGCTTCAGCTGAACATAAATGCTGAAACTGCAATTTTATCACCCTTCATGCCCGGTCAGCCAGCTGACACAGGTCAGCTGCAGATATTTTATTGCAGAATAGTCATTGCTTATACAAGTAAATATTAATGCCATTTTACTTTAAATTGAGGTTCCCCATCCCCTTAGAAAAGCTATTTTAAAATATGAATGATAGATTTTCTAGAAAGCATTCCAATTAAGGCTAACGTTTTGCCTCAAAGCTTGATATATAGACAGTCAGGTAAAAGCCTTAAAGTTTTTCCTTACCCCAAACCATTCTCTTTTCATGTTCTTTCACCAAACAGCTAGCTTCTGGAGTGGTCTGAAGACTAAATTCCGCATCCAAGCACTCCTTGAGGTCCTTAAATCCTTGCTTCTGATCTGCTCTGTTCACAAGATCCAGGATGGTCCAATCTCTCTGATTTTTTTCCATTGTCTGGAATACTTTAACAACATTGGTTCTAATTTCATCAATCAGATATGCCAAGTTAGCCTGGGCATTTAGATGTATTTTCACTTCTTTCCTCACTGCCTGAATCTCCTCAAGTAGAGTTTTTATATCCAGTTGACTGCATTTAATCTCTGCCTTGAAGTCATCTTTCATCTGTTGCTGGCTCCTCTGTACGGCTAGAGATGTTCTGCTTTCTTTCTGGACTACTTCTATGCCATTTTTTAATTCCATCTTTTGGCCAGCTGTCAGTGCTTCCTGGCTAGCTTTAATTTCTGCCATCATGGCTTCTAGACTCTCTCTCTTTCTGCTCCAGCAAAAGCAAGAGATATTTTCCTGAATGAGTTACCCCACAGCAATCACAGCTTCCAAGCCATCAGAAAGATTTGCACACTGGCAGCGAGTTACCACTTATATAGAAGAGTGAGAACGCAGCCCTCTGGTGAAGTATCCTACTTCAGGTTACAATCAGTACACTTGAATGAAGACAGTTCATAGAAGCAGAACATTTTAACAGGGCTCTGTGGAATAGTTCAGTTCCAGATTACAACAAGAGCACTAGTTAGTGTAACAGCTGTCTAATTTTGCCACACCCAACCTATTATATCCTCTGCTGTCATCCACGTAGGTGGGATGTCACTCAAAGTCACTCCCAAATAGTCACTTGTTCCAGGTGTGAATCAAAAGCAAGAGTGGGAGTTGTTGCCAATATGCTGACTTTTTCGCTACATAGGAAGCATCCATGTGACTTCACCCAGCACAAGAATCCTAGCCTTTACTTTAAAAAAATACCTTCCAGAATAAGGTGGCTGGTTTCACAATTCAAACTAGTGAGCAAACATATTAGAAGCATACCCAAAAAACACCCTACAAGTGCAGTCCATATTTTGGGGTAGAATACTCATGTTTTCAGCTTTAAAACCCACATATTTATACTGGGAGAATTAGAAGATAGTTTACTCTTATTCCGATGAATTAGTTTTCCTTGATGAATCTTCTACATTCATATCCATGTATAGGAACTACATTATCAGTGAAGATACAAAATTGCTTCCCTGGCATGTATCTGAACACTAGACAGAAGGAATCCTATCAGTTCTAAGCATGTTGACAGTAATCCACACAAATTTAAGAACGTGGCAGTACACTACCCACCACCAAAAAATTAGATTTAGCCAGGAAGTAATTCACCACAACAGAAGAGATATTCCACTCTATACAAATGTTCAGCATCCCATACTCTCAGCCTTCCCTGAAAATCCTGATTAACAGTCCTAAGCATCAGCACATGGGGAGGCGGGAGAGGGTTCTAGTGTCGAGGGCCCTCAAAAAGAAATGCTTTGCCAGAAGTCCATTACATTGACATTCATGGAGCTGCATTGAGCGAATGGTTCTCTTAGACCATTTATTGGTTTTTATGGTTGAAACCCAAAAAGTTTAATCTCACCAGAGGGACTAGGATAACCAATACAGGTCCTGCAGCACTCATGTCTTATGGACACAACACCCCACACAGCATGCTTTCCACATCCTGCACCACTTATCTCCAGAATTGACTTACAGGCAGAGGTGACACACAGGGACCTCAGATTTGCTTCCTTACTCATACTGATCACACACTCACAAACTGAGCATGCTCAGCAACATTGAAGCCAGCACAGGTAGTCTCTCGCTAGTGTAGTTCCATGCAGAGTGCAATGCAGTAATCTAATTATGGTCGAAAGAATGTGGCATTTGCACCCAAGAAAAGCTACAGCCTTCTAGGTAGCCACAAGTACGAAGTGATCCATACCATAAGATGGAATTTGGATCCGCCTTCTACTGGCTGAGCTTAAAGGCCATACACTCAGATAGCATTTCTGTAGGCGTATATCTTTTCAACACAGCATCCAATTAATTCCAAAGTTCTAAAGAGTGATCTCAGTTTCAGTTTCAATGACCAGAAGCCTACCGAGTCTGAGGAAATCAGAAAATCAAAACAGGGGACATAGGACACATGACACTTCATTTAGCATAGTCACAACATCAAGCACTGTTGCAACTGTCTCTAAGAATGGCTTTACTAGGCAAGGCCAATCAGGGTCCTGTCACTGACAATAAGATCAAAACTAGTTGATGGTACTCATTAATGCCTTCCACTTTAACAATCCTCCTCATCTCTGCTATCTTCCAGCTGAGCTGAAGAAAAGTTCTGTTGGTGAGAGAGAGAATCTTTCACTCTTGCACAGAAGTTGATCCAATACAAGATACTACCTCACCCATCTTGTTTCTTTATCCTCTCAATAGAGTTTAACAAGTGAACACCCTGAATGACATTTCTCAGACAAAAGAATAATGAGCAGGGCAAGGTGCACACAGAACGCTTGCCATTGGTGTAAAAGGTTCACACATAGTCCCAAGTATGAGGGAGGGGGCAGGGCAAGGTTGGCAGGAAGTCCCTAAAATAAAGAGAAATAGGAGGATAGCTTACAGAATTAGTCCCCCATTACATCTCTGGCATTTAAGTAAAACATTAATGTATTACCAGATACAGATGGGAAAGATATGAAGCTTGATAGAATCTAATGATTAAACGAAGTTATACATACAAAAAGGATGTTACCACAAGAAGTGGAATAATTAGAAACATAACTAATGAATAATGCCCAGACTCACATCACACACACACACACACACACACACAGGCCCAGCCATTGATGTTAAAACAAGGCAAAAAGAAATGGAAGAGTTACAGATATTCAAACCTACAGTAAAAACAAACAGCTCTTTAAGTTGTAGTAGAAAGTGAAAGCCTGAAACTTAAGGCCTAATATAACATGACAGGAATGAGGCCTGAGCTAAAATAAGAGTCAAGTCTGTTATAAGGACAAATTAGCAGAAGTAGGCCCTGAATGCTCTCAGACTCACAGTAACTATCAAGAACAGAGCTGGTATCGTAAACGCATGCATTACCCAAAGCAGCGGTAGGTACAGAACACTCACATAAGCACATTCCAGAAAAGGTACCAAAATATTTTACCACATTAGAAAGTGGCAGCTACACACAGGGGCAATGTGCAATTCGTTTGTATTGGTGTATAAACAATGGTCTTTGAGGGAGTATCATTGTCTGGTTGAGTAAGGAATAGGAAGTCCCACCATTACTGAGCTGGCCTATTGTCACAGGCATACATGTATTATGTATATTGCAGCACATATAGGGTGTTTATCATCAACTGAGCATGGTAAAACATGGCCTGATGCCTGTGTGTCTGAAACAGATAGATATCTGGTCTTATTACATAATCCAAATGTAGCTTGGTGTCCATTCGCAGAGCTGGGACTACACAGGCATATGCACGCGCACGCGCGCACACACACACACAGCGCCAACAACTGAAGTCATTAGTGACTTTGCATCATAAAATTAAATGTTTAAAGAGCATCAAACATGGAGGGACTTCACAAATCGTATGAACTACAACGCCCTGCCTGTTCCTGCCCTGATGTTTCTGCAGAGTGTTGGAGAAACTGCACCTTGGACAAGAATGACTGAAAAAAGTTGGTCAGAGGGACCTACTGAAACAGACTTGCAGAGATAAGGTGTGATTAGAGTGCGCCATACAAAGTTCAAGGCATGTCCCAAGATGGTTGCACCAACAACTATGGTCTAATCTGTCTTCCACAAGATATGCTGCAAAAATAGACTGGAAAAATTCCAGCCTCAGCTGAAAGAGCTTAAAGATGATGCTATGTTCCTTGACTGGATGGTAAGAAACGGCCACTTATTTTGACCGGACATTTGGAATCTTCAGAACCATGGATTTGGTTCACATCAGCATCTCCAAGAGAGGGGTCAAGTTGTACCACCCAGCAGAAAGACAACAGTAATCAGTTCCTCAAAGCTCAAGGTATCTGGAAAGGAAAAGCCTGAGGTCCTGAGCCATCTAGTCCCTATTTCAGATAGGCAATTAAAAGTGCTCATTTTCCAGATGTCCGGGTTGCATACTTATGCACCAGAAAAAACCTTAAATAAAATCCATCCCTCACTCCACCTGTGTTTGTAACATGCACTCTTGCTGTGAAAGCTAACAACTGAATGCTGATAACATACTCTGTTCATCTCTGGTGATTACCCCCCCCCCCCAAAAAAAAGTTATTTCCCAAAATGGAGTACCTTATTAATTACACGCTTGTGTATGAGCTTTAAAAATTGTCTGAGTTACCATGTGTCCTCCTTTTGAAACTGAAATTAAGTTTGTTCTGTAGCAGCTTTGAAATTTAACAAGTTAACTTAGACTGTAGCACATGGTACAAGTGTCTGCCATAGTTAATCACTTCATAATGCCTTTTGAGTTCTGGGTGCAGTCAGATTTAAAACTGACCAAGCACACAAGCCTCTTAATGCTCCCACTCTATGCACTCATTTCATATTAGGCAGTGAGGAGACTTCAACAGATCCTAGTGTGAACATTCATTAGAAATGAGGTAAGCAGGACTGACTACCATAGATCCACTGGGAAGGAGACCTTTCCGAATGGCATGCAAGAATTAACAGTTTTCTTGTGAGAGAGTTTTGGATTATTCTCTGGGTATCAACTGATATTGCTAATACAGCAGCTGGTACGTAAGGTCCTATCTGAGGGACTTAGTCAAAAATCTAAATAAAGTCTACTGCCCAAAGATATGCAGTGATTAAGGGTTAGTTTCTACTGTGGCTGCATGATTTGGTTTAGGAAACGTAAATGGTTGTATTGACCAACTTTCTAATGTATGGCATCCAAATTACCGTCCAATGTTTTGTTTTGTTTTTTAATCATATCCTGTACCATTAGTTGCTGTTAAGGATATTTAATAAAACAAACTAAATGCTACTCAAGTCCTTTCCCTCCCTCCCCGCTGAAGGTGGTACAGGTAATCTGTCAAGAAGTTGCTTACCAAAAGTATGCTTTATACTCTTTCTTTAAAACTGCTCAATTATCCATTTATGTTGTTATAAAATGATGCTTGTTCTATTTTAGTTTGAGAGAAGCCTGATTTATCTAGTTATATCTCAGGGTTTACTTTGAGAATATTTCCGGTTTATGAAATAGCCATCCTGGACTAATAGCCACACACGTATTACCTAAACTCAAAGGCTAATAAGGTATCAAGCTCAAACAGGAAGTCAATGAAACAAAAAAAAAATCATGTACATTTAACTCAGCGATTTAATTGACCATAATATGTACAGGTAGTTAAGTTGTTCAAAATGCTTGGTGATTAAGTTTTCCAAAATTCATCATTTGTGTAAAAGCTCCAAGTATTCTCTTTACTCAGTTAAAAGCAGAAACTGATCATCCACATTTCTTTAATTCCACAGACACGACAAGTCTAGGAACGAGGCATTCAAACAAGGGTCAGTCTGGCAGCATTTTGAAGCTGTTGAGAAAAAATGAACCAAACAAAGGAACTGAAGAGTAATTCTGCATGAGCAAGTCTGCAATAGTCAGTTATCACTATTTAGAGCCATGTTTAATTACAAATGTTTGAAACTTTAAAGTAATAAGCCAAACTTAAAGAATTAATTTAAAAATATGTTCCTACTTGATTGGGGGAAGAATGGAAACTGAATAGGTGATCAAGGTTGGGTTTATGATTATAGGCAGAACTAGAAACTAGAAGGAGATTGAGACCAGCTGGGACAATGGAAGATAGGTTGTTTTGGAGGATGCGAAGAAATGGAGATTTTTTTGAGCAGGAAATAAAATGGAAGAAGTTGCAGCAGAGGACGTTAGAAAGAATGGGACCAGCTAGTTGAGAAGCCCGGGAAAAGGAACCTTACTGAATCTTTTACTCAAGCAAGCATCTGCCTATCTTCAGGTTTATTTTATTTTAATTTCAACTTTACTATTCCCATTTTAGTTTAAAAATAGATAGCACATTTGCGAAAAAGTCAGACACCTACACTGTGAAGAGTATTGTAACCACCTCTGGAAAATTAAGATCAACTATGTTTAATGAATTACAGCCATGAAATAATTAAATGCTATTCACACACTGAATGTGGAGATTTTTGTTTTACTAGGAATAGCACAAACACATTCTAGATCAAGGATGACAGCCTGTGCATTCAGAATAGTGAAATTTTACTAGTCTACCTCTGGGGGGGGGGGCCGAGACTGACAACACTATATTGTCTGAATTAAGTCTACTAATTCCAACTATGTTTTGAAGACAGCACAAAATAGAAGATAAACTAAGTGGTCTACTTGTTTGATTAGAGACTGAGGAGGACAGAGTTGCACTTATCTCCTGCTCAATGTACTTTATTCCTTTTATCAGCAACTGCTAGATTAGAAGACAAGTGGTACAGCATGACTAGTTGACAGCATCCCCTTCCTCTTGCAGATACCATACACAAAACAAAACAGCAAAGATTTGTTGCTGAAAATTTTCCATGGAAGCACACACATTTTTGAACACTGAAACAGTCAGAGTTTTAGTCACTTGATATCCAGAGTCTGATTATCTTAGTATACCTGCTGCAAGATGGTAAGTAGCACATCTTGCTTGGGGTTCTGAGAACTGTGAGCCACTGTACAACCCCTCTCAGCCTCAGTAAATGTTAGCTCCCTCAACCACTTGCAAATTCTTCAGGACCCTGCCACTACAAACCTCTGTTTCAGGTAATAAGCAGGCCCTCTCAGTGAATATTCAGAAGATAGTGCTGCCTCCAAAAGAGGCTGGACACACACCAACCAGTTAGCTTAGCTGAAGACTTGCACTTTAAATGCAGCAATAAGATGCTTTGGTAATAAAACAAGTACGAGTTTACTAGTGAAGAACAGATTTAAATTTATAAGCAAAAAAGGCTTTCTAATGACCAACTCAATTTCTGCACATTAGTCCATTGTTAGTTTCCAGCTTCCTAGTTCAAGAGGAGCCACTTTTTCCATGGATTCAAAGGTGATGATCTCCCCTCTGGTCTCCTAGGCAAAAGATCATTCAAATGACTTTTTATCCCCCTATTTCACCTTAAAGTTCACTACAAATAGTGTAGTGGCTAGCACCTCTGCTTAATATGCAGACGGTCCTGGGTTCAAGCCCCAGGGGGTTGGACTTGATGACCTCAAGAGGTCCCTTCCAACCCTATGATTCGATTCGATCATTGTTTCAAGAGCCAGGAAGGGCTCCTGGACTTACAGGCCATCTCTCATTGTGATCATTAAGCAGCCAGCTCCCTGAATTGCTAGCTTAATAGCTTTGTTTACCTTGTACTTAAAGTTCCACAGGGGTACCAGTGTTAGTCTAGTTCTGCAAAATAAGCAAGGAGACTTTTCATTGTCTTTTGCCTGCCATCAAGCTGATTAGGGAAGAAAACATTCCTGTGTGTAGAGCAGCCTGGCTTTACATGCTGCTTGTCAAACCTGTTTTAAGAAAGTATTTTTAGCACAACTCTTTGTACACAGCCCACACATATATTACACAATTATTTTGGGGCCAAGCCTGTTACATTACACTACTGCTTTTTGATACAGATTACAACAGTAAAATGCTGGGGTAAGACATGTTGGCTTGTTCTCAATTACAGTATGGTGTATCCTCTGTTGACGCTCCCCGCATTTTAATACAGGTTCTAGTAGTCTTGGGCAGGCATGGAATAGGCTACACTTCACAGCAGCTCCCCTCCTGTGAAGTACAGCCTTTGCTAGGAGCACCAGCCTCTTCCTGGTGGAGGTGGGGGAGGAAGAAGCCTGAGGTGGGTCTTAGCCCCAGCTTACAATGGGGCTCTCCCCTCTTGTCTTCCTCCTGAGGTCCTGTAACCCAGCCATGTCGGAAGCCACAGCTGGACAATGATAAGAGCCACCCAGGGAGACCATGCGGCTGTGAAGAGTCCCAGATCCTCCACCTGCTCTGGGCAGCACACTCCAGCGGGTGAGGAAATGGACCAGCAGCTGCTTTCTGGCACCCCAGCACTCCTACCAAGAGCAGGTAAAGGGTCTGGGGCTCCCCACAGTGTCCTGTAGAGATATTCAGTTTGTCTGTTGGTAGTGCAGGTGTTTTTTCTGCACAGCATTATTTTCTAATTCTGTTCCCCTACACAAGAAACAGAATACCTGTTTGAGATGTCATTTGTCAAGTCTATTTGGTACAAGTTGGGGGTGGGGAGTGGGGTGGTACTTTTCTGGCTTCAATATTGAGTTCAGAAGATTCAGGTTCAACTCCTGTCTCTGCCAGACTTCCTACAGCACCTTTGGCAAATAGTTTCATCTCTGCCTCTAGTCATCATCTGTAAATGGATTATAACAATTTTGTTGGATTTAAAATTGTAAGTCAGTTTGGTCAGAAGTTGTTCAACTGGCAAATACCAGCTCAGTAGAGCGAACTATTTTGCTGAACCTAATATGAATTAGATGAAACTTTTATTGACATTCAGGAGACCACACGGGTACTCTGCCTTGCCACCTTGTCAGGAAGGAAAGGGACTCCCTCTTTTCAGACAGCTCTAATTGTAATTTCTTCAGGAAGAAGGACTGTCTCTTACGTGTTTGTCACTTAATTATGCCTAACAGTGTCTAGCAAGGGCAAATCACAGTCTCAGTTGGGCCCTCTAGGCACAATGACAACTTAAGAGTTCTGAATATGTTACCTCTGTACACGCTTTGTTGCTGCTTATTAGTCCTATTTTAAGTCACGATAGAAGCCATGGAGAATCGTATAAGCCTACCATTCCTCACATCTTACAACCTGCTTAGTACCCATGTTGTTTGAACCTTGTGTCCTCTACATACTTTCTGGAGAAGTGTTACACCCACACGTCCATGCACACACACCCCACTCCCATCCACCAAAGCTAAAGCAAAATTCAGATGAAAAGCAAATGCTTTTTAAAAGTTGACCAATATCTAAACTCTCTCTAAAATGAACAGAATTAAGTGTGGCTTGGAAGACCTGACCTAGATGGTGAACCAATGTGTTTGTTGAAGGTAGAAACCTTATGCAGCAGAAAATTCTCTGTTTATGTTAACAGCAGCATGTTGTGTTTCAACCCTTCCCTTGACACTTTATATGGTCCTATAATGTGTGCGCACAGTCAGCATCCACTAATTTGAAGCCCTTTATTCAGAAAGAAAATCTGGAGTTTGGTACACTTAAGTGCTAGAGTCCATATCTGTACATTGCACACAACATCCACTGGGTTTTGTCTTGATAGAGCTAATAAAGCAAATGTAAGATGAATGTGTTTGTTACCCTATATCTCCCTTTACCAGAGCATTGATTTCTTCCTAATTTACATGCTGATGGTGGAGGTAGGCTGAAAGAGGGCAGAAAGGACTTCAAAATATTTAATGTGCTTCAAAGAATTCAGCCTATTTAATCGTAAGTTTAAAACACACAAACCTTGCAATAGAACAGGAAACATTCAAAACGGCCCACAGTGCCATCTTATCTGGAGCAACTCTCTTTTGAATTAAAGTCTCTCAGTATGGTAAATGATACACTTTTAATTTCAATTTAGACAACATTAATTCCACTAATATTTGCATACCACCTACATTTCATATGGTAAATTTTCAAGTACTCCCTACTGCACTGTCAACACTATAAACAAAACACTAGTTATTCAGGTGAATCTGTTCATCTCTTCCAGCAATGAATCATAGAATCATAGGGTTGGAAGGGACCTCATAGGTCATCTAGTCCAACCCCCTGCCAGAGGTAGGACCACTCGCACTAAACCATCCCTATCATGGTTTTGTCCAGCTGGGCCTTAAACACCTCCAAAGATGGAGACTCCACCCCCTCCCTCGGCAGCTCATTCCAATGCTTCACCACTCACCTAGTAAAAAAGTTTTTTCTGATACCCAGCCTCGACCTCCCTAACTACAACTTGAGACCATTGCTCCTCATTCTGTCCTCTGTTACTACCGAGAACAGTCAAGCTCCATCTTCCTTAGAGCATCCCTTCAAGTAGCCAAAGGCTGCTATCAAATCCCCCCTCAATCTTCTCTTCTGCAGACTAAATAAGCCTAATGCTTTCAGTCTTTCCTCATACGGCTTGTGCTCCAGCCCTTTAATCATTTTGGTTGCCCTCCACTGGACTCTCTCTAGCATGTCCCTGTCCTTTTTGTAGTGGGGAGCCCAAAACTGAACACAGTATTCTAGATGTGGCCTCACCAGTGCAGAATAGAGGGGAATGATCACATCCCTTGATCTGCTGGTAATACTTCTTTTGACGCAGCCTAGTATGCCATTAGCCTTTTTGGCAGCAAGAGCACACTGCTGACTCCTATCTAGCTTCCCCTCCACCATGACCCCCAGGTCCTTTTCTACACTGCTGCTACTTAGCTGAATGTTCCCCAGTCTGTATCAGTGTGTGGGGTTTTTCCGTCCCAAGTGCAGGATTTTACACTTGTCCTTATTGAACCTCATAAGATTTCTATTGGCCCACTGTTCCAATTTATCTAGGTCTCCCTGAATCCGGTCCTTGCCCTCCAATGTGTCTACTGTTCCCCCCAGCTTGGTGTCATCCGCGAACTTACTGAGAGTGCAGTCTATTCCATCATCCAGATCATTGATGAAAATGTTGAATAAAACCGGCCCCAGGACTGACCCCTGGGGCACACCACTCGTTACTGGTAGCCAGTAAGACATGGAGCCATTGATTCCTACACACTGAAACCGTTGATCTAGCCAGTTTTCTATCCACCTTATAGTCCATCTATCCAACCCATACTTCCTTAATTTGCGAATGAGAATGGAATAATCAACTTCTAGAGTCCATATCTTTGTGAGCCAAACAAGATTCACAGCATAAAGCATTTATATAGACACTACAATATACTGTCACACAACTTATGTCAGTCTTTCCATTTTGTTAGCACAAGAAGCCATACATAAATCAAGTGCACCGTTACCAGGAGAACTAATCATTCCTTAGGCAATTATTAATTAATTCTATTATGATGAAAGAATGAAATAGGATGATGGCAAAATGCATTCAAATGGAAACTCTATAGCAATCATTTCTGGACATCTCCAGCAGCAATTTGTGCTGTCCAAATTTCACTCAGCTATCCAAAGAAAGTTGAACTCTTGGGCTGAAATTTTGCATTATGTAGTTGCTCAAAGATTAAATGCATCCAGAAAATTTAGTCCTTCCCCAGTTTTAATTCTGTAGTGAATCCTCTTACTACTGGCTGTGATGGGTTGAAAAAAACAAAAACATGAAAAATATTTAGTGCTCTTTCCAGATTCTCTTGTTATTAAAAAACCCAAAACCAAAAACAAGGAGTCGTGTGGCACTTTAAGACTAACAGATTTACCATTACCACCACTCTTGGTACGATGAGTGCCCACTGCCACAGAAAGTGATGGTCAGTGCTTTTTGGCTGATTGTAATGGTGGAATACATCAGCAGTCAAGTTCCAAGGGGAAGCTGTGTTAGTCTAGTTCAGCAAAAACACAAACAAACAAAACAAGGAGTCCTTTGGCACTTTTAAAGACTAACATTTACCTATCACATGAGCTTTTGTCAGAGAAAATCCCCATTCTCAAGCATCTGATGAAGTGGGATTTTTCTCCCATGAAAGCTCATATGATAAATAAATGTTAGTCTTTAAAAGCACCACATGACTCCTTGCTTGATCAGCAGTCAAGGCTAACTCAGTCATACAGAAAATAGAAAGGTACCTCAGGCCAGTGGTTCTCAGTCTTTTCTGAGTCGTGACACACTTGGCAACATATTGCAGCTTTTATGGACACACTAGCCTGCTCCCTCCAGGCCAAATCCATCCTTCTATGACACACCAATGTGTCCTAACACAGTGGTTGAGAACCACTGCCTCAGGCAACAAGGCATGGGGCCAGCACAACATTCAGTAGCTGTCTGTGTGCAAGTGTAATTATTCACTGACATTATAACTCCTAGAATGATGTTAAAGTGCAGCATCTCCCAGCTTGCCTCTTAACCTGTCTGGTCCCCTCATGCATCAGTCTAGGTAGGAGCTGGGTACCAGCACATTTTACTTCCTCAAGTTAGTTGCTGGACAAAGTCTCAGTGTTTCCCATTTTGAGTGCACCTGTCCAAATAATGTGCTCATGTCTTTTCCAAAATGAAGCTTTTCCTTGTGGCTTTAGGATGCTACCATTTCTACAGAAGTGGCTTCTGAGCTGCTGTAACTAAGTCTAATGAGCACTTTCAAATGTGTGTTTCACAGACACCACTACAGCTGTATCTGCATCACTGGAACTCTTCCTTCATCACATGATTTTCAAGCCCCTTTTCCTCTGTTTATTTCCATTTCCATTTCTGTGATAACTCATAATTAAAGTCTCAGGGTTGCATGGTTATTCATGGTTTGGCGATTCATGCTCTTCCCCTTCCTTCATGAGCTTCTGAGTTCTTGCTGTATCATGTATATTTTTAAGAGCAACACTGTGCTCTTATTGCACCTTTATAGAGATTGTTTTCATCAATTTTAAAAAGTTAAACTGAGGCCAGCAGAGTAAGTAATTTTCCAGATGTGAAAGTAACAGAAGAAGTGGAAAAAAAGTCACCTGTAGATTCTGACCCCATTACTTCGACTTATGGATGCTCCTTCCCTACACCATTTTCAGGCTGAACACACAGTCTTGGAATACACTGGACTTCTCCAACTTCCAGCTCTTCTAACATCGCTATAGCTCCATTAGTAACAACAGAAACTTGTCGCCACTAGTCTATCAATAGTTATGGACCAAATCTACTGATAATTGACAAAACAAATTAGATAAGCCTGAAAGATTTTCATCCCATTTCTAGAACTATGTATACTATGGGGAAAAAAGTGTTGTCCACACAAGGCATACATTTGCATGTGAAGTTTTTAAACGAAAGTTGATGATGTAACTTTGTAGTTTGCTCACAATGATTAAAATCAAACATCTGCTCTTCACTCATAAAATAGTACACACCTCCATTTAAAGTTTGGGAGGAGGAAGGATCAAGTTACTGCAAGAATCATCTCAACCTGGAATTAGAATCCAGCAGCCATATTGACACAAAGGTCTGGCTGTGTACACAAAGTTCTATTTCCAACAGAAGAAATTTATTATGAGTTAAAATTGTTACGCAGAAGAACAAAACAAGTGCTCTATAGCAGGGGATCTTCAACTGTAATGGTGAGGACTACTTGCAGTCCACCAGCTGGTTGGCCACAATGGTGGGACAATATCACTCTTCAATTGGATGAAGAGTATAAAGAGCTCCGAAATGCCTGATTTAATAAGAAAACCATAGAAGGGTTACATTTTTGTGATTTAGAACACAGTCCACAGTTCATACTACCAGCATGAGACTGTATTTACCATATTATTAAGAGAAACAACATCTAACAATTCACTCAACACTTCTCTCACTATCAGTAAAACTGAAGAGAAAACTGTTGTGCCAGTACTCTACAATAGGCCTCCGCCTCAAAAATACCACAATCTTTTGATGCCTCCCAAATAAGAAAAATAATATTCTGGATACATGCATGTGACTGAATAATGGTGTGGTGTGGCGTGGTGTGGTGTAGAGGAAGGCAGGTGGAGAGTTCTGTGGAAGAGCTAAATATCAGCAGATACTTGACTGCCATATTTAAATTAATCCTTTCTATTAAAAATACAAAGCCATATGATTTAAGTAATTTAATACAGTACTGGAAAATGGACATTGATCAATGTTGCACTCCCCTCCTCCCTTCTTCTATTGCAGTCATGTAGAAGTGAACAACTGACAGAACAGAAATAAGTACCTCTGGGTCAAAACTGGATTGACTCCTAAATAAAGCAGAGGCTGGAAAAAGTTCAACAGGACAAACTGCCCTAAGACCTTTCCTAAATGAGGCATCTGAACAGCATTTAAGCCGTTATGCCAAGCACTAATTTACCGGGAAGCAATTTGCCCAACATGACCAACGTTTAGTTAACAGAGCAGCAAAGCATATACCTCAGATGATGCATCTACTCAGTTTAACCATACATGCACATGCAGACATTTGTAGCACGCTCATCTAAACTGCCTGAATTTTTAAAAAGGAGACTGTGTAAAGACTATGAGCTTGCAGATGGCTGCATATCTTCCTTTGAGAGCAATACCCTCTGCTCTCTGCGCCCCCCATCTCACCACAGGTACCACTTTGATCAGTTTCTGATTATTTTAGTTTTTACACCCACACACCCACACCATTTCTTAAACAGCACCCAGAGCTATTTTGGAAGATGAAAGACTTAACTGAGCCAAAGCATTGTTATAACCAGCCATCATGGGTTGTTTCTTAAAAGCTCTTTAAAACCATTAACTATTGAAAGCCATTTAATTCACACTAATGCACAGTTGGGCAATGTTGAGTTATTGGAACAAGTGGCACTGGACTTAAATTTGGCCCTTCATTATATACAGGACACTCTGGAAACTAAAGCAATATACAAGCTGAGGATATGAGAGGTCTCTAGACACTTCAACCATATTTTACATCACTGTTAGGCAGAGCCAAGAGCATATACCCAGACTTGCTTGCCAGCTTCATTTCCTAGTTTACACAACAATTCAAAGAACCTATACTACAGACTGACAGGCACATGCAAGAAAGTTAGTTCAAGAGGTTCCTTTGAAAGCTAAGCAGCAATTTTAGCATTTGCAAGTGAAAGTGTTTGAAACAGTGCCAGAAGTATTATAATTAAACATGTTAAGAAATTTTATTATGTAGATACTCTGCTTCATAAAGACCAAAGGCCTCAATCCAGCAAACTCTCCCTGATGCACTTTGCTGCAATTCCAAGATGCCAAATGCTTAGCAAAGGAGAGGCTATTTTTAGCAAACACTTTATGATCCATGTTTAGTCTTTCATGGACAGCCAAGAGAAATTATTGGAACATATAGTTTACAACAGACCTAGTCAGTCTATCGATTAAAAAAAGTTAGTTTTAAACACTTAACCACATGGATGCGTGCTTAGTGACAAAAAGTTCTTTGCAGAATTAACGCAGAGCTCTCAAAATCAGAAAACTAGGTGATTGCAAGTTGCTAGTATTACAGCATTAAAAATGTTGAAAGGATCCATTTAGCTGCTATTTAAAATCTGTTCTATATGGTTAGGATTGCCCTTCACTACTGTCTGATGGCAGCTGAGTGCTCCATGTAGACAGATTTTTAAGTTTTAGGTCTTATTCCCCATGAACAGGTATCCAGATCCTCAATGCCACCATACCACAGCTAATGCCCTTGGCAATTATAGCAGCAGTCAACAATTTCACATAGACTGGGAACAAACTCTCTCACCCCCTGACTTCTTCAGCACACATGAAGGATAACAAGGAAGCTTGTACTTTCCATTGTTTGTGCTGCATCATCAGGCAGCTCCACCTAGAGTGGCTTCCTGCAGCAGGCCATGGCATTAGAGGCCTGTCTGCCTCAGTTTCCTTTTAGATTCAGTCCAGAACCTTTCTGACAACAAGTAGCCCTTATGCAATTAATATACTACAAAAGCCCCAAGTAGAACAGGGCCCAAAACTATAGTCCTTGTTTCCCCACAGCATAGTCCAAATAGTAGATTTAACAGACAGGTTATAGCTTCATATTGCAAACCAGCAAGATTTGCTGGGGCTCTACAATTTTACCCTGGGATACAGTTTCAAGGTTCAGAAACAAGCTCCCAGATGTGAACCAGAAGATGGTAAGATGGCTGCCACAACAGTCTCTTGCAGGCTGGTTTGGATGCAGTAAAATCTGCATCTTGCAGCATGGTCTCCACCATCACAGTAAGAGGTCTCACAGAATCATAGAAACTGGAAGGGACCATGAGAGGTCATAAAGTCCAGTTCCCTGTACTCATAATAGGACCAAGTACTCTCAAACCATCCATGACAGGTGCTTGTTTAACCTGCTCTTAAACACTTCCAGTGATAGACACTCCACGACCTGCCTAGGCAACTTTTTCCAGTGGTTAATCAATCTAACAGTTAAGAGGTTTTTTTCCTAATGTTCAACCTAAACTTCCCTTGCTGTAATTTTAAGTCCATTGCTGCTTGTCCTATCGTCGGCAGTTAAGGAGAACAATTTCTCTCTCTCCTTGAGACAATGTCTTAGATACTTGAAAACTGTTGTATCCCCTTTGTCTCCTCTTCTCTAGGCTAAACATACCCAGCTCTTTCAATCTTCTCTCATAAATCAAGTGTTCTACTCTTCTCTGGGTTTTCTCCCATTTCTCCACATCTTTCCTGAAATGAGGCAACCAGAATGGGATGCAATACTCCAGCTGAGGTCTTAGAACAGAGTAGAGCGCCCTGTAAGGCTACTTTTCATGGTTTTCTTACAATGTTCTTAATACATCCCAGAATGGTGTTGGCTTTTTTGGCAATAGCGTTACACACTGGTCAATGTTGCAGTCCTCTGGCCTCCTTTGCAAAGCTGTCAACAAATAATGCAGGACCTATCATTTGAAGGTCACTGCTATTCTCAGCAAAAACTCAACTCTACATGGTCTCAGACTCTAGTCCTGGGCACTGGCACATCATCAGTGAAGTGCAAAGCCTTCCATCCTCACTAGTCATAGCATTTTCAGGAGTTTGCCCCTTGAACTAAAGATCTGCTGAGGAAGAGGGGAGGTTACAAAGGGCATCTACTACTATTCTTTGCTTCTGCACCTGCTGGTTCATTCAAGCAAATAGCAGGCATCATTTTGATAGTCTGCTCTTGCCTAGCCCATCAGTTCAGATTTACCATCTTTCTTCCCTGATTCTTGCAAACTTTCTGCCCACTTCCATCACAGGTGGGCCCACATCACAGCAAACTGGGGAGTTCTAAGTATAGTGGAAGTGGGATACATACTTCAATTAATTTCTACTCCTCGTTCCATCTCTCTTCCACCTCACTCCTCAGGGATTTGTCTCATGAGACTGTTACTGCAAGTGATGCAATCACTTCTCCTTATAGAAGAGGTCCCTTGTTCATTTAGCAGGAAGGGGTTTTACTTCTGGTCTTTCCTGATCACAAAAGCAAGGGAGGCCACAGGCTGGTTTTAGATCTAAGTCAGTTAAATAAATTCCTTAAAAAAAAAAATGATCACTGTAATGTCTTAATCCTTCCTTGGAGCACAGAGACTTGTATAATGCTCTCGGTTTAATGGATGCTTGCTTTCACATGGTGATTCATTAGAGATACACAAGCTCTAAGATTCACTGTCACTATTTGCTATTGTCAGTTAACAATGCTCTGTTTAGTCTTCTGGCTGTTCTGCTTATATTTACAAAGCACATGGCAGTGCAGTCTTCCTGACAATACAACATGTTTTGTGTAAACAAATAGTGGAAATGCCTGGCTCCAAATGGATCCGTTTGCAGCAACAACAACAAAAAAACCCCATAAAATTGCCAGTTGTGCATCTGAGAGGGCTGCAACCTGGGTTCATTCCTGCAGTAGTTCTCAGCCACTGGAAGGACACATTACTCTGGTGCCCACAGTGGTAAGTAGGTCACAGAAAGCCAGGGTGATGGCTGGATTCAGCCTAGGATAGGTGGGCTGGGGTGTTCTCTATGGTCGCAACCCACTGCCAGCTGTGTCGCAACCTAAAAAAGTTGAGAATCACTGCACTGATGGAGGTTTTCCTGATACATTTAGTGTTTCCTATTTAGTGTTTCCCCTATCCCTCTTCCCCCTCAAGTTCAATGCAAGGTCAAGGAGGACCAAATCTGTCTTGCATTAATTGCTTTGGCATGACCCCCATATAACACTATATTTCAGACCCTGGGCTTTTCTATTATTTCCTCACCATCACTCCTGCTTCACACACAGACTTACTTTTACATAATCACTAGTTGCTTTTCCCCCCCACACACCTACAGTGGAATGGACATATGCAACACATCTCAGTTAGGGAAGGATACTAACACTTTTTACTAAAAACTCTGTTCTCTAGGTTGGAGTTAGAATAGATGACCACAGACTAAACTACATTTTCCTAGTAGCTGGGGGAATGGGGGCGGGGGGGGGGGAGGATGCTTAACTCACTCTGGCTGGTCACATACAGCATATTGCATCCTTCATGATGAATACCAATTTACAAACTGAGGAAGATGCTAATTGATAAATTATAGGGGCTAGAGGCTGAACTGGGACTGCACAGCACAAGGACATTCAGGAAAATGTATGCTTGTCTGCCAGCTGTTCCCAAAGCAAAGGAAAGAAAAATATTAGAGGTCAATATAGCTCTATCAGGAGCTTCTTCATGACCTGAAAAGGAAGCCTAGAAAAAGTGCAAATATGGACAAGTTGGTATGGAGGCATTCAAAAGAATAGCAAAAACATGTAGGAAAGAAACCAGCAAAGCTCAGGCACAAATGAGTTGCACATCCCATGGGATATGAAAAGTCAGCAAGATAGTCTTCAACTACATTAGAAGTAAGACAATGTAACAATAGCAGTAGGTCCTCTACTGGTGGGGAATAGGTGCTAATAATGGATTGCCTTAAGAAATCTGAGGAGCTCAGTGCCTACTTGACTTCAGCATTTGCTAAAAAGGTTGGTAGTGATCAGATAATCAACACTTAACATTAACAAGGCAGAAGGAATGCAAGTTACAATAGTGAAATAACAGGTTAAAGACTATTTATGTTAAGTTAAACACATTCAAGTTGGCAGAATCTGATGAAATTAATCCTTAGGGACTTTTGCAGCTAGCTGAAGCAACATTAGAAGTGTTAGCAACCATCTTTGCTGCCAGGGAAGTCCCAGAAGACTTGCGCAAGGACAAACATTGTTCCCTTTAGTAGAGAGAGGTTCTAAGAGGACCTGGGAAATTGTGAGCCATGTGGGTACTTGTCTGCTTAACCATTTGTACCATTATCTTTCCAATTGGTGAGTACTCAGAGGACAGCAGGGTTATAAGGAATAGCCAGCATGGATTTGTCAAGAACAATGACAGATCCAACTTCTTCCTCTCTGACAGGGCTACTTGTCAGATTCTGCAGTTCAGTCCTGACTAGTAAGGATCTGTCATCACCTGCCATGTAACCCAAGGTGCCCTAATGCTTTGTTGCTGTGGGTCACAGCTCGGGCACC
Source organism: Podocnemis expansa (assembly GCA_007922195.1). Lineage (NCBI taxonomy): Eukaryota > Metazoa > Chordata > Testudines > Podocnemididae > Podocnemis > Podocnemis expansa. The sequence goes on from ML681966.1 coordinate 273,582, forward strand.
AACAGTTTTGAGACAAGCATACACTTTCCTGAATGTCTGTGTACTCTGCAGTCCTGGTTCAGCACTCTGACCCCAGCTGCCTCCCTATAACACACATCCTGCTCCAGTATCTCACCCATTGCATGATGCAGGACTGATAGCCAACATTCCTTCTCCAATCCTGAATTTGTTCAAAACATCTGCCCTGAAGTATCCAGCTTTTTCCTGGAACACGGAGATGAGCTTGGTGTTTCTTTTTAAAGAAACAGTACATCATTGGCCCATCTTGCTGGCATTCACACTCTATTTTAATCAAAGTACTGAATTGGTTTAAAGAAAAAAGTAAAATCAGTTTATTAAACAGTGTTTGTAGGTTGTGGTATCAAATAGAAGGAATCAAGTTTAGAAAGGATTACAAACAAAAGTAGCAGCGCATGTCTACAGATAAAACCTCATTTTAGCCAGTTTTTATATTTGCTTAAGCAGGTTTCTCAGCTGTAACTGATTTCCTGACACTTGAGTCCCTTTGGCTGAAGGACCAAACTCTCTACAATTGCGAGACCTCTAGCATCCTCTTTAGTCCCCCAAACAATGGTTAACTTAATTGTTTGCCACCCCCTCAGTTTACAGTTAAGTAAATGTTTGAAAAGCATATCATATAAAGTTCACTGACCTTGCTTCAGGAATCAGGAAAGCTTTCTGGGATGCAGTCTCCATCCATCATCTGAGATTGTGGTTGGCTTTCCCCACTTACTGTTCTGACGGCTTTGTTTACCTTGCACGTAAATATGCTTTGTATCTGCCTCCTGACCAGGTTTGTCAGACAAGCATATACTGTCATTTGTGATCTGAACATGCTGACTTCTCAACTATCTTGTAAGTTTTGATGGTTGCTTGCCTCCAAGGCTATGTCTACACGTACATACTTATTTCAATTTAAGTTAAATTGAAATAAGTTAATTTGAAATAAAATCCTTAATTCAAATTAACTTAAATCAAAATAAGCAAAAATCTCAAATCGAAATAGCAAGTCCAGACACAGGGCACCATGGGAGGTGTGGCAACATGGCTCCCTCACTGGGCCATGCCCCCACCCGCTATATACAAAAAGGAAGGCATCCTGGGAAGGAGCAGGGCAAAAGTGTTATTTCAAAATAATGGTTATTTGGAAATAACAGCCATTTTGAATTAAAAAAGGTTTAAGCTATTTTGAAATAACGTCTCTTGTTGCGAAATGACGGAGCTCATCATTTCAAAACAAGAAAACATCATGTGGACCTAATCTTTTTTTAAATCAAAATAACCAGTGCTATTTTGCTTTAAAAGATACATATGGACATACCCAAAGATTCTTCACCTGTTTTGCTTCTGCAGTCTTGCTTTGTGAGGAGAAATGAATAGTGGCTCTGTTCAGTTTGCTTGCCAATATGAGTCCCAATTTGCTCCGTACAATCCCTAGACTTCACTTTGTGGCAATGTAAGCAACCCTTCCATGAGGCCTGCAGTTTCTGCCTTCAGTACAACACAAAGGGCTACTTCTGATGTTTGGGGACCATGAATGTAGGAAGGGACAGCATATGATGCTAATGAAGTACAGAGTAATACAAGTACCATTGTTTTAAATGTAAAAAGATTAGGACTCCTGCTTAAATGAGCAATCTGAATTTTCCCAAAAATGGGAATAGCTCACCTTAAATAACCTGACTCATTTCTGTGGAAGACATTGTATTACCATTGCTATTTGTAAGCCTTTTGTTGGTGGCTGTATCTTGTCAAGTAACATCAAACACTGGTAGTAAAACATCTAAGCCTATGACTCATCTTCCATCCTACTTTACAATGGCCATCTTAATTTTTAACTCCTGTTCAATTTTGTGTGGGTAGGTTGTTGGTATTATCGCTTGTCATTTCTGGTATACACACTAAGTGTTCAGAAAGTACTCACAAAGCACTGTAGCTTGCTTACTTGAAAGCAAAATTGGGGGAATATTAAGATCTTTTTTCAGTTATGGAGGAAATAGGAATACCAGAGCATCTAATTTAACATAGTATTTAGTGGAATTCCATGCTAAGAAGGTCTCTCTAGTCTGGGTCCGGTGAAAATTCTTAGTTAAACTTGTGTAAGACTTGAAGTAGCAAAGCCTGGGCTTGATGGTCACACTTGCTGAATAACTTCACTTTCCTTCCTTAGCTTTCTTTTCAAGGTATGCAGACATATCAAGTGCTCCTCTTGTTTTCTGTTGGACTTGGTGCCACTATCCATCAGCTGTGTTAAAACCGTGTGTCTAGTTTATTTTTGGAATGTTAGTTTCAGGTGAAATCAATTCAATTACTTAAAACAAATAATGAAGGGTAGAAATTGGAAAACATTTTCCATTAGCATGAATAAGTGACTTGTTCTAGTTCTGTATACAAGGCCACAGCCACAAGCTAAGCTGCTGCATTCTTTTCTTAATTTTAAGGGCACAACTCTGGTGTATATATAGTGCAAGTCTGGCTTTCTTCTTCTGTGCCAATTATCATAATCACACTTTATCAACCCCACACCTTGCCTGAAAAAAAAAAGGAGGGCCTTGTTGCACAGCTGAGTACAAGAATAAAGTATGCATGTGTTTCAAACTACTTTTACATGAGGTTAACTTCAGCAAGGAAACTGGGGATTTCAGTATCTGAAACACAGACAATGAATAGCTGTTATTCACTGCCTGTATGGTACTGGCACAAGTAGTCATATAACTTGTTTCCAGAAGCTAATCTTTCGTATTCTTAGAATCACAAAGTAGAGGAGAGGATAGGATTGTTCCCCATGAGCATGGCTGTTGAATAGTTAGTGAAATCAAGTTAAAGTAAATGCAATTTTTAATACTTTGGAGGCACTGACATATTTATGGGATGTGGGGGTGCAAGGAGGGGATACAAGTGCCTAATAATAGTAAAACAAACTTTAAAACCTAACATGTACTTAGCACATGAGCTTCAATGGGAGAAAAATCCCACCTTGTCAGGTGCTTTGAAGTGTCTGGCAAAGTGAAGTTTTCTCCCAAGGATGCTCAAGTGATAAATTTGTTAGTCTTTAAGTGGTTTGTGGGGTTTTTTTGGTTTGTTTTTTTACACACACTAAACTAGGCTAACATGATTCCCCTCTGGGACTAGTAATAGTAACTGATCACAAAGAGGTGCTGTGGTGGTGGGTCAGTGTCAGACAATAGCAGTCATATAATTACAGAGAAGTTTGAGGTCAAAGTTGCTTCCTTACAGCATTTTAAACCTTTCCCTCCTCCCTAATGATGCACAAGTTTCTTCTTTCTTTTCCTCCCATCTGCTGTTGCTCAAGTTAGTTTGGCCTAGCTCTCACTGTGCAGCTGCCTTTGACCATGTTTCATTCTTGTATTCCTTGAGCCCTTTCTGGCAGAGTGTCTTAAGTATTGCTCTGTTCAAACATAAAGGGAGTTGGAAGAGGAATGGAAGGAGACTGAGCTAGCTAGGGAGAGCATTGAGGAGATTAGTCCCCAGACACTGAAGGGCAGTGAAAACTATGCTGCTGACAGGCACTAAAAACCAGAATGACAAACACTGAAGCGGTGTGCATGTGTGGGAGGGGGGAAGGGGGAGATGATGCATCTCTTGTGGCTGTATAATGCATGTGGCGCTGCATCTGTGAACTTGGCAAGATCTTTAAGAGTGCTCTGTTGTGTCACTGAGACCACATTCAGCAAACTAATTAAAAATAATGATCATAGAATGTTCTGAAGACATCCCCAGATAGAAGTGCTTGCTGCCTTATAATCTGGAGAATACTTCTGTTTGTCTTCCAACAGGAAACAAATTCTTTTAGCTACAAAGGCATCAATAACTGCATAGTAATAGTGATAAGGTGAACGTCATAGTCCCTTTTTTAAGACTGGCACCTGGCTTTTTAGACCATATTTCCTGTAAATCTGTATCCAAATACTGACATTATCCTTCTCTCTCTCAATCTCATTAAGCCAGCATGGAAAATTGAGTGAGTTCATTTGGTTGACTTTCTAGCCAGCAGCTACACAAGTGGTGCTACTAAGACAGGGAAAGTGGAAGAAAAATGTAATCTTGTTCTGTTAACCAGAAATTAGTACGGTAACTTGGAGCTATGCTCTGAAGTACTTTTAAAAAGTGTATTTATAGAAGCTTCTACAACTGCAGTATTTTTTTAAAAGCATATGATACAGCTGCCTGAAATGCTTTGTATTTCTAAGCAAAACAAACAAGGAGTCCTATCACACTTAAAGACTGAGATTTATTTTTTGCATGAGCTTTCGTGGGAGAAAATCCCATTTTGTCAGATGCTTTGAAGATGGGAGAACTTATAGAATGGTCTAAGCAGTCAATGAAGAATGAAATGTGGGGCAGATTGTTTAATTTTTAAGCCTAAAATTGAAAGACTTGCAACTCAAATTAAGTATTTACTCTTAGAGTACTAAATGGGGATCACAGATTGTTTTAACATTTTACTTTATTCTATTGAGGGGAGATATTTAACTTCTCTGTAAATGCTTCAGTAAACTGAAGCTACACATGAATATAAGTTAAAAAAAGAGGGAGAAGAAAAAAAAAAAAAAAACACAAACCAAAAATGGAAAGCAATTTCTTGTAGCTTGAATTCATTTGAAAGAGAACCACAGAGTTAACACGAAGAGCACTCTTAAATCAAAAGGCAGCACAGTGTCTAAGATTGCATATAGAGGTTTTTTTCCTGTGTTGGCATCAAAGGCAAGTCTTTCTTTCTACTTGGACATTGTAACAAATTCTGCAAGATGGCTACTAAAGGCAAAAGTGAATTTCCAAAATCAGAACTGAGTGAGCTTCAGGTCGAGATGGCTTCTGACATGTGGAGCACAGTCTGTCCTTATGTAGATTATGTTAGTTTATTGCTACTAGATGCTAGCTCTTGGCAAAAACCAAGGGCCTGACAGGGGTCAAGGAAGGAGAGAGATGAAGGAACTTCCCTGCTGATGTATCCCAAGCTAAAGAGCTGAACCCAGAGTAACTGCAAGAGGGCCAGGGAGAGGTGAGGGATGCGCCCAACAGAGAAGGCTGTAGGGACTTCTGGGAAAAAGCAAAAGTTTCAAATAAATCTTTGAAAACATGGAGCAAAACATGACAAAGTTTGCAGAAACACTGCCATAATAAATTTGGCAATTTGGTCTAAATAAGCTTAATAAGCCAAAGTTACAAGATATGCCAATATAGAGTTTATAATGAACAGTTATTACAACTCTAACTATGTGAAAGTTGCTGGCCTTCCTTAACACCATGAAAGTTTCAGTGCAGTTTACCTCTTTTCAATTTCAAGCTTAATTGGGGAATTCACATCAAAAAATTCTTCAACAGCAAAATGAAACAAGTCAGGTATTTTATATGAAAAGTCATTTCATAAGGCAGCTTTTTAGGAAATCAGGGTGGATCACCTCTAGCCATTAGGCAGGAGATTCTTTACCCACCCACCCTTCATATATTCTGGAGTTTATCCTGAAAGATCAGATGGCCATGGCTAAACATGGCATAATGAATAGCATAACCTGGCCCTTGCTGGCTGGCTCTTTTGATCACAGGCTCAAAGTTTAATTGACCACCCTACAGGGAGGGAGATCAGGGAGAAGTCTTTCCCCAGATTAGACTGTTAATAGCTTTGGGTTTTTCCCTTCCTCTACAGCAGCAGTTCCCACCTGTGGCCTGTATGGGGTTTCAAAGAGGCCTGCAGCTCCCCTCCCACTGGCTGCAGAACAGATACATTGCGCAAGGGCCCAGGTGGACTGCATTTCCTCAGGGCTAATGCAGGCTCCTTGTTGCAGTCAAGGGGATGGGAGAGTACTGCTCTGTTCCCTTCCCCTTGTCTGTAGCAGGAGCACAGCAAAGAGCTCCATAGGCACTGGAGTCCCTGCTAAAAAGGAGGGGAGAAGTGACCTTCTGTCCATCGGATTGCAGATGGGAGCCACTGCCTAGGGACCCAGGTGGTGTGCACGAGTCTACAGGATGCATGCAGTTTCCCAGGGAGAGAGAAGATCAGCAAGGAGGCAGCCTCTTTGCTGAGCAATTTCCATCAGGCTGCAGGGGCAAGGGGCCTGCTAGCAGAGAATGGTAGGCCTTCAGGGTTGTAAAAATACTATCTGTGGCCCTTGTCCAAAGAAGATAGGGAACCACTGTTCTATTGTGTGTCACATAAGTCACTTGCTGGAACTATCTGGGTATTTCTCACTTAATTCCCCGCTACTGCAGGACCCAACATATTACTCCCTGCTATTCTCTCTGTAGATTGTAATATTTTAGTCAGTTTTGGGGTTAGGGTATGGATGCAGGTGGTGGCCTGTGCTACATTGGTCCAGTTAGACCCTGGAGTGTTTCCTGATGTCCTTACAGTGACTAAGCAGACTTAAAGGCCTTTTGAAGGCTATGGATGGACATTAAGATGGACAGGATGGAAAGATAAGTGTTAGTAGACAACTGCTTCTAAAGTTCTAGTGTTTATTTCATTCAAGCATTTGGGATTGAAATTAAAAGACTGGTGTGGTTCTGTATGGTGTTCAAAACACATTAGAACTAGAATCCGAGAAGATTTCACCCTAAAGTTATCCTGGCGTTTTTTGGTTACTGTGGAATACAATACACGAGTTAGATCTTAAAAGTAAGTAGCATTTACATCCATGAGATTTTCACCCAATACAGTGCCAATTAATATGGTAGAGTTACTCAGACAAATGGATTGGCAATAAGCAGAATCTCTTATGAACTCAAAATGTAGTGCAACTACAACATGCTGATTACACTGAAGATTTTACTCAATTTATTTCTAGGACAGTATATTTGGTTTTTAAGGTTTTCCTCATCTCATGAAATGACTATCATTGCATATGTGGTGCATCATTTCTGCAGTATTACACCAAATCTGTCTCAAGATAGTTTTTGGATTTAGAGTTAGATTTTTTTGTAGGCATTTCTCAGAGGCTTTTCTGATAGCTCATTACTGCTTTATTAAGTGACTTTGCAATCATTGAAATAGTCTGTGTTTTAGTTACTTCTAAGGAGAACAGTACTACAAAAATTATTTAGATTGTCGTTATGCCACAGTATGAACATTCTGGAGGTTGTGTTATTGTGCTTTGAAGGCACTGCTTTGCTACCCATTTAACAATTGAATAGACTGACATATCACTTGGACCATAACATTTCATGAATGGTCTTAAAAACTAAGCCATACAAAGAAATATTATCTGCCTAGTTAAAGAGGGGCTGGGTCCATGCTGATTTGTCTGAGAATTTTAGGAGTATGGGAGAAAGGATTTTCAGGGTTACCATGGCCTGAATTTCTTGTCATGACATGACTATGCATCAGCTGTCTTGCTATGAAAAAGCATGTTTCCCCTTGTTTTAAATTAAAGGAAGACAAAACCAGGCTATCTTGGGAAGCCTTGAGAAGTTCAAAATTTATGGAAAAAAAAAAAAAAAAACAGTGAACCATGTAATTTTACATGCAATCCTACACACACACACACACACACACACACACACACACACACACACAAAAAACCCAAAAAAAAAAAAACACAACCAGAGAACCGGTACTGCAAGGCACTGCAGTTTTGCTCTTAGTTACTACAACTAGATTCTTTCATCAAATTTACTGTTTTAAATCTTTATGAGAAGGTAGGAGAATATATGAACGTTTCAAACAGATCAGTATCTTAGAAAGTATGTTTGTCTCTTCATTGACGACACTTCAGAATGATGTTTCACATTTAACTCACCCCCACTTAATGGCAAAAACTTCTTAATTAGTATATGAAAGATTGTTAATTTACTCAACCCTATGACTCATTTTAGTAATATGTCAGAGGGAACTCAAGGACTTTTTAAAAATTATGCGTAGACTTTGAATTTCACATCTTTAAAGGGTTTTTTTTCTTCTTTTGTAATAAGTATACATACTGCAAAAGACAATAGGTTGCAATGGAACAGTTCTACAAACAAAAAAGCAAGGAGTGCTGTGGCTCTTTTAAAGGCTAATTTTTATATACATGTATGTCTTTAGTTCAATAAAACAAGGAGTCCTGTGGCACTCCTAGACTAATACTATTACCCACTTTGGAATTTTCACAAATGAGGATGAAAATGGAGCAGTGCAAACCCATGACTGAGTTTGATACCATTAAGCATGACAGAAGTTCAATCCTATTTTCCCAGAGGCTTTGAATTGTAAATGTCAGCTACTGGTGAACTGAAAAGATGTTGCAAGCAGCAACTGTTTCCTTCATTTTCAATCTGCTAAGACGTTAAATATATTGCTTTCTTGCCATAGCTATCGTAATCTTAGTCATGAAAAGGAAACAAAATCTAAGCAACTGCAACTGGGAGACTCTCTATTAAAACCACAGTCCACATTATGAAAATGTGATCAACACAGCTATACTACCAAATATATACAATAATCCTTTATTCATAGCATGGGAATTTGAGTCATGTCTAAACCCTGAATCCCTTCTACTCTCCCACCTCCCTCTCAATTTGGCTTTTAGGCAGGGAGAAATGCACTGAGCATGCTGCGTGACCCAGGAAAGAGGCTTCATGTTTCTTTAATGCAATGAAAATCAGTGTATTCAGATATGCTTGCTGATGCTACAGCAGTATAAATGTATTTCCTGATTATCTAAAAAATCAGATATTCATACATACATTCCTATGCATTACCTTGAAATAAGGGTCACAGTGTAAGTGGTAGACACACAAACTAGATCCACTCTTAAGTTACATTAAAAAGCCACCTATCTTCAATGTACATTATGCTGTAAGAGTAGAGTGCTGATGAATGCATACACTACCCAACCATCAATATTTTTTTTTTTAAAACTAAAATCCTTAGTTTAAGTTGTATTCAGCACTTTGATCACTAATCACCCTTTTGTTGGTGCATTTATATGCTCTGCTGGTTGCTGAGAGGCACAGATATGGTGGGAGATGAGAAAAGTTAGAATTATGGTCTAGCCCAGTGGTTCCAAACCACTGTGGCAGGACATATTGGAGAGTCAGAGTGATGGCTGGATTTGGTCTGGGGGGAGTGGGCTAGTGCAGGAGTCAGCTACCCAGAAGATAAGAGCCATTTTTAAAAATTCCTTCAATAACCAAGTGTTTTGAGAGCCACAATGAGTGTAGCCTCCTGTGGGGGGAGCTGTGCCAAGCCACCTGCTGCAGGAGGACCAAGAGCAGGATATCCACAGGTTCCCCTAGTAGTGGGGTCCCAGAGCCTGGACATGGCCACCTGCAATATTCCCCAGTGGTGGGGACATGGGGCCCAGAGCCACAAGAGTAGTCAAAGAGCCACATGTGGCTCCAGAGCCACATGTCACAGACCCCCGGGCTAGTGTCCCCAAGAGAGTTGCAATATGCTACCAAATGTGTTACAACCCACAAAAGGCTGAGAACCACTGCTCTAGCCAAACTAGCTACCAATCCAAAGGCTGCAGGTCATTCTTGAAGGCAAGAATGCAAGAAAGTCAGAACCTCTTTGTAGGGATGTCTGTTTAACTAGGACTCATGGCCAGACACATTTTGTACTGAATTCAATCATTTTTATAAATCAAGATATCTGTAGACAAGATTTTATTCTGATGGCCACAATGCTAACAATGCAAGTGCTCTTTTTGGTTTATGATTGTAACATACTATTGGAATTTTAAATTAAATACTATACACACATCTACAGAGATTCACTGAATTAAGACCCTTTTCATGTTTCCTGGGATTTTTTTTTTTTTTTAAGTCTTTGTTACAAAAAGCTAGTGGAAAAAAAAATTAGTGCAAAAACCCAAAAACTCAGCTATTTGAGGAAACACCAGGATTAATATTGTTGCTTTTTTCTGCCCTCCCAGTTTCAAGAAATATGTATTTAAAGTAAAGTCAGTTTAAAGCTACTCTTTATTTTATGAACTCATTCACGTGCATGACCTGAGGTGTAAGAACATCTTCCACTACCCTGCCTTACTCTGACAGCCTTATATTTACATTTGGCATTATTTATCAACATCCATCTAATTAATGCAATTATTGGATTTTCTTGACAATAAGTACTTTTATATACTTGAATGGTCCAAAATTCAAGTAAAAACCAAATACCTTTCAAATAAATCAAGGAAATTTTGGAGAAGGGGGAGTAGGGGGAAGAGTATGAACTACAAACTGAAGGTCTTGTATTTTACTATTTTAATTGATACAAGTTCAGGTAATCAAGAAAGAATAAGTTTAAGATTGGATGCAATTTCTTACATTATTGCTAAATCTGTGCTTCCTAAAACATGTTTCATGAAGACACCAGATTATTAGTAACATTCAGGTAAATGGAATAGATATGGAGATTTCTCCATTAAGAGTTTTGCTAGATTAAGTTATCAGTTACTTCACACACATGAAAGCCTACTGCAAGATCATGTTGCTTTCAATCTCAAACATTTTTACATCCAGAAGAAGCTGAGAGACTAATATTAACTTGCTAGGAGATGGATAGAGGGAGGAAAGAGGCCATGAGAAAATGTAAGCAGACATGGGAAATGCCAGGAGAGATGAGAACACAGTGACTAACAGAACTAAATGGCATGTCAAGGAGGCCTAGAGACCCCATGAAATGTCAAGAGATAAGTCATGGCAGAGAGAAAGGAGGTGCCCAAGAAGCAAAACTAGATACAGGGAGCTGCACAAAAAACCAACACTGCACTTTCATGAGAGTGGGGGAAAAAGAAAATAGGTCAGACAAAGTTGGGGTGGGAAGGGGTATTCTCCCTTCCCCACCTTCTTGAACACCACAAGGCATGCAAGTCCCTTACTTCCTCCTGGCTAACATATAGCCCTTACATAGTTGTGTATTTCACAGAAGGAATTTCATAAACACCCTTTTTTTTTTTTTATTGTTTACTAGATATAAAAATGTCTTGCTTTCAGAAAAATTCACTGAAGACAAATCAGATCACCTTCCTTTAAGATATTTAATACTTAGAAAAATAATTCCCTTTAACTGTGAAACTTACTGTACTTGTTTACAAAACCATGATGTGCCTAAAATATTGACACCTAAATAGGTATATTAAGCTACACTGTAGTCAAGCAAAAATGACACAACTCTGACAAAAAGCTATCAATATGATTAAGTACTCCTCCTCCCCACTCCAAGGGGCAGCGAAGAGGCAGTATCACAGTATGCATCTATCCATAACATTAAAAATGAGGTGCTTAACAGTGACTAATTTCCAGATTCTATTCTGGATCTGGAGAAAGAAGGGTGTCAATTCTAATTTTGTGCTCCACAAACAGAATGCACATCTTCCAGCTGAGCTGTTCGTTCGTGTGCTCTCTCTCTCTCTCTCTCTCTCTCTCTCTCTCTCACACACACACACCTGTCCACCTCAATAAATCTGACCTTTTTTAAAAAAAAATAAAGCTTTAGGTTTCTGTGCAAAATTAAACATATGCCCAGAACACATTGTAATTAATAAAGAGCTGTTGAAGTAAACAACATGTCCCCCAGGCACACACTAACTACAGACTTTAAAAATACAAACCTGTATGAAATATAACTGTGCTTTTCCTATACCCAGAAGGAAGTCGGAGGTTTCGGAGCAATCCCTTTGCAGTCAGTTGCACATGCATGTTGGATAAGGAAAATTTCGGCGACCATAACATGTCTTCAGAGAAACTGGAACACCATCAAGAAAGAAACACCCTCCATATACTGTCACATTCTATATTTTTTGATTTACCCCAACTGAGGCCAAGCTATATGCTGTAAGAAAGATGAGCCAGAAAACCATATTCCTTATTCCTTCACTGTTATTCCATGTTCACAGACAAAATAAGAATGTGAGAAAGCAGACATTCACAACTCAAATGATACTGGCAGCTTCTCTCCTAACAGATGTTGTAGAAACAAAGCTTGTCCTCAAAATAAAGCCTTCTCTTACTGATTCAGACCAGCAGCCCCTGAATTACATCACACTGTTCATGCTTAATCTGCTACAGGACTCAGTGGGAATGAAGAATTAGAGGGAGGAGGAAGTGGGTGGTCTCCAAGCTGAATATATCACCCAATAACGTCACAGATCATAATTGTTCTTCAGAGACTATTAAGGAGAAAATTACTTTCATGTTCCTGGAGGCATATTTTAGTTCTCCTCCCCCTCAAAATAATCAAGCATCATTTCATTCATGTAATTCTGATTCCTGCCTGACAATTTTCTAATTGATTTAAATTTATCCCAACAGTTTTATTGAATTATGTTTAATGTTTTCTAATAGAGAATATTTTAACACAAATTGAATAATCACTACACCCATATTTAAGTGCTTACAAATCCATAGGAAATGCTATTCTGTACAAACAGTTTACTTAGGAGGAGTTTTCTAAACATTAAAGTGCCACACAGTTTTGTGGCTCTCCCTGCACACATTTCAATTTCCTGTGAAAAAGTCAAGAACTAATACTAGTCTTTAGTATTATGACATGCTTTGGCCTTCAACAAGAAACCAGCATCTCTAGATTCAGTTGTAATCTGATAACTGATTGATTCAAGACACTTGTGGTATACAACAATCTCTGCAAAACATGCTGGTTGAGTTGTGTATTTAAATAACGCAAAAAGTCTTTTTGCCCGCACTTACTTATAATGCTAAGCAGTTCCAGACCAATAAATCATTCCACATTAAGTAGAAAAGTGACCCTAATGATCGTAAGGATTACCACAACCAAATAGGTTTTTCTTTTTCTTTTTTTAAATCTGGGGAGTCAAAAGCTAGAAGGTAGAAAACAGGAGTTTAACAGAATGTATTATTAAGTCATGAGGTAGAAACATAAAATGGTTACAAACACAACAAGAGCAAAACATGCTTTCTTGTACCTGTAGTTTAACAGATTAAAATGCTCACCTCGGACAATTTCTTAATTACAGCTAATGTTCAGTGTCCTCTGTTCACATATCTGCAGGATGCACCCATCACAGATTCAAAGAGCAATGGCTTCTGCCTTTCAAAAGATGAATGCAAAATAGCTTTTTGCCTCTCTATAGTTCGAAAAACTCACATTTTGGCTGCAGAATCAAAATGATTCCTTCCTGTTCTCCTTTCTGTTGACTCCTGTGTTAAACAACAGAGCCGTAATGAGGTGTTTTGCCGCCCGGGGGCACATTCCAATCGGAAGGCACCCCTTCCCATTAGCAGCACTCGGAGCCAGCACCGCAAAGCCACCCCTTTAATAGTGCAGCTCCATTGATCCACTTTGGGCCGCCCAGGGCTGTGCCCCGTTGGCCCTTTTTGTAGTTACAGCCCTGTTAAATGGGGCACCATTGCCCAAACTACATCAGAGATTGAGAAATTAATAATTTCTCTCCTGTCGGGGGGGGGGGGGGGGGGGGGG